>CM075874.1:33302379-33637379 GCA_038021265.1 Cyprinella venusta
AAACAGACAAATATTACAAGAAATATACTGGAACAGCATACAACCTACAATGTATGTAGTAATTATACTGTGCATATAACAGGAACATTGTTGGAAGAGCAAAATAACACTGCATTTGTTTAAATATGGGATGTGCAACAGAGCAAACCATTATTTTTAACAATATATTACCAATATGAGACATTTTGCACAAAATTTGATGATGAAAACTAATAAAAGGTACACAGCTGAAACAAATTTACTAGTAAATACTATAATAGAATATAAATAATACTTAAAAAAAACACTGGTTCTGTGTGATCAGCATCTCATTCTGCATGCAACCCACACACACTCTCTGACTACAGTGGCTTTTATCCCAGGAAATAATAACTCGAGGGATTTAAAATTCTAATGGAAGAAAGAAAGATTAGGACTCTTGTAGAATTCATTACGCTGCAGATTTCACAAAAGCTGTGCGTGTCCAAAAGAAGGAAATAATCAAACAGGAATGACTGAAACGAACGCGTGACATTTCTACTAAGGCTATTCTGGAGGATGAGGATGTCGCAACCGCACAAACACGTGAACACTTCTGCTTGAGTAAAAACAGCAGCACCTTCAGAAGAAGCACAACAAACCACAATCTCCCATGAATTATGACTGAATCTGAGCACATGATCCCGTCAAAAACCAGAATCGTGACAAACATCCGTTTTCATACGGAGCGGGATCCCAAGGATAAATGGAGAGCAAGGAACATGCAAAAGTGTGACACAGAGCCTGCAGACAATCACTCCTGGGTAAATCCCATCCCAAATTCAAAAGAGAGACCCCTGACGGCATATCATTTGACCTAAACGTGTAAATATGTCTCGTTCAATACTAATGAATGTTTTGGGTTATGCTTTAATTGACAACACTACGGTAAAAAACAAAAAACAAAACGGTAGCTTAAAAACTACGGCTGTCACATCCAAAATAAAAATATGTGTTAACATAATATATGTGAGTGTATATATATATATTGTATATGTTAATACACACACATGCATACATGCATGCATATATTTAAGAAAAATGTGTCATTTATATATAAAATATTTATATTTATATATAATATAATTATGTATAATACAGTATATACAGTATACACATGCAAATATTTCTTTGTGTGTGTATATATATATTGTATATTAAATACACACACATGCATGCATGCATATATTTAAGAAAAATGTGTAATTTATATATAAAATATTTATATTTATATATAATATAATTATGTATAATACAGTATATACAGTATATATACACATGCAAATATTTCTTAGTGTATATATATATATTTTTGTATATTAAATACACACATGCATGCATGCATATATTTAAGAAAAATGTGTAATTTATATATAAAATATTTATATTTATATATAATATAATTATTTCAAATACAGTATATACAGTATACACATGCAAATATTTCTTTGTGTGTGTATATATATATATATATATTGTACATTAAATACACACACATGCATGCATGCATATATTTAAGAAAAATGTGTAATTTATATATAAAATATTTATATTTATATATAATAAAATCATTTCTAATACAGTATATACAGTATATATACACATGAAAATATTTCTTTGTGTGTATATATATTTTTGTATATTAAATACACACATGCATGCATGCATATATTTAAGAAAAATGTGTAATTTATATTTAAATATTTATATTTATATGTAATATAATTATTTATAATACAGTATATACAGTATATACAGTATACACATGCAAATATTTCTTTGTGTATATATATATATATATATATATATTGTATATTAAATACACACACATGCATGCATGTAAATATTTAAGAATAATGTGTTATTTATATATAAAACATTTATATATAATATAAATTATGTATAATACAGTATACACATGCAAATATTTCTTAACTATATAAAATATGTGTGTATATACTTAACTATATAAAATATATTTCGTAACTATATCCAAACTTTTATTTTGGATGCGATTAATCACGATTAATCGTTGCCCAGCCCTATTAAAAACATAACACCTGTTTTGTGCCTTTTTTTTGTACTTACACAGTGTGAGTGTGTGTGCGTGGAGCTATAGTCCGCTGAGAGGCCGAGAGCAGAGCATCTGAAGGAGTCATCATCACGTAGAACTGACCTAAACCACAGAGACGACAGATGTTGTAACGATGCACATACTAAAGTCAAATCACATTTACTGCCACTGAGAGAACTCGTCTTTATTCTGATAAGAGATTTATTGTATGATTGTGCGGAGTCTGTAGTTCACAACCAAAGGGATGGACAGAATGACTACAATACTATTTATATTTATATATTTATAATGTATTATATATATATATATATATATATATATATATATATGTCCATGAATAATTGCATTATAAATATTATAAAATGTATATATATATATATATATATATTATACTATTTATAATGCAATTATTCATGACTGGTAGTGCATATAATAATAATAATAATACAATATATATATATATATATATATATATATATATATGTCCATTAATAATTGCATTATAAATATTATAAAATGTATATGTGTGTGTATATATATATATATATATATATATATATATATAATACTATTTATAATGCAATTATTCATGACTGGTAGTGCATATAATAATAATACAAAGTATATATATATATATATATATATATATATATATATATATAGAAAATGATGATAATAATAATAATTCCTCCTCTAACTGAAGTGAATGATTGTAACGATCTATTGAAGTGTGTTGTGATTCTGTACGTGTGTGAGGCGGCAGGATCTCAAACTTGTACCTGTCGTTTGGGTGAATGTGGGTTCGGTTGCTGTTCCCTCGCTCACAGGTGATGCTGGGAAACACACACATCGTGCCTCCTCTCGGTCACCTTCCCCACCAGGACCGCCTCCATTACTGAAGGAGTGTTGAATTACTGTCTGGGAGAAAACAATGCATACACTTTAACATCTGCTTATAGCTGAGTTTGTGTAATATCTTTACATTAAAGGAGTAGTTCACTTTTAAAAAAAACTTTTGCTGATAATTTACTCGCCCCCATGTCATCCAAGATGTCCATGTCTTTCTTTCTTCAGTCGAAAAGAAATTAAGGTTTTTGATGAAAACATTCATATAATGGACTTCAATGGGGTCCAAACGGTTTCAGTGCAGCTTCAAAGGCCTTTAAACGAGCAAGGCGTGCATTTGAGCTTATAAAACTTAAACTTTGTTATTTATTTTTTAAATGGCCGATCGTTTCGCTAGATAAGACCCTTATTCATCGTCTGGTGTCGTTTAAAGCCCTTTGAAGCTGCACTGAAACTCTCATTTGGACCTTGAACCGTTTGGACCCCACTGAAGTCCATTATATGAATGTTTTTCGACTGAAGAAAGAAAGACATGGACATCTCGGATGACATGGGGGCGAGTAAATTATCAGCTAAAGTTTTTTTTTTAAAGTGAACTACTCCTTTAACATTTGTGCAAAGCGACTTACATTCTTTTCAGTTCTTGCTTTCCCTAGGAATCGAACCCATGACCTTGGCGTTGCAAGCGCCAACGCTCTATAGTTTGAGCGACAATGTTCTACTGTGTGTTGAGTGAATCATAATGAAGTACGAGCTGGTTTCATACAGTACCTGCAGGGATCCGGTGATGTTAACCGGCTCTCCGACTTCTCTTCTACCCTCCAGTATCTGATCTGAGACAGGAGGCACTCGGTACGTCACCTGAGGAGGACAGAGACAGCGTCCGAAATCAAATACAGGGTTCATACAGATACTGTAAAAATCAATTCCAGGACTTTTTTTAGTGCTCACAAAGTAGCGAATGTGTGATTTGAACACAGCCAGAGACTTTCATTACTAAGGTTAATTATAATATAGATTTTATATATATATATATATATTATCCTTATATGCCTTTTTTCAGTGGATGTATAGAGTATTTTAGTACCATTTCCATGATGTTTGTTCTATTTTCCAGATGTTTTAAGGCTTTCAATAGCCCTATTCGCACTGGATTAATATTATCCGGGGGCCTCGTGTGATTTAGTAAATAATACCCCCTTACATCTGAATTTCATGAACGCTGTCAAACTGTAAAGAACAGGCATTAAAACTACAAATGATGGCCATGATAAATGCTCCCAAATGCAAATGTCATGATTAACTATAAAGTGTTCATGGAAAGGTTTCCAGCGTCTCCTGGCTGAATTCTCCATTCATCCATTTAATAATCGTCCCTCCAGTCAATGCAGAGAGCTGTGCATGATCTAATTTAAAGGTCTAAAACGACACAGTTGTTCACCGAAAGAATACACATTTGTAAATACCCCTTAACATTAATCATCTGTCATGTGACCCGCCTTCTGACTGACATGTGACACAGGCCCAGTGCCAATCCCAGCGAGAGATTACAATCACATGACTGCCGGTGCAAATAGGTGAAACTCAAGAAAACGATACGGATAAAGAAAATAAAGCTATTTTCAATGTGCATTTTAGCCTAAATTCTCATTACTGTAATATTCTTATTATTATCATTATTAGAGGGGGGAAATACTTTAATACAATGTTTTTTATTCAGAATTTTTTATATTGTTTAATCATCATAATGTAGGCTATAGCTATACAATTTTAATAAAATCCCCCTTTTTGCATTAAAATAATTGATCCTTCATTCTCTGAAATATAATTTGTGGGCATTTTGATGTAAACACAGATGTACTTGGCAATGAAAAATAAAGTAACGCTTGTTTCAATGGTGATTTATGTACATTTTTACTCTATATTCTCATTATTCCAAGCGGTTGTTCTTATTATATTAGAGGGGGGAAAATTCTGTATTGTATTCAGTGCTTTTAATATTGTTTAATAAGCATTAATTCAATTTTACCATAACGTATAACTATACCTTTTTTTAATAAAATGCCCCCATTTTTTGTTTGCATTAAAAATAATGATAAAAATACGTAACAAATAACTCATCCTTCATTTCTGAAATATAATTTTCAGTCATTCTGAGGTAAAACCACACAGATACTTGGCCGAGTTTATAAGGTTCCCATTAAGAGAGACAAAAATGACATCTATATCAGACTTTGGCATTGACGTCGGTTTAATCTTGACTCTAATAAAGGATTTATCAATGATGGACGCTCACCTGTCCTCCAGGATTTTCTGTGTGAAACTGATAGTGAACGTTTCCATCCACATGAGCTAAAGCACGAGGATCACCGGACACTGCCAAACCTGCACACATCGCCATCAAAATAATTTGAGTTTATATTTAATAATTAATCGTACTTATAAGTAATCTAAAAGTATCTCGATTAACATGAAATGTAATGCATGCAACATGTATAATAAAGAGTTCAAGATGAGTTATAGCACACACTCTCAGAAAAAAAGGTACAAAAGCTGTCACTTGGGCTGTACCTTTTCAAGAGGTACACTTTTGTACCCAAAGGCTGCATATTGGTACATATTAGTACCTTATTGGTACATATTAGCACCTAAAACGTACATATTAGCACCTAAAATGTACATATTAGGACCTTAAATTGACATATTAGCTCCTGATATGTACATATTAGCACCTAAAATGTACATATTAGCACCTAAAATGTACACATTAGGACCTAAAATGGACATATTAGCACGTAAAATGTACTTATTAACACCTAAAATGTACATATTAACACTTAAAATGTACATATTAGCACCTAAAATGTACACATTAGGACCTAAAATGGACATATTAGCACCTAAAATGTACTTATTAGCACCTAAAATGTACATATTAACACTTAAAATGTACATATTAGCACCTAAAATGTACACATTAGGACCTAAAATGGACATATTAGCACCTAAAATGTATTTATTAGCACCTAAAATGTACATATTAACACTTAAAATGTACATATTAGCACCTAAAATGTACACATTAGGACCTAAAATGGACATATTAGCACCTAAAATGTACTTATTAGCCCCTAAAATGTACATATTAACACCTAAAATGTACATATTAACACTTAAAATGTACATATTAGCACCTAAAATGTACACATTAGGACCTAAAATGGACATATTAGCACCTAAAATGTACATATTAACACTTAAAATGTACATATTAGCACCTAAAATGTACACATTAGGACCTAAAATGGACATATTAGCTTCTGAAATGTACATATTAGCCATATTAACACCTAAAATTTACATGTTAGCACCTAAAATGTACATATTATCACCTGAAATGCACATATTAGCACCTAAAATGGACAAAAGTTTACCTTTTGAAAAGGTACAGCCCCAGTGACAGCTTTTGTACCTTTTTTTCTGAGAGTGCATCATACTGCTGAAACAGTGCTAAACTCGCCCAAATCCAGAACTAAAGCAAATATATTGGGAATTAAGTAGAACATCAGCAAAAGAGAGAACTATAACAAACAAAGCATGCATCATGGAACAAATGTCTCAGAAAAAGCATCATCATGTGACCAACACAAGTTAATAACAGACATACCTTCAGCTGTTTGTCCAACCTTCGTGACTTGATTTTTGTGACTGCAGATAAACTTGTTCCTGTGACGCATGAAAGTACAACATGACCCTAAATTCATCAACTTTTTTTTTTTACTTCTCAGAAGTTGGTCTCTTTATATAAAATACAAAACAATTTAGAGGATCAGCATAGAATAGTCTAATGCATCAAATTGCATTATTAAAATATATGTTCTTCAATCATTGTCTTCACAGACTGTACTATATGCATGGCCCATTTGTGTATCTGAGCTGTGTACAGAAAGTGTGTGTGATGCATTACCTGTGTGAAGAGTGTGTGTTGAGCTGCAGCTGATCCATCAGTGCTCTGACTCTCACACACACTCACACTGATCATGATCACGGGAACAAACACTGAAGTCATGTGAGATTCTGCTTCTTCTTCTGAGGCTCAACGGCAGCAGCACTGCCACCAACTGGAATAAGATATTATTTAAATAAATACATAAATGTAAACGTTTAAAATACATTAAATACATTGTATGTGAGTGTTGATCAAAATATAAAAAAAACTATAATATTGCAGAATATTATTACAAATTAAAATAACTGAATATATTGTTTTCAGCATCATTACTCCAGTCTTCAGTGAAGAAATCCTTCAGAAATCATTATCAAATGCTGATTTATTATCAATGTTGGTAATAGCTGTGCTGCTTAATATTTGTTTGGAACCTGTGATACTTTTTCAGGATTCATCAATAAAAATTTAAAACAGGATTTAATTAAAACAGAAATCTTTTCTAACAATATAAATCTTTACAATCCCCTTTTATCAACACATCCTTGCTAAATAACAGTATTTATTTCTTTCAAATAAAGTAAGAAATTAATTCCTGACCCCAAACATTGGAACAGTATATACTAAATAAATGCTGTCTTGCTTTCTTTGTTTTTGCTTTTTATCATCAAAGAGTCCTAAAAAAGTATTACGTTTTTTTTTTTGTTTTTTTTTTTAATATTAAGCAGCACAACTGTTTCCAACATTGATAATAAATCATCGTATTGAATGATTTCTGAAGGATCATGTTACACTGACGACTGGAAAATTCAGTTTTCAATTTTAAGATCAATTTAGGATCACATAAATTACAATTTACTATATATTTATATCGAAAACAGCTATTTTACATTGTAATAATATTTATATAATCATTTTAAACATTTATTTCTGTATTTTTGATCAAATGATAATGCAGGTTTGACCAGCTGAAGAGACTTTTTTCAAAAACAGTAAAATAGTTAAATTGTTCATTTAAAAAGTTAAATGAACAAAACTCGGAGCAACTTTAGGAAATCTATATTTGTGTTCAATTAAACCTACCCACAGTCAAAATATTATTACACAAAAATTCAAGCTCGTTTTACATACAAAATAAGAGCACTGGTTCATTCTGACTGAAGTCTTTCACCGTGACCACCAGATGTCCTCCTTTCGAGCGCTTCAGTGAATCATTTTGCCAATATCAGTTTCTAAGTCTTATAAAACTACGTTTTTCTCACCACTCATTGTAATAATTTCGTTTAATTTTGAGTGAGGCCTAGACGCAGTTATCGCTGCGTTTAATTACAACAGTCAGTCACACGACCTTTAACCTACTTATGAATGGAACCAATTTTAAGTCCGTTTCCGCTCGCGTGCAAGAACACCCAAAGTTACTGATTGGCCACAGCTCAGTTTTTGATTGACAGCTCCCAGATCTGAGCAGTTCTATTGGCTCACAGAACGGGCGTACGCTAAACCCCGCCCTTAATGGTGTCACACTTCAAGCGCTCCGGCTAGATCCTTCTGCTGAAGTTCACCGATGTCCGGGATCGAACAGACGAAGGTCCACGATGAGCGCCCGAGTTCTGGTCGGAGTTAAACGGGTCATTGATTATGCTGTCAAGGTACACATCAGATGCTTTTAATTATGAATAAACATGGTGTAGTCCTGCTTTGGACAGTTTATGGCACGAAAAAGAGCTGAGTGTAGGCCAGCTGCTCTGTTGAATGAGGGTAGCTCTATAAACTGGGCTGTTGATGAAGGTCAGCGTTATTAATATTGTTATTTTAATTAATATCTGACGATACTACTTACAATCATGGCCGTGGGATCATAATAATGAACTATATTCTACTGTAAACAACTGTCCAGCTGTAGTTTCATAAACATGCACGTTGCGTAACATAATTAGTCCTGTACTCCTGTTAAATCAATTAATCGCATCTAACCTAAAAGTTTATATATATATATATATATATATATATATATATATATATATATATATATATATATATATATATATATATACGAGAAAAAGTGTTTTCACTTTTAATCAGGTTTAATGTTAAAGTTTATGTTATTAATATCCATTGTCAAAACTATTAAGGGGCATTTTATTTTCCATCAGTTGTCTATAGACACAATTAGATTTAAATATGTAAGAAAACGGCATAATTTATCAAGTACTTTTATCCAAAGTTATTTGTACAATTACACTTTTGTTTAAAATACAGAAGAAGGGATATTTTATTAAACAGACTTATGAATTCATCATCTTTCTCATTTAAGGTTAGTGTGTAGTGTATTAAAAAAATAGACAGAATTGATAAGAAAATTGAATTGATATTAAAATATCACTGACAAAAAAAGTGTCATGGTTGAGATAACTTGATTTTAAAGATACATAAAACAATTTAATACATAAACTTATTTTATTGATCACTCAATTAGCAGTATTTTGTTTTTACATAGTTTTCAGATCTACAACATTTTATTTGACCGATCTCTGAATACTCATTTTCTGATTTAGTCTGTAATCTTTGTTCTTGTGACCTTCTGTTTAGGCCTTTATCAGGAAGTAAGATTACAGATGAGTTGCTATGCTTATTGATTTGTCTGATCATATTGATCATGCTTGTTACCAATACATTGTCAAATGTCCCAAACCTGTGTGATCTTTTCCAATCAGATTCTAGTTATCTAGAGCTGGATGTTTAATGTAAAAGTGTCCGGTGTGATTTGTGATCTGAGCCGGTCGGTTGGTTATGATCCAGATCCAGTACACCTCACATAGGGATATTGATCCAAAAGTATGTGTCCTCAATACTGCTTGAGTTACAGAGCGATCAGTGTGTGTTGTGTTTTATGAAACAGCCTCTGTTGTATCAGTCTCTGTGTCCTTCATGCCACTCTTGGAATAGTATGTGCACAGGTCATCTGAGGTCAAACACGTCGCTACTGTGTGTGAATGTTTTGGACAACCTCCAGTTAAGCTCAAATCTATTGAGTACAACTATTAAAATTGTTTTTACAGCGCTTTTTACAATACAGGATAGAAATAATGCAACAAAGTTTGTTTCCAAAAGAAAATAGCATCACAGTCCAGCTTAAGGAAGTTCAGTGATGTTTTGATTTTGTAGTAAAGTTATTAATTTAGTTCATTTGTGTATGTAGCCATTCTGGATGGTGATGTTCAGTTCTCACCGTCTTGATCCAGCATTGCCGTTATAACTGATAATGAGCTGACCGGGATAAAAGTTCAGTTTTGAATGAAAGTCCTATGAAAGCTTTGTGTTTTTGTGTGATTACTCCTCTGTCTCTGTCCGCCTCAGATCCGGGTCAAGCCGGACCACACAGGAGTGGTCACAGATGGCGTCAAGCATTCGATGAACCCCTTCTGTGAGATCGCAGTGGAGGAGGCCGTCAGACTCAAGGAGAAGAAGCTTGTGAAGGAGATCGTGGCCGTCAGCTGTGGTCCTCAACAGGTTCAGGTAGGAAATACACAAGATATAGCCTCTATATATATATATATATATATATATATTAGGGATGTAATGATACCCTCATGTCACAATTCGAAAGTATCACGATACTGAACTGAACTCACAATATGATATTATTGCGATATTCCAAGAGTAAAAGTTGTTTAAAATGCTAATTTTGATGTTACATTGTGTGTGTGTAAATGAATAGGCTTGGACTTGGTGCTGGAAACCCAAAGCACAAGATAATAGAGACACCAGAATAACAATATTCATGATTCTGAAGCTGAAAACTGAATTATTTTAGACAAACATACACTCTGCTTACACTCTGTCACTGGGTAGATATATTTAAAATAATGTAGATTGGTATTATCATTATGCCTATTTACATGATTATAGATTATATTCAACATTATATATAGCAGTTTAATGTAGTACTGACACTAAAACTCTGAACTCTGTAAACTTGAATTTTTCTCACAGTAATTTTTTTTATTTTGGATGAACTATCCATGATACATATTGATGCATTTTTGTATTGCGATATATTGCACACAATATATTTTTACATTCTTAATACATATATATATATATATATATATATATATATGTGTATTTATTTATTTTTATTTTTATCCTTTATTCAGGAACGAAGTAAATATGTGCATTCGACATGCAGACTGATCGGTCTATGACATCCAAGTACCATGAGAGCCAATCGAGATAAATATAATATAATATATATATATATATATATATATATATATATATATATATGTATATATATATATATATATATATATATTTATATTTATCTCGATTGGCTCTTATGGTACTTGGATGTCATAGACCGATCAGTCTGCATGTCGAATGCACATATTTACTTTTTTTAATTAAAAAAAAATTAAATAAAAATTGAGTGATTTATTTTTTTAAATAAAAAAAAAAAACTTGTAATGAAAACACTTGGAATAGTTTCATAATAATAATAATAATATACAGAACATAACTTTTAATTTAAATAAACAAAAACATTTAAATATTTCAGTGATGCTTTGGATGAACAATATATATAAAAGCACATATAACTGTTTTTGACAGCGTGAGCTCGGCTTCTTGTTGGTCTTCTCACCAGAACACACACACAGCAGTCACCCCCAAGATTTGTTTTCCAAACTGGAGCAATTTGTTATATTTTTGTATATTTGTAATTTAAAATATAACATTAAAGAGTATATTTGATGTGAATTGCTCTGTCATTTATCAAATTTACCAATTGTAATAATTTCAATTTGTGCTGGTTAATTATGAACAATGGGTAAAATGGATGGGCGGGGCTTCATTAGAGCTCCTCCCCTAACCGCATGTGCTCTCTCTCTAAGCTTTTGATAAAACTCGAGAACCCTCTGTGTTGCAGGAGACGATCCGGACGGCTCTGGCCATGGGTGCGGACCGCGGGATACACGTGGAAGTGTCCGGGAAAGACTACGAGACGCTCGGTCCCCTGCAGGTCTCCAAGATAATGGCTGCTCTCGCTAAGAAAGAGGAAGCCGATCTGATCATTCTGGGTAAACAGGTAGCCGACGCTTAATTACTGTACATTATAAACAAATTACTGAATATTCATCAGTTGATTTGATGATATTGTGTGTTATCTTCCTCTTTTAGGCCATAGATGACGACTGCAATCAGACTGGACAGATGACGGCAGCTCTATTGGACTGGCCGCAGGTTTGCTCCCATTTAGTAATGTTTGATAAGGAAAGCATCACTATCACTATGTACCGGATTTGAAGACCCTAGCATCATGGTAGTGATTTTTGCAGGAGAAATGTACAACCTTCTTGTCACTTAGAGGTGTTGTGTTAGGATCATTATAGGATTATATTTGTCAGTTTCGGTGCCAAAACACATTATAATCCACAAGTTTGCAGGTGACACGGTTAAAATGGTTTGTTTCCCTCATTACTTAAACCTGACTGCACTTGCTCTCTGGCTACAGATATACTTCCTAAACCCACACTTCACCCAGTGTCCAATAGTGGAACTACAACAAATTATAAAACTTACAGTGCAAATTGAGTCTAATTTGATATTTGCTCTGCCTGTTACGTCACATTTCTTTCTGGACTGTGAGTGATCGGATTATTTGATAATTTTCTAGGGAACGTTTGCATCTGAGTTGACCTTAGAAGGAGGCAAGCTGAAGGTGGTGAGAGAAATCGATGGTGGATTGGAGACCATTATGATCAATATGCCAGCCGTCGTGACCGCTGACCTGCGTCTCAACACTCCCAGATACGCCACGCTGCCCAATATCATGGTACAGTAATGCAACACTGCTGCTTTGGGCGCCCATATGGTTGTTTTTTTTTTTTTGGTAACTCTTTACAATAAGATTCATTAGTTAATGTGAACCAACCATGAGCAATGCATTTGTTACTGCATTTGTTCATTGATGTTAATGTTAGTTAATAAAAATACAGTACTGTTCATTGTTAGTTCACATTGCATGAACTAATGTTGACAAGATTTTAGTGAAGTATTAGTAAATGTTGAAATTAACATTTCAAAAAGTTAATCAATACAAATGAAAATGCAGTTGATTATTAGTTCATGCTAACTAATTTACTCAACTAATATTAACCTTATTTGTAAAGTGTTACCGGGGTTTATTTATTTTTTGATACCAGGATCATGGGTTCGATTCCCAGGTAATGCATGAACTGATCAAATGCATATAAATGCAGTTTAAGTTGCTTTGGATAAAACTGTCTGAATAATGCATATATGTAAATGTATTAAAATTTACATAAAAATTTGTAATGTGTTTGGATAAAGTCTCACAAGGCTGAATTTACTAGATTAAAAATACTGTAAAATTCTGAAATATTACTACAATTTAAAGTTACTGTTTTCTATGTGAATATGTTTTAAAATTTATTTAATTCTGTGATCAAAGCTGAATTTTCTGCATTGTTTCTCCAGTTTTCAGTGTCACATGATCCTTCAGAAATCATTCTAGTATGCTAATATTTTACAATATTGTTTTTACTTTATTTTTTTTATTGTGTACATGCAGCCTTGTCATCAAACAAAAAAATAGAAATGTGTCCAGGGCTGATGTAAGGCTAAGGTGTTTTAGTGATTTTTTCCCCCTATACTATTTAATGCAAGCATAATCTAATTTTCTAATAATAATTAGCGTTTTATTTATTTATTTCAAGCAAAATAGTGTGACAACAGAAAATATGCACAATAATAATAACTTTTACACTTATGCTTGAAATGGAATAGGAAGAAGTAAAACTTATTAAACCCCACACCAGTCTATTAAAGATTTTACACAAACAAAAAATAAAAAAACTATTCACTAAACTATTCACTAAAATAAAAAAAACTATTCACTATTTTGCTTGAAATAAATAAATAAATAAATAAATAAAAATTCAAATGGTTCCCTCTGGGTGTTTAGATAAGAAAAGCACTTTTCAATTTAAATGAATGAAATTCTATGGTTAACATATTTTTTTTTAAATGACCAACTTAAATGGAAAGCTGGGAAGAAAACATTCTGCAAAACTTGTATTTGTTGTGCCTCCGTAGAAAGCGAAGAAAAAGAAGATTGCGAATGTGAAGCCTGCAGACCTGGGAGTGGATGTGACCTCACGGTTGGAGGTGCTCAATGTGGAGGAACCGGCTCAGAGACTCGCCGGGGTGAAAGTGGAGACCGTCGAGGATCTGATGGGAAAACTGAAGGAGGCTGGAAGAATATAGAGGAAGAAGATGCAGTGCAGACTAACACTGACGGTAACGGATATAATATCACACTCTCAAAAACGTGTTGCACAAAGAAATAAATTAAGCGTTCATTTAAGTAATTTAATTGCGTGGCTAAAGTAGTTCCAGGCAAGTTTTGACCGCGTTATCACTTCGCCAAATCATATCAGTTATTTCAAAGGTCCTTCGATCCGACAGCAAAATAACCAAAACCCACAATGACACTGACTAAGCAAATAAATATACTAAACAATAGGATAAAAAAACAAATCTCAATATTGAGGCAGCTGTCTTTGAAGCGCTTAAACTTACAGTTTCGCTATTAGTAGAGATGCACAGACTCGGGGAATTCACACACGCTTAATCTCTCTCTCTCTAATAACTCCATTCATCTGCATCAATGTCTCAAGTCTTCGTTACTAGCTCTAAAATGACATTTTGGGATTAGCAATGGAGGTTTGGGATGAGATGCGTAAGGAATTAGTTTGACACGAGCGTTTTAAGAAGAAAAATCTGACAAATGTCAGAAATAATATAACGATAAAAATCTTAGTATTAGCAGAATAATTGACTCTAGGCTATTGAACTATCAGGAAAATATCGCACACCCGAAATTTAACGTGACTCTTCACACCGTAGTCCAATTAACCACCTCGAGTGTGCATTATTTTTCTAATAATTGAACAACCCAGAGTGAATTATTCCTTACTTACTAAGTAAGCTATTGCAATTAGGTATTGCAATTGAGCAATACCTTTTTTATACAATATTTACTGAATTATTACAACTACGCATTGTTAGTGCATGTTAGCTCGGGTCTATTAACTAATACTTTTGATTTTTATTAACGTCTCGGCTATTGTTGAAATGAGCATGAACTGAGGTTAATATAAGCTTAAGAAGCCGCTTTCATTGTTAATTTTACTAATTTAACAAATGAAACCTTATTTAAAACTGCCCTCATCTCTATATCTCAGCTTTAAACATGCAATTTATCCTGTTCTTAATTTTTCTAAGTTTAGATTGTTCTTTATACTGTATCTATATTGTAATTGTACAGCACTTTGGTAGTAAGTGTGCTTTAGAAATAAACAGAACTTGAACTTGAACTTTATTTACTGATTAAACGAATAAAACGAGGTCTAGAAAAAGCTGTTTTAATCAACATGGAAGGAGGTTGCCTCCTTTTTGGCAAAAATAAAAATATAATGTAGTTTGAATACTCATGAATAGGTAATTTATGTTATTTATTTATTTTTTTGTAGGTCTTTTATAACTGGTGATGGCGCAAACAACTGTTGATCAAACTCTGAGGCCAGTAAAGTCTGCATCGGCCCCGTCACAAATCCAGACCAGACCCATGTAGTTTATATCGTATCTGTGTTTTCACTCTTATGTTCTTGTGAATGCTGAGAGACACTGATCCATCAACGCCCATCCGTCCCAGCAAGGGCTCACCGAGATTATAAGAAACAGGACATCATATTCAGTAGGGAACACTTTTGAGTGCACTAATAAGCCATTATATTTGTTTTATTGATATGTTCAGTCATAATCAGAACTGTCTGTGCTTCCTGAAATTAACTGTGTAATGAAAAACTAGTTTGATGTTGTTTAAAGTTAAGCATCAGTGTATCTCGGCATTAAGAAAGAGTAAATCACGTTACCACAAGCGCCTCTAAATGAGTCCTGATTGTACAGTATCATTTGATGACAATAAAAAGTTGTCTTTTTCTAATGCATATCATTATTGTGAGTCTCATTCATTTTTTGGGGTCTGTATAATGAGGTGTTTAGTTTTCTACTCACTCTGTGTAATGTTTGAAATACTTGTTCCTATCCCAGTGCTGAGACAACTATACAGATTTGATTTCTCCATTTCTGTCAAGGTTTGAGCTCGTCTAACCTGTTGTGTGGGGAAATGATTTGGAAACACACAGAAGCTTACTGGTAAATAAAGGGAGAGCTGCTGGGACGCATGGAGAGAACTTGGCATCTCAACAGTAGTGTTTGCTAGATCTATCTATATCTATCTATCTATCTATCTATCTATCTATCTATCTATCTATCTATCTATCTATCTATCGTGGCCACATAGGAGGAAAGTTTAGATAAGGTTAGTGACTATTATTTAATGTTTAGTCACTGGAATTTCCTAACTTTTTCTACTTTACTCTGTATTCTGAATGCCTTGCTATTGTACTGTATTTGGATCCCAAGGTCTGTGCGCGCTTGAATACGTGATGACGTTTGTCACGTTGGCGTTTGTCACAGGTAAACAGAAAAAAGGCTTGTTTGAGATGCGCCTCGCCTGCAATGTAGTCGAGAGTAGGCGGCTGCAGTGAGAGGAGGAGTGAAAAAAGTGCAGGCAAGAGGGACAAATCTCGGTTCTCGAAGTGGGTTTGACACCTGTGAGATCAAAATCTGATATCGCGGGATTTACTGCTGATAAACTGGATGTAATTTTAAGTTCTTTTGCTTTTATTTGAAAATAAATATAATGAACAAGACACCCAAAGTACTTGTTATTTAATTACATTCCAAATATGTGTTTATCAATATTTTTTTTTAATACAGATATGTGTGTCGAGCGTCACGTGACCAAACCGGAAAACGGGTCTCATCACATCCGCTTGTCAGAGAAAGTGTTAACGGCCGTAAGAACTGACTACGATATCTATGTATTTGTAAGGTAATCAGCTAACCTACCTATTTCACTTTGTTACTGGCGTTTTATTCCATTTAAATATCTAAACGTTACTGTGAAGAATAAAAAATATAAAACGTTTAAATATCAATCTGCACATGTGAGGGATATTGGTTATGCTAATCTTTATCGCTCCTTTTAAGTTATCTTGATTAAAACCGCAAAAAATTTTATGAAGCACATACAAAAGATCTGGACCGGAAGCGATGAGACCCGTTTTACAGAGAATGCGGAAGTAAGTTGTGCATAAAGCCTATTGGGTTTTTTTTTTATAAAAATATCAAAATAAAAATATCATATTTGAAATCACATAATACCCATAACACTGTCAGAGGGTATAAGCTATTCACCCATAACAAATATGTAACGTTATAAAACATGATATCAGAGTTTCACGGTTGTTTAAACCAATGAACATTAAGCTGTGTCGTCAGCAAGTCGTTTCCCATCATGCTTTTGATCAGCGCAGTCGGTGGAGAGCAGCTGCGCGCGACTGCAGAATCCGACAGGTGCGTCTTGCGCTCGCGAGAGTTTTTTGACATACGTCGGTATGACATCAGAGCCAGGCGGCGCATTTCTAACCGGCATGCATCTCGCGCTGATCACCGGTGATCGATTCTGCGCAGATTTTGCTCATCTCTGGCTATATTTTCTCTGTACTCTATATGGGAAAAGAAAGTTATGCAGCCATGTTTGTTTGTAAATCTTGAAATTGCAATAAAAAAAAAAAAAAAAAAACAAGCCTATTGACTTGCCTCCAACATGGCCGCCACGTCAGTAACGACGCTTTGTTTTCATCCCCGTAGAGGCTCCCAGTGGCGAGCCGTCGTGTTCAGTTTGTTACTAAAAGTGTCATTGTACTTTTAAAGGTTTTGTTATCCAGATGAAGGGCCCAGAGCTCTCAAGCCCGTCTCAACCCAAACGCAACATCATGACAGACTTCCGCACCGTCCGACTGATGCCGGCCTCGGCCAGAAAAACAACCGTCTCAGGAATCGACCCAAAATCCACTTACTACTTCAGAATGATCCCTATAGCCGGCAGGAGCACCGGGGAATCGTCAGAGCAGCTTCAGATTGGACCAGGTGACATGATTCGCACACTAAATACACTCCTCACCTAATCAGGAATCAGGTATATTTAGAATATTAATTTATATATAGTATAGAAATTAGTTTTCAGTGCATTTGTTTTACAACATATGGCTATTACTGTCATGGGATTAATATTATAGCTATTATTATGTAGTAGTGTAATGTAGACATCATACTGAATATGGGTTGGAGCTCTTCATTTTGAACTCTTAAAGTGCACCAAATTGATGAATTTTAATTTTCTGTCACTACTTTTCCAAACGCATTCTGGGATACATTGAGTGGACTATATAGGGTATAATAATCATCACTATACATTTGGACAGCGCTACAAAATGGCGAGCTCACTATATAGTCCACTATATAGTGAGTAGTGGGAGATTTCAGACACAGCCTATGTTTTTCGGCAAAATAAAAGCTCGATGCAGTTTCCGTCAAAATAAAAGTTCATGCACGCATCTCTTTCAAGTATAGAAATTAGTTTTCAGTGCATTTGTTTTACAACATATGGCTATTACTGTCATGGGATTAATATTATAACTATTATCATGTAGACATCACAACTAAAAGAGTTTAGAGTTTTCTTTGCTCAATTTGCACACTGAATATGAGTTGGAGCTCTTCATCTTAACTCTTAAAGTGCACCAGATTGATGAACTTAACATTTAAAAGCACAAAACTTTCTTATGGGAGAGCATATCACTCACTTTCCCACTTCCCAAAACCTGTGGGAAAATCCAGTATTGCTATCCCAATGCAGCTGACCTTATTTTAGGGTTCATCACTGTGGAGTATCGTTCAGCTCAGTAGTTTTCTCTGTTAGCTCTCACTCACTCCTATTCACTTATTACATGGCATTAGTGTTTTTAATAGGAGTTGTATACATGTTCAAGGGCGTGCAAAGTTCGGTTGTGTTCATGATCATATGTTGTGGGCCAGTCTGGTGTGTGTGTGTCACCAGCAGCAGCTCATGGACGCTGAATGAAAGTGTGCGCTTCAGCATGTTGCATTGAGCACCGCAGGACTGCAAGCCTCTGCACATCACAGTTCCAGAACGGCCGACACAACAACACAAAGAGCGTCAAAGAGAGCCTTCCCGAAACCCGGTGCTCACGTGCCTCGACTCCATCAAGCTCAAGTGCGTTTGTTCTGGGTGGCTCGGTTTAAAGGATTTTGCCGGCATCGACAGAAAAGCAGAGGGGATAACTTTTTGGAGTTTGGTCTAGCGGCTCCTTTTGACGTTTCGCTCGCTGCGGGATCCCACTTTCTCTCTCTTTCCCTCTGGGAAGGTTCATCTATCCTGAAGATCTCAGGTAAGAATCCCTCCGACACCTGAGACGAGAATTTGTGATGGTTTTCTGATCATCACTTATTTGCACAAATATCATTTCCATTGTTTCCATGTTTCCATTTTGCATCCCAAATTTTCACCATATTAATGTAGAGATGTGTTATTATTCAACATTTTAACACTAATTTTACATTTAGGTTTTTTATCATTTTTTACTTCAGACTTCATTTGGCAACACACACACAATCATGGACGTGATTCGGAAAGGTTAAATGGGTGCATTGAAAACTTTTTGTACTGCGTCTAAATAAAATGTTGCTGAAATTTTAATTTTATTATTTATTTTTATTATCACTTTTGCATCAAATTAATTTGGCCTTTTTGCATTATTTATTTAGCTGTGAAATTGTTTTACCCCTGAAGACTATTAATTCAAACATGATAAAAAGCAATGTCAACGGCACAGGTTTGCAATGCATGCAAGTTTCACATTGAAATGCATTTGTGAGTTGTTACTTTGAACGTTTTTGCAAATTGAGTTTGAGTTTGGATGTTTGCATAGGTTCAGTTTATAACCAGAAGCATCAGTCGTTTCACATGCACGTGCAGAACTTACGCTTTACTGCAAAAGAAAGTGTGTTTTTAGGTGATGTTTCCATTTTGCATCCCAAATTTTCACCATATTAATCTAGAGATGTGTTATTATTCAACATTTTAACACTTCTAACAAATTTCACATTTAGGTTTTTTATCATTTTTTACGTCATTAGACAACACACACACACGCAATCATGGACGTGATTAGGAAAGGTTAAATGGGTGCATTGAAAACTTTATGTACTGCGTCCAAATAAAATGTTGCTTTTTGCAAATTTTTCATAATAATAAACCTAAACTTCTATTATTAATAATAATAAACTTCACATTTTTTCACTTATTTTTGTTATTATCATAACAATAATCTGTCATGTTTTATCTTTAAAAGAGACCAAACTGAATTCTGTTCTCCAAAGCATGCACAATTTGCACATAAATGTAATTTAGTATCATAAAATCCCTTAAAAATACAATAGATTATATTAGGAACATTATCGAACTAAGATTTATATCAGTAATTCAACTTAAATGGTGAAACTATATGTTATATAGACTCATTACATGCAAAGTGAGATATATTTGTTATAATTTTGATGATTATGGCTTACAGATTATGAAAACGCCAAATTCAAAATTAGAATATTGTAAAAAGGTTTTCATATCTGTAAACTATTATAACAAATGAAGGCTTGAAATAGCTCACTTTGCATGCAATGAGTCTATATAATATATTAGTTTCACCTTTTAAGTTGAATTACTGAAATAAATGAACTTTTGCAATTTTATTCCAATTTGTCGAGTTTCACGTGTGCTTGTGTAGAGCATGTTTTGGGTCTAACCCTGCCTGATGGTCATAATGTTTGTGTCCCTGTGCTGTTTACGTGTGTGTGTGCTTTCCAGCTGTGTTGTTTACATGTTGTTTGGTGGGATTGCAGCTTGACACTGTGTCTCCAACTATTTCCTGAGAAGTGTTTATATCATCCGCTGTGACGTATGAATGACCAATGCTGTTTTGCTTGTGCAAACTCTGACGTGGACTCTATGAACACACAGGAAACGCACGTACAACCTGTGAGATAAATGTGGCTATGTGAGGAGTTGAACGTCTATGATCAATGCATTTGGATTTCATGGAAGATAATAGTCGCAAAATGATTTGTTCGCTTTTAAGGCTCTGAGTAAATGAATCAGAGCTGTTGTGTCATGAGAGGCTTGATTTCAGTCGATGTGAACTCGTATTCAATGTAAGGAAGACAAGAGAAGACAATTCAGTGTGCAAGACAAGTAGTGTGATGATGTCAGAACACTGTTACATTTTGAATGCTGAACATTCTATTGATGTTCTAAATTGTATCAAAGTCAAAGATAGAGGCCGCTAAAAAATACATAATGCAGCCTATTTTACGAATAATTTTTTTTTTTTGTATTGTGACATTATTTTAATAAAAATGAAGCATATTTAAACTGAAAAAATGCTTAATGATACAAAAAAATTGCAGTTGTTTTCTTTATTAAAAGTAGAATTTATTATTTATTAAATAAATACTTAATTTATGAATAATAAATACATAATAAATTATGTATTTATTATTTAATAAATATTAAATCAAAAATACGCTAAAAAATACATAATTCAGCCTATTTTACGAATATTTTTTTGGTATTGTGACATTATTTTAATGAAAATGAAGCATATTTAAACTAAAAAAAATGCTTAGTGATAGAAAAAAAATTGCCGTTGTTTTCTTTATTAAAAGTAGAATTTATTATCTATTTTGGATTTTTGAGTGTAACACTTTATTTCGATGGCCAATTCACTAACTATAAGTGACTCCATGTCAACTATCAGTCAATAGAGTATTATATATCACTTTATTCTGATACTCCTGAACAGATATTCTACTGACTATCAGCAACTTTACTTTACTAACCTGCACTTTATCACTCTAAAATGCTGGGTTGTTTTAACCCAATTTTGGGTCAAAATCAAATATGGACAAACTCAAACGTGTTTAAAATGTTAATCCAATGGCTGGGTTTGTCCATATTTGACCCAAATTTGGGTTAAAACAACCCAGCATGTTTTAAAGTGTAACCTACAGTCTACTAATGAGTGTTAGTTGGCATGTTTTGCAAGCAAGTCAAGTCAGTGTATGCTCTAAAAAAATGCTGGGTTGTTTTAACCCAATTTTGGGTCAAATATGGACAAACTGAAACAATGGGTTAAAAAATGTTATTTAAAAATGTAACCCAAACCCAATGGCTGGGGTTGTCCATATTTGACCCAAATTTGGGTTAAAACAACCCAGCATTTTTTCAGAGTGTAAGCATGAAATATAGCCAGTGTCCGTTCTTGATGGTTCTGTAAGTTGCATAATGAGCATGTGTGTGTTACTGACTCTCTCAGCGCAGCTCCAGTGTTCCTCGGGATGTACAGCTTCATGGGAGGGGGTTTGTTCTGTGCCGTCATGGGCAACATCTTGCTGGTGGTCTCCACGGCGACGGACTACTGGATGCAGTACAGACTGTCCGGCAGCTTCGCTCACCAGGGCCTGTGGAGATACTGCATGTCTGGCAAATGCTACACACAGACCGACAGTATCGGTGAGTGTGTGACTGTATTTATTCAAGGCAAGCATAATAGTGTCACACGCCCCCCTCTCTCATACACTCAGGGTCAATATTATAACCCAACTCAGTTTCTAAACCCTTTAAGTTTATGCCTTAATGTTCTAGATAAGTAGAAATGTCATAACTGAAATTAAAATCCCATGAACAGAGCACTTTACACTAAATTTTAAACACTTTAAACTCAGGGTGCATCATATTAGAGTGAATTCTGAAGGATCATGTGACACTGAAGACTGTAGTTATGATGCTAGAAATTCAGCTTTGATCACGGGAATAAATTACATTCTAAAGTATGTTACAGTAGAAATCAGGTTTTTTAAATTGTAAAAATATTATTACTGTATTTTTTAATCAAATAAATGTGTATAGTCATATTTTGCTGAACGTTATTCATGCATTCCCACACTTTTTTGCTGATTCACTTCCATAACTTATTTTTCAGCAATTTCTGATCACTAGAAAAGAGATTTCACTGAAAAATACGAGAGTAAAGAGTAACATTATAGACATATCCATGACATTTCTATTTTCAATGATGTTTCCATGCTTGGAAATTCATTTTAAAATTCTCTGATGCATCATTCATATTTTTTGAACATAAACTAGCCTGGAAAAATATATACAATTATATATATACAAATTTGGGGGGTAAAACTCTCAACATTTTGGCTGTTAATTTGACATTTCTGTTTTTTTTAATTGAGATTTTATTCACTGACATATCCAGGCCTGAAAATTACTATTTAATTTAGTTTTCCATGAATTTCCATGGGAACTATTATTTATTTATTTATTTATTTATTTATTTTTCAAACAGGAAATGCTTGAATATTCAGAACATTTTCATATTTATTTCTTTAGAATAATTAAAGGGGGTATGAATCTAAATCTAAGAATGTTCATGTATTAATCATTTTTTATTACTAATTACAATTGCAAATGAGCCCCGCCTCCACTCACTCACTCACTCACTCACTCACTCAGAGATCCACTGGTTGACGTTCACACGTTGATCTGATTACAAGGTCGTTTGTGACGTCAGAAACACCAGCGATTTCAAACCATGTTTTTAAGACTGTCTTTGGTTCACTGCAGTTTTAAAGAGAAAATACTCTGTCCACTTATGAACTTACACATGATGTGTCTTAAAGCATATTAAAAACATCACATATAAGCAACATTAAAAGCTGGATTTTCACCACAGGGGGACTTTAATACAAAAAATGAACGTAAGGTGAACTAGACAAACTAAAACATTATTATTATTCCATCTTCCATTTGCATTTTCCCCAACTTTAGGAAGTTCATTGCAAAACATCGTGGGAAAAGTCCAAGTTTCTCCATCAGTCTAAGCTACTGTGTCTATCTCTCTCATTTCAGCTTACTGGAACGCAACCCGGGCCTTCATGATCCTCTCGGCGATCTCGTGTTTCGCGGGAATCATCGCAGGCATCCTCTCCTTCGCTCACTTCTCCGCCTTTGAGCGATTCAACCGTTCCTTTGCTGCAGGGATCATGTTTTTTATTTCCAGTAAGTCTTTCCCTTCTAGTGACACATGGGCCGACTCGTGTGTGCTGACATACAGTCAAATATAATAATCAGACACCTTCAACATTCCTCACATTAGAATAGTTTATTCGCCATAATGGTAACCCTATAATAAGTCAAAGTTATCAGATCAGTTGATATTTCACTGGTTCTGTCAAGTCAAGTCATCCTCATTTATATAGCGCTTTTAACAATGTAGATTGTTTCAAAGCAACCAATACAGAGATAAATTTAATTTAAAGTAAAAGAGATTGGCTTGGTTTTATAGCGGTTCTTGAATAATGTTATTTCCAGCTAAAATTAATTTTGATTAATTGACTTCCGTCGAAACGATCATTTGTTATTAAATTAGGCCTGTGAACCTGCTAATGAAGCTGTGATGATAAACGCTGATGGCGTTCACATGCACATTAAGAATTTCTATAGATATGTCCGTTTGAATATACAGTATATGCGCAGGTTTGTACTTCCCTTCAAACCATGCATAAACAAAATACTTGTCTTGACTTTTGCCTAAATTTTGATATTTAATTTATTTTAATTTAATCTAGGGCTGTTTAAAAATTAATTGCGATTAATCGCATCCAAAATAAAAGTCTGTGTGTGCATAAAATATTTGTGTGCTGTATATAATTATTTTGTATATATAAATACACACACATGCATGTATATATTTAAGAAAATGTGTTATTCATATATGAAATATTTATATAATATAGATTATGCAATTATATTAGGGCTGTCAAAACGATTAATCGCGATTAATCGCATCCAAAATAAAAGTTTGTGTTTACATAATATATGTGGGGGCACTGTGTATAATTATTTTAGATATATAAATACACACACATGCTTGTATATATTTAAGAAATATTTTCATGTATATTCTGTATATGGATTTATATATAATTTAAATTATATATAAATATAAATATTTTATATATAAATATTTTTTTTTCTTGAATATACATGCATGAGTGTTTTTATATATATACAAAATAATTATACACAGTGCACCCACATATATATTATGTAAACACAAACATTTCTTTTGGATGCGATTAATCGCGATTAATCATTTTGACAGCCCTAATTTATATATATACTTAAATATATACATGCATGTTTAGGTCTTTATATATACAAAATAATTATATACAGCACACAAATATATTATGTAAACACAGACTTTTATTTTGGATGCGATTAATCGCAATTAATTTTTGCACAGCCCTATTTTAATCACTTCGGGTAGTAAAGAAAAATAATATGTCACAGTTTACTTTATTTTGCTCTCCTCACTTACAAAAATGAATTATAGTGTCCTGGATCCACTAGTAAAATTAATTTTTAAAACTAATTTTTAAAAACAAAAAATATCTTTTTGGTTTACCTGTAAGTCATCTAAACGACTCCGTCTCATTCATTTCTCCTCCAGCACTCTTTGTTCTGCTCGCGATGGCAATCTACACCGGCGTGACGGTGAACTTCCTCGGGAAGCGCTTTGGTGATTGGCGTTTCTCATGGTCCTACATTCTGGGCTGGGTCGCTCTGCTCATGACCTTTTTTGCAGGTTGGTAATGATTTTTTTAGTCTGATATCCAACATGTGCTGTCGGTCTCATGGAACGTGTGTATTTTTTTTCAGGTATATTTTACATGTGTGCCTACAAGATGCACGAATGCCGAAGAGTGGCCGGAACTCGCTAAAACAAAAGGGAAGCAAACACCGTGTCTAAACATGTATATACAGAGGTTTGGTCATCCGATCCTGCTTAAAAAGCCAACAAAAGTTGCCTGAAAGATGTCCAGCAGGATTTCTTTAGTCTCAATCCCAATCATGCACATTTGAGCTTAAAAATAAATTCATGCAATCCAGAACAAAACCGAACCATTGTTCACGCAGAGACAAAATTTCCAATAAAATCTCAGACTATTCTCATCATTTTAACTCATTCTGTTTATTCACTGACAAATAAAACTAGTAAAGGAGCGTTCACCAAGACAGACTTTTGGTCAGCAAATGTTTCTTGAGCATCAAATCATCACATTAGAGTGATTTCTGAAGGATCATGTGACACTGATGACTGGAGTAATGATGCTTTAATCACAGGAATAAAATACACTTTACTATATACGTTAACTTGTAAAACAGTTTTATTAAAGAAATTGTAAATATTGTAAAAATATTTCACATTGTTAACTGTTTTTACTGTATTTTTTATTTTAAAAATGCCGCATTAGTGAGCAGAAGAGACTTCTATTGAAAACATAATTTTTTTTATTGCTTTATTTTACCAGGATAGTCCCATTGAGTTAAAATCACTTCTTCCACGGAGTCCTGGCCAAAATGGCAGCACAAAAAAGTTTCGCATATATAACAATACAGGCATAAAACTCAATCTTACATACAATTTTACCAAGCACTCTTAAAACGACAACAAAAGTTACTCTACAAAATAGGCACGTTTCTACTACAGACCATTGAAAATGTCTCGAATCTTCGACTTCAGTCTCAAAAGTTTTCGACTTCAATCTCGAAACATTTCAACTTTAATTTCGAAACATTTTGACTTTAATCTCAAAATTTCGACTTTAATCTCAAAAGTTTTCGACTTCAATCTCAAAAGTTTTCGACTTTAATCTCAAAAGTTTTCTCGAAACATTTCGACTTCGATCTCGAAACATTTCGACTTTAATCTCGAAATGCTAGAATTTTTTTATTTTACGTTGCGGTTCAGGGCTTCCGTAGCCTACTATAGTAGTAGGAAGATATAAAAATGCATAAAGCCATGATATAACAGTGACATTCGAGTGCAAAAGCTGTTCATTTTGACATAATCTTCAGTTCAGGTTCACAGTTATCTTTCTTATGGCTAAAACACCATTTCTTGAGTAAAGCGATCGTAGCGCTTTGACGGAAAGTGGAGGATGAGAAGTAGAAGACGAATGGGTCGAGGCACGTGTTGAGCGTGCTGGGCAGGAGTGTGTAGTACCTCCACCACGGGCTTTTGTTGCTGCTGAAACCCACCAGATGGGACATGTTATAGGGCAGAAAACAGAGTAAAAAGATGGTCAGCGTGCACAACGCCATCCCAATGGCCCTTTGCTTTTTCACTTTGGCGATGTGAGGCCTGCTATACAAGATATAGATGCAGTTCACGTAGCAGAAGATGCAAACTAAGAGCGGTAGCATGTAAATAACCACAAAAAACTCAAAACGAACTGGTAACAAGACACCCTTTTGCTCTTCTGTGAAGTTCTCATAGCAGACGGTTTTGGGTTCAGTGCGGTTCTGATCTAGAATATGGACAACGATGAATACGATGGTGCAATGACCGGCACTGATCAGCCAGATTAAGACGCTGCCAACCGAGGCGTAAAGAGGCCTTCGCATGAGTCTGTATTTGAACGGAAAGGCCAGTCCTAAGTAGCGATCCACGGCTATAGCCATGAGGAACAGGGAGCTGGTGTAAATGGTGGTGAAAAAGAAGAAGGATGTGATTGAGCACAGGCTCTGGGGTAAGTACCAGCGCATTCCTGTGGCGGCTTCATACATCTTGAAGGGCAGAAAGAAAAGGAAGACCAAGTCGGACACCGTCAGGTTGAGGAGGAGGATGTCATTGGGACTGGGTTTGTCACAGAGTTTCTTTATGAAGGTGCATATGGCCAGGAGATTGGCCGGCAAGCCGATTAGAAACGTCACAATGTAGATTGATAAAATGACCTGGTGGTTTGTCATTTTGCATGTGAAAGGACTCTGAAAAATAGCAAGATTGACATATCATACAAGTTAAAATGCAACGTTTAGGTACTTATACTTCAACTTTCAGACATTTTTAAATGTGACTCATGTTTTTAGGGCACTATGATCATGCACAGGAAATGCATATTCATGCACAGGACAAGTTGCATTACCAAAAATAATGATAAAATAAACAATGGCCCTCGGTTTTGTTACCTATAATAAAAATGCTTGGATTTATTATTTATTTAGGCTACTTATTTAACTTTTTTCTAAAAAGTAGCACTAAAGAACAGCCATAATGCCCTAAAAAATATATTCAAATATGCAGGTCACACTTAAAAATGCCAGAAAGTTGCTAGATTGCTAGAGCCTATATTACTATTGTTGTCACGAATATTATCATTATAAATACTATCATTTATACTACCACCACTAATACTAATATATATATATATATATATATATATATATATATATATTTTTTTTTTTCCTTTGTGTTTGTCAAAGTCTCTATCCTCTGCAACTATTCAGATACTACCCAATTGCATCACAGAAAGGATCTCGTGTGCCTACATATACCACTTTGTCGATGACTGTGTGGGGCTGTTTTGTATTTTTCTGTTCTTTGTGTTTCTTTTTTGTTTTGTTTTTTTGTTTGTTTTCTTTTTTTATTATTTTTTCCCCCTTTCCTCCTTCTGTATTGTAGATGTGTCTCACTGAATCTTACCTGGTATGCGTTACTGTTTTTTTAATCTGCAATAAAAAATAAAATAAATAAAATTAAAATAAATGCCAGAAAGTCATAACAAAACCAAATGTGGTTCTTTTTATTTCATTTTAATATTTAATTTTTTCCTGTCGCACCTTTTCTAGAAGTTATGGCATTCAGACTTGTCCAAATACATTTTTGAGAGGTATATTTATTTAAAAATACATTTTTCGTCACTAATATAAAAACTGAGTTACAGCCTGTACTTACCACAAAAGTTTGCTTCCCTGGTCTTGGGTAGAGTTTGATCAAATGGACGTCCCTTGAGAGCAGTCGGATGGAGCAGAGTTCTCAGCACAGGATGATTAAGAGCAGATCTGTATCTATACGAGCTTACGTGACTGAAAGTGTATGTGGTGTGGTGTAAAGTTACGTGACTGTAGGTGTATTACAGCAGACACAACTAAAGTTTAACTAAAATGCAAAACTCATATTGCACCTCAATTCAGGAAGTCAACATGCAAACCTCACTAACAGGCATAATACAATATTGTTAGATTGTTAGATATACTGATATATATATATATATATATATATATATATACTGATATATTAGGTATATTGTTAGATATACTGTATTGTTAGATTACAAAAATCACATTAAAAGAGATTTTGAAAGCAAGTTTTTTGTAAACGCTTGTAAAAATGAAAGTATAAATATTTTGCTCTTCCCAATACAGTTTCCTTGAGAACTTTTTGCATCAATAAGGAGCACACAAATGTTGTTGAGTTCATTTATCTTTCACATACTCACCAAGAAAATGCATCTGTTTGTGATATGAGATCAAAATAGGCTGAACACAGTCTTAACTTTATATAAAATACCCTGTGTTTCATATTCAAAAAGATCCATATGAACAGAGGTGCACAAAATCAAGTAAAAATGATAGAGTATACGGCAATGGGAAGATACATGGGCTTTAATTTGTGTAATTTTAACATTTAGTTTTGACCTAAAACCTGGCAGACCATTATTATCTATTGACATCAACACTTTGGTAATTATCTTTAAACAAAACCCCCTATTTCATCATCCAGAATTTGTGTGATATGCATCTTTGTGGTTGTTATATTAAACCTCAGTGTTTGGAATAGTGACTTCATGATCAAGCAGATTTTAAACTTGAAATCTCATTACTGGAACGCAAACGATGTCATTCTCTTTCTCAACTGTGAAAATATATATTATTCGAAAAATAATTACACATCATGGAAGCATTTTGTTGTTATTGTCCTTGTTTGAATGGTGGCCATAAAAGTTTCATATATCAATGCTATTGTTTTTGTATTAAATATAAACAGCTGAATTAACAATGTTTGTGACTACCTTGCCACACGTTATATGCACATTTCAAGGCAAATGTTAAATAGCAAAAAGAAGATTTCTTGAAATATAAATTTCAAAGCTTGTCCAAAAAGCTCAAGATGAGATTGATATTCATGACTTCATTTGAGCGATGATTATTGTGAACTGACATAGCTACTAAACACAAAATGTTGGTGAATGTACATGTTTAATTTATTAGGTTTTGATTGTCTTTTTATTTATTCATTCATTTTTTAATCCTATCAATCTTTATGAGTTCTCAGAATGCATTATCACCATTAATTGTTATATGTTTGCAAGTAATTATAATAATATCTATATTTTATACTATATTTATGCTCATATGTTTGATTATTTCCAAATGCAAGATCTCTGGTGTCAAGGTGTAAGTTCGAGTGGGTGTATTTTCCATCAGATATGATTATGAGATGCTGCAAGATCTGCCACGTTCATATAAAGGTCTAAAAGGTGTCAAAACAATCTATTTTTAACTATAACATCCTAGCAGTCATGCTGCCTAGCCTTTACACAGACCAAAGCATGTTTAGGAGGGTGCAATTTCCTGCACGGTAAAAATAATTTTGACTTAGGCCTAATTATCACCATGCAAAAAGGCATTGTCGTCCATTGATCATTGACGGAAAATTAAAAATTGATATTCAACGAACATATTTAATTGTGCACTCAGTCAATCGTGTTTACTCTGAACAAATCATAGACGGGAACAAATCCTAAATTCAAAATCTGTATACGCATGCGCAAATGCGCTTGAGGAAAAACCGTTGGTGTAGCGCTGTGCAGTCTGGTACAAAACACTCAGGTAGGACGGCGTAACGTTACGATTATAACGTAAGACTGTAGAAACAATGACAGACAGCTTTAGCGCCTTTGGGGTTTGTAGTCTTTGTAATTACGTATTTTTACAGTCTTATAGACGAATCCGGCGAAAAAACCGGAAGTAAGCGGGCGCCATTACTGAGATGTTACTGGGTAGCGTTGCTCCATTGCTTTCTATTGTTTTATTTGCAACTTGCGTCCACAGGAATAAACAGCCCGCGATTTACGACTGTCACTAACGTTACAACGTTACCCCTTGTATAGTGTCGAGTGGGTAAACAGTTTCCGTTATAAATTGTTTCAATGGTGGCAGTAAAATTTCAATTTTGAGGAGAAAACATTGTGAATACCCCGGGTCGACTGCCCCTGTCAGGTGCCGTACGGTTTACAAAGATTTCCTGGGCGAGTACAAGACGCGGACATTCGCGTATAATAATTATTTAATGACATAAGTAAAAAAATATATAATAAATGTGTGATATAGTGATCAGCAACATCTCCTCTCTTGCTATTTTTTCTATTTAATTAACATGCTATGGTCATAAATGGCTTTCCTGAGCTAAATGTAACGTTATGTGAAATAATTGTTCTCCTGCTGTTATATTGACCTCTTTCCATGGTTTAAAAACACTAGTTGGTCGATATTGTGTATACTTTCTAGCTGTAACGTTACCTTACTCATGCCCGTTGCAATGTAAAAATGAGATAAATAATGAACACAAATGAAAAACGTGAATTTGTTTATTTGATTTAATTTATTTATTTATTTATTGTTGCCAAATGGACAGATCTTTTTTTAGTTTATTCGGTAGCAAACGTTAGCCTAGCTAGCTTGCCAAGCTATTTTCATAAATAATCTGTAAGATCGTTTGTACCTTCATCTGTGACTGGAGGCTAATGTCCAACATCAACCCAACAAGTCTGCCTGGCTGTAGCTGTCATCGAGGGTGCGTTATCATCTTATCTCCGAGGTTTGTTTACATACCGGTGCATATGTCTATGCCGGTGTGACAGCTCAGTAATGGCGTCGCCACAAGATGGCAGCCTACACAAGGACGCTCGTCGGATTCGTCTATACCTCAACGGTTTTACTTCAAACAGCGACTTTCTTTACTTTAAAATGTTTCTTTTAAATTGACAAACATCATATGTGTAAGTCAGGGCACAATTCAAACGAGATCAAAATATTTATTGTCACGCTCTATATGGCAGGCAGGCTGGACATAATTACTTGACATCGTGTATATAAGTGATTTCTTAAGTTATTTACGCCTGTCGGCTGTGTACGGACGTTGGTTTTTGCCGTTATTTTGTATTGAAGTCTATGGCGAGTCTAGTTTCTTTCCCCCAAAAGTGGGCGTGAACATTCTATGATGACGCAGCGCCGGTTGTGCGTATGAACTGCCGTAGCAGCTAGGTGCATTGTGGGTAATTTTTTATTGCGCGTTGATTTATGTGTTATTGCAGTAAGAACTTAAAGTTTTTGTGATGTTAAAGGTATGTGTGTTAATGTTCAAGTTAGATCAGATGTTCTTAGTTCATTTACTGCTGTAAAAATGTGTCTCTCACCGTCATGGAGAGAGATGTGTAAAGCAATAGGGGCTTGCCTGTCTACTATCAAGCTTCCGATTACGGACCGTTGATTTCTTAAACCAGTCCACTTTTTGATAACACTCTGAGTCGTGCGGTGTATGGGACAAGAGTGTTCTGATCTCATATTGGGAAGTAGTAAATGGCGCACCCCAGGCAACCTGTAACTCGTGTTTTTCCAACCTTATTCCTGTGAAAGTGCACTGGAACGGCCGTCAAACCCGTGACTTACCACCCGTGAACTCGTACTAGATCGATGTACTCCCAGTTACGAGTTCTGACGTCACATAGCCTGCGAACCTACAATGACAATGACAGCCCCTACGATGCAGTGTTTCTGCAGGCATGTTTCCAAATATACAAATAAAGTAAAATAAAAGGTATAACAGCTTATCTTGCCTCATGCGCTACGTTTCCTCCTCAGTTTCCCACAAATAAACAAGGAGTAAGCACCTTTGGTGTTAGAAATTATTACAAATGCGCGTGAGCCCCGTAAGTTCCACCATGCTGGTTTGTTTACATCTAGGTAGTTTGGCGTGAATGACCTGGAATGCTACAAAGTTGTAAGTCGTGGTTTGAAGTCGTGATTCGCGTGCTCAAAAACCTGCCTGGAATGCAGCATTAGTTTAAATGTTATTAGCGTATTTTAGCTCTGGTTAGACTACAGATATATACACTAGACTTCAGCTTGGGGTTCTAAGTGTAACCCTTCACACCCGGGTCCTACTCGCCCCGATGGTGGTGGACTTTTGTGCAGCGTATGATGTTCACGGATGAAATCTGAACTAGGAAGAATTTTTTTTTAAAATCTTTCTGGAATCAATGATAAATACATGTCTGACCATTGGAACAAACAAAAAAAAATATCGCATTCTTGATGATTTATGGTGATTTTATTTCCATTAGACCTGTGTCTACTACATTGACGCTGATGCATTAAAGTCAGTATTAAAGTGGAGGGGCTCCCCTGTTTCAAGATGGCGGCTCTATTGACGCATTTGGACGACCGGAAGGGGAGGGACTTAGGCGTCGTGACGTTATTACTGGCGTGGCGGCCATGTTGGCAGTTTCGCGCATGTAAACATTTAGCAAGTCGAATTGGGACAAAGAACAGCAAAAATATGTTAAAATCCCTAAAAGGTTGTGGAATTTACGAAGATATATTACATAGGGAAGCCAGTGACCGGTATGTGGACTAAACCGGCACTTTTAACGGTTTGGATTCATATGATTCCAACAAAGAGTCGGCAAACAGTGGGAACCAGGTGGGAACACAGTAATCCGGACAAAGGTAACGTTAAGATGCGCTCCACTTAGCTGCTAGTTTAGTAACTATACTGTTAGTGGTAACAACCATTCACACATGTATTTTTAAATATCTGTTTCAAAAGTGTAGTTAGTAACGTTAGCTGTCAACCCTCACATTTATTCCGGTTTTCTCACATATACTTGAGCTCTTTCCCCGCTGGCTTCCCGTTGTAGTATTTTCCTGTAAATATCCCGTATTTTATATTCTCATAACAAACATTAGCTAAATCGGACCTGTCAGTCTTTGTTGACCTGTTACTACCCTCTTGACTTGCTTTAAGCCTCGTTTTTGCTTACTAACGTTAACTTAAGTTTTGTTTAAAACAGATAACGTTACTAACTACACTTTTGAGACACATAGTTAAAAGTATACATGTGTGAATGGTTGTTAGCACCTTAGTCCGCATTAAGTTAGCGTAACGTAACTGTGCTCCCACTGTTTGTTCGGAATTTCAAATGGATTCAACCCATTAAAAGTGCTGTTTTATCCACATACAGGTCCCTGGTTTCCCTATTAAACATATCCCGGTAAATTCAGAATCATTTTAGGGATTTTAACATTTTTTTCCTTTTCTTTCTCCCAACTCGGCTGCTTCTCGTTCGACTTGCAAATCAGAAGATCTCGAAAATCAGTGAGTGGAGGCGGGGCTAATTTGCATATTCATAGTCATGTATATTTAATAAGGCAAGGGTGCACCCTGCTAAACTGACACCCTCCTAAACGTTTTGGTCTGTGTAAAGGCTAGGCAGCATGACTGGTAAGATGTTAAAGAAAGAAATAGATTGTTTTGACACCTTTTAGACCTTTATAATAAAGTTGCAGATCTTGCATTAACTCATGTCTGCGAAGTTGGAAACAAACATATTAGAAGTGCATCACATAACATCATATCTGATGGAAAATGCACCCACTCGAACTTACATAACAGAAGGGACACGACCAAAGAGCATTTGGAAATAATCAATGATATTAGAGAATAAATATAATCAAACACATATCTGTTCTATCACTTGCCAAATGAGATGTAGAGGAACTTTGTAATTAAATTATATATATATATTTTATATTTTTGCAGGTTTAAACAGCTTTTGAAAGCGTTCTTTACCTCAATATCCTCTTGCAGAAAACTTCTTGAATGTATTTATTGTTTTTACGTATTTAAAATATGGTATTTTTTAGACTACTGTGAAATACTGACAAACAGACATACAAACACTGTTTAACGTGAGTAGTTGCAAATGTGTACCGGTACATTAAACACGAATTCTTTATATATTTAAATGCACTATAAAAATGTGTGAATTTCTGTATTTTTCCTCAAGTGTTGCACTGAGTTGAACTGCTTACTGTGCGTCATTTTATCTAACCAATGCCATTTTATTGCAACGCTTGTTGGGATTTTTGTTTATGAGTGATAATGTCCCAGAAAGACCAGTGGAAAAAGCGAAACTCGAGCTCATCCTCCTTGCGCGTGTGTTTGAGCAGTAACCTTGGTAACCGCAAACGCCTCAACATCGCGTCGTCTCATTGGTTGCTGTGTGTGTCTTCACATTCCTGATTCGAGCCTCTGTGTTGTCTACATACTTAGAGAAATATATGACGACCTTCAGCTATGCGATTAAACTACCCATAATATTCCTGATCCTCACAGGTGAGAAAATACATCCAGTATGATATAAAACCGTTAAATTTAGTTCAGTCAGTGGCTTAAAAAGTAACTTTGGACACCTGAGGCACACTTTATCTAGGCCGTTAAATGCCTGAATGTTTATGCTTTCAATAAATACAAACGCAACTGGAATTTATTTTGAATAAAGATAGCATATATGGACACTTTTCAAGTAGAATATATTTTTAAAATAGCTTAGAAGTTTTATTATGTCTTTGAAATGATAAAAGCGACAGAAATTGTGTTTGAAAACGTCATACTGATGACGCGTTTTAACGGTCATCAGCGTCGCAAATCCCGCTGTTTTTTTATATGTTTTTAAAGTGAATTAATTACACTATACTAAATATTATATTACATTTGTGTCAAATTACCAAAAAATTGTTAATGCTGCTGTGGTAGTGACGGTAAAATTGACAACTTTCTCTCTGACTGCATTTAGACCATAGACTGTAAAAAGCTATAGACTAAATCTCTATTTCTTTTACTCTTTTTGAGAGCTATAAACACTATTGTGGAGTTTCATTTGCTATTTGAACAAATGGGAACACAAATATATATATATATATATATATATATATATATATATATATATATATATATATATATATATATATATATATATAATGTATTTAATTGATTTGAAGTTTGCAAGAGGACACTTAAAATGGCCTTTAAAAAATGCTAGTAGTTCTCATACTTTCCTATGGGCTGTAGACATGAGAGTTATCAAGATTGTGCCAACATGCCTCTCCAAGACAGAAAGTCTAGAGGACCAAACAGATCACATCCAAATCCTAAAGACAAGTAAGCCATCACCAAAACTTTTACTATAATGTAGTTTTTCTGCTGATTTATAAATAAATGTCTTTTAAAAATATTTTTTAGGGAGCTTCTTGATCTCAAGAGACTTTTATCACTGATCACGGCTCCAATTTACAAACAGGTAACATTTCAATTTTTACCTCACAAAATGTCCAACTATTTGCCAATGAAAATCAGAATGTAATTGCAATTTTATTCTCAGTTAAATTCTGAATTGACGTGAGTTTAGTTTCTCAGTATCATCTCTGCTCCCCATCTCAGGTTTCATCTTTGAGTCAATCCAAGGGACGGAAGTCTCAGCACTCCTCTAATGTTCCTGACCACCGGAAAAACAGCACAAACAATGAAGCGTCTGAGCTGGATAACTTTAGGTGCACAGTTTCCCATGTTATTTGGTCATTTTGCTCTTATTCAGTTGCATTTTGTAACCAATTTTCATGTCTTTACCAGTGTGATTTACAGAAACCAGAGATGTTTTAGCGACGATCCACATCACACACTGTTCCTGGACATCTTCACTGCTTTGATCAATAACAGACTCGGTTGTAGGTCTGTATTCATGAGTTTGATGCTGCGAATGTATACCAGCTAGTATGGTTATGGATTACTGTAGATTAGTCTTATTTGTTTTCAGCGACTGGCTGGAAAAGTCGTCCTCAGACAGTGTTTTAAGAGTTCTGAACTGTTTGAGATTGTTGATCAGGGATCCTCTTCACCAGGTGAGATCTAAAATCGTTGTTTAATATAAATATGTATTCGAGTCATTCCGTGTCAACTCAGCCAGAGGTCTCTGCATGGCTAAATTTTTTTTATTTAGATTTTTTTCCCATGCTATTGTTTTGATGGTGGGAAACAAGATATATTTCTAGTTTCAACGTTATATTTAAATATATTACCTCTTCTTTTTACATTCCCCTTCAAATTTAATAATCAGCTGTATGCAAAGTGTGACTCACATTTGGTTTTTGACCATTGAAAATGTTTAAAATTCAACAATTTCAAAATGGACCCACATTGAGATACCCATATCTATGGAATTGAACCATATAGGGCCTTGAAAATAAAGATATTAAAAGAAAATTTTGTTAATAACCAGATACTAAAATTATATTGAGATATATTTGTGTGGAAAAACAATATCTATGGCACTCAGACAGGGATGTTCAATGCAATAGTTTTGATATAAAAAAAAAAAATAGATACATTATTTGTTCTTCAGCTCTTTGCACAAAAAAGTATTATCTGTATGACAAAAAAAAAAAAAACATTTACTTTTCAGGCAATTTTGAGATCCCAATATCTCTGGAATTAGTATTCAGACAAGTCTCATGATTAAATGGTATATATTAGTTTGTAAAAAGTATAAGATCTAATAAGTATAAGTATAAGATCCTCTTGTTTGTTAACATTCTTAAGTCTGAATCAGGTTTTAATTGGTTAAATTTATTGCATCCTTAATATTTACATCTGAGTACTAGAGCTTGTGCCAATCACAACACACTGAGCCAGCCAACCTAAAATATGTAAAGAATAATGCATTTTTTGGAAATGAAAGCATATTATAATACCCCCCCCAAAATAAATAAATAAATAAAGTAAAATAAACATAAAAATAAAAATAAATAGGACCCCTTTAAGTCATTTTCATGTAATTTGGCTTCTAATCTCAGATGAAAATTGTCATTTTGATCTCCCTATACAAAATAGTGGATTCTTTAGTAAATATTCATCCATGAAAATTAATATTTTGGCTTTTATCTTTAGTTATGTTTGTCTTTCTTCAAAAAAAATAAATAAAAAAGTTTAGCTGGGGAAGTTTGACATGGAATGACCCTATTATTATTTTATTTTATACATTGATATTATATAGACTGTAGTGCTATTTACACCTTGGTGCAAATAGTAATTTCAAAATAAAAACATGTTGTTCTTTATTTTGCTGTACATATTTCTGTTTCCTCTTATAGAAAGTCTTCTTTGAACTGCAAGGTGCCGCGCAGCTCGCTAAGGTACAGACTTTCACTATATTCAAATGCAGAAATGCACAGCAGAATGTGGAAACTGATTGTCTCTCGTCGGATGTTTTTCAGCACATGGAGTCGGTTGCCACTGTGTATCTGGAATGCAGAGAACAGACACTGGAAATTGAGCAGCTGGTTGCAATGACATGTGAGACAGACATGCTGCAGTGTGTACAGCTTGGAAACGAGCCGCAAGAATAATGATCTGTATGCTAAGCTTGTTTCCCACATCATTTGCTCTGCAGATATGTTTCAGAAGTTGTCTTCTGTTGAGGAACAAAGACAGTGGATTATTCATTGTGGTGCACATAAGGTATGTGTTTCTCAGATATACAGGCATCACGGGTAGTGCTTTTTCTCGGTTTACATCCCATCTCACTGATTCATTGCTTTCCATAACATTGCTTCATTGCTTTCCTCAAGGCTCTGTTCTAGGACCTCTTCTTTTCAATATTTATGTGTTGCCCTGTCATTAAATGCTTGTATTGCTGACATCAAAATCTGGTTTATAATCTGTTTAACAACTTTCTGAAATGTAATAATGATAAAACTGAGGTTATTGTTCTCCTTTTTCTTTTCTTTTTTTGCACAGACCCTCGTGAAGCTGCTCTCTACGCGGGACAGTAGTGTAGTATTAGGAGCTCTCTTGGCTCTCACCTCACTTGCTGAAAGGTACTTGTATATTAGGAGTGAAAATTACATTAGCACAATGAGATTAACCAATAATCCCCCTTCTCATTTAGTCAAGAATGCAAAGAGAAGATCGGAGAGCTGTCTGTTGTGGAGCATATTCTAGTTGTATTACAAGAATATGACATGTTATCGAAAAGGTGAGTAGAGGCTCGTTTGACAACTTGTGGTGTTTTTCTACAAATTTATTTGTCTTTTGCAGTTTGTCTATGTGCTGATGTATGTTTGCTGTTTCGATTGCTTGAGCATTCCTGCATTTAATTTATGACTGATGATGCATTTGTTGATGCATTGACATGTTGATGCATTGATGCATTAATTCATGACTGTTGATGCATTACATGCATTTATGTAATTATTGCTATTTGCACATTACTTCTTGCAATTGATTGATTTGATTTTAAAGCGCAGTTTATTCTCTGGATATGTTAAATCCATGAAGCTGTAACTTTTGTTTTTTTAGGCGTACTTATGAGAAATTAGAAAGTTGCATTTACAAGATGCCATGAAATTCTATTAGTTCTTTGTGGAATTGTAATCCATCCACATGGAATTGCATATATCAATGTTCAAAAGTCAGTAAGTGAAAAAGTTTTTTTAGCAAAAATGCATTCAATTGATCGAAAGTGACCATTAAGACATAATATTGCAAAATATTTACATTTGAAATAAACGCTGTTCATTTGAATTTTCTATTCATCAAAGAATTAAAAAAAGTATTACAGTTTCCACAAAAATATTTGATAATAATTTCTAAAAATTCAATAAACATTTTCATCAATTAATCGACTTGTACTATGGTTGGTTACCACACCTTAAGTCATCGTTCAGATTTTTTTTTCTCCAAGACATTGCTCAGGTTTTGGTCCTTTAAAACGCTCTTGTGTGTCGGACAAATTTCTTACGCACGTCATCCATCCCAAAGCAATCTCTCTTACTTTAATTTCCTATTATCACTGTAAAGCTGCTTTGAAACAATCTATGTTGTTAAAAGTGCTACATAAGTGAATGTTACTTTCAGTGGCCCTTTCTCACGGTGTGTATAATCCTCTCAGGTTGGGCGCGGAGCTGCTGAGGTTGCTTTGCTCTGTACAGTGCATCAGGGATCAGGTCCGGCAGTGTGACGGGGTGCCGGTTCTGCTCAGTCTCCTGCACTCGGAGCACGTGAAGCTGTTGAGGAGCTCGGTCTGGGTGCTCGTGCAGCTGTGCCAGGATCCCGACACCAGCGCTGAGATCCGGGCGTGGGGCGGTGTGCAACAACTCCTGCGCATCTTACACGGGTGGGTCTCAATGCAGTCGGGTCACGTTTGGTTGAGCTCAAGCGGCAACCTTCCTGTCTCTCTCTTGAAACCCACAAGGAGGTGACTTAAACTGCAGACAGGCTGCAAAAGAGAGTCAATCCCAGATAGTGTTGCTTTCGTCAACGAAATTATTATGACTAAATATTGTCGTCAACGAACCTTTATCACGTGACGAAAACGAGACGAGACGCAACGTAAATGCTGGTCGTGTTACGATGACTATAACGAAATGTATAATGCAATATCGTTGACGAATAAAAACGAGACTAAATGTGGTTTACAAAAATAAAAACTATGATAAAATGTCTTCATTTTCGTTGACCAAAACGAGTCGAGACAAATTGTTATTTAACGTTATTTCGTCTCGTTTAGCCTACTTGCGTTATTATTATGCAGCATTTCTGTGTCACTTCAGGGGCTGCATCAGATCGCACTGTGCAAACGCAGGCGACGTTCACATCCTCTTTTGGTTTGGCCAAAAGAAAACTTTGGTTTCGCCTATAGGTCTACTAGGCAGGCTACTTATATATCGACCGGGTTAAATAGAATTGCCTATTAAAAAGAGACTAAAATACAATTTTAATTGACTAAAACTAGACTGTTTTTCGTCGACTAAAATGTCATCAGTTTTCGTCGACTAAAACTAGACTAGACTAAAAAGAGTATGAATGTGACTAAAACTAATAAAAACTAAAATGTCAGCTTGACACAAAGACTAGACTAAAACTAAAATTAAAACAGGCTGCCAAAAACAACACTAATCCCAGAGACCTGCATGTTACAGTAATATACCCAACGTTACAGCAGAAAAAGGTGTGTTTACAGCCTGGTGCAAATAGTTGTTTTGGTCTATATAGCTAATTTTGGCCTTCATGGTGACTGTGAGGTTGCTGAGATTTTTTTATAACTCATCTGTTTAAATTATATTTAGCCTTAAAGTTCTGCATAATTAAAGGCGTGGCCACTTGAGTGACAGGTTGATTGCGCTGATGTCACTACTAGCCGTTTGTCTGTTAGCGTCACGTCACCTCAGCAAATCCGCCTCTGCCCATTTTCGTTTATCCGTGAGTGACGCTGCCAAGATGGCGACGCCGGCTCCGCCCACTTCAAAAATGCTCTTCAGAAACACGACGGGTGACGTCACAGACTCTATGTCCATATTTTCTTTACTTTTACAGTACTTAAAGGAGTAGTTCACACAGATGTTCATGGCTTTAGTCGGAAAGAAATTAAAACATTCCAGGATTTTTCTCCATATAGTGACTTCAATGGGGTCCAACGGTTCGAAGGTCCAAATTCCAGTTTCAGGGCAGCTTCAAGGGCTCTACACAATCCCAGCCGAGAAATAAAGGTCTTATCTAGCCAAACCATTGGTCATTTATATACTTTTTAACCACATATGCAAAACTTTTTGTTCCAGAGAACGAGTGTTTGTGTCTGATCGCTCCACCGTTGACACACTTTCCAGCGCCAATGCGTCGGGAAGGATACACAGGCATCATGTGTCAGCGCAGGTGAGCCCACGAGAGACCGCGGAGAACACCATCAATCTGCAGGCAGGTGAGGATGCACAGGAAAACACACACTGAATTATTTTGGTCATGTGATAAAATGCAATGCAATGGGAATGCAAGAATTCAATGTAAACTCAGAAAAAAAGGTCAGAATTATGAGATTAAAAAGTCACAATAACCCTTTTAAAAAACCTTCCATAAATCTTATAAGAAGGTATAAAATATATGACATCCTAAAATACATGCAGCAAATGATTAAACATGTCGAGCATATTGAGATGCACAGTTTGCATCACTTGATGTAATGCATCTTCACTATGATGCCTCTGTAATGGAAAATATATTGACAAGTGCTTGCATGGATTGCATGCACGATTTACCATAAAAAATGAAGAATTGTCAGTTTTGATTTCATAACAAAATACTATAACAAATAAAATGAAAAGAATTGCTCTCTATTAGTTAACCTCAACTAATGAGACCTAATGTAAAGTGTTGCCAGTACTTTCGGCATTGCACTGACTCCTTCCCCTGTTCCCAGCATGCTGTGCAGCGATCACCGAGCTTGTTTTGGATGATACGACAGCAAATAACGTGGTTCAGGTAGTCCACTCGTCAGTCATCAGTTTGCATCAATCTCATAATTATATACTGTACATGCATCCATTCTGTTTTAGGAGAACGGTGTGTACATAATTGGCAAATTGATTTTGCCACAAAGCTTTAAAGATCCTCTCGCAAAATCTCTACAGGTATGACAATCTAATAAACAAACTCACATTTCATATGAAATACACTTCATTGCTAGATTAAGAAAGATATATCACTATTATGCTTCTAGTACCAATACTAATAATAGTAATAATAAATGTGTGTATATAAATATAAAGGCTGCAGAAACTGCTCACTTTAGTTTTTTATGAATGTACAACACAGTATGTAAAGATAGATTATGGTTCTTATGTCCTTAAAGCATCTCCTCTTTTCCCATAAGTACGCCTGAAATGCAGATAATAATGTTGCTCCTTATTTTCTGAAGTGTTATGCTTTCAGGGCTTTACGATTCCTTTTTAGTATGGAACGCAACAGACATCACTTTAAAAGGTATTTTATTTGACAAACTTTTAGCTGCATGTGGTTGTTTATTTATTTATTTATTTTTTTATTTTGAGATTTTATTCTGAAATTTTTTTTTTCTCTTTTTTTTTCTAAATGAAATGCTGTTTGTTTGTTCCAGACTGTTTTCTCCAGAGTTGTTTGAGATGTTTATCGATGTTGGGCACTATGTGAGAGACATTACTGCGTATGAACCACTGCAGGAGAAAATCACACTCTTAACGGTACGAGACTGAAGATCGATGAATTACACTGACACATCTGCTTCTCTAAAACTATGAAATAAATGGAAACATTTGTGCTAAAATGGTCAAAACTCTCTTATATTTTCTGTCTGACATGTTTATGACTGTGTTTATGTGTAGGAGGAGGAGTTAGATGTTCTCAGGGAAAGCATAGAGACGGTGAACCAGAACCGACCTCCTTTGAGAGTGATCAATGGTTATGCGGTTTTGGACCATCTGGGCAGTGGTGCCTTTGGAAGCGTCTTTAAGGTGAAGGTGATCTGTGCTGTTTATTTGTATTTTAATAGTTAATAGTTGAATTGAGCCATTCACAGGGGTTTTGCTCCCACATAAAGGTCCGTAAGCAGAGCGGACAGAACGTTCTGGCACTGAAGGAGGTCAACTTTCACAATCCGGCCTTCGGCAAGGACAATCGATCCAGAGACAGCAGCGTTGATAAGATCGTGTCTGAGCTGACCATCATTAAAGAACAGGTGAATAATGCATTCTCAGAACAGGTTTTCCTGCTTAAATGTTGATTATTCTCCTCATATTCTCCATTGTTGCGGCTCCTCTCTTCCCAGTCTGTCAGTAACGCTGTTTAGTTCCTGTCTCTATGAAGCCCCTCCTTCTGAAAAGCACACTGTGCTCTGATTGGTCGGCTGGAGCAGTGTGTTGTGATTGGTCGAGTGCTTTGAGTGTGTTTGGGAAATGTCCCGCCCCTTACCATAACCTCCAGTTTAACACACTACTAACTAACTCAACCAGGCCCCGCCCCCTTTATTCTGCGTATGAATTATTCAAATGAGGAATATTGTCTTCAGGGAGTTCAGAAACACTGACGCTGATATAGAGAAGAATTGGAACTTTGCAAAAAAAAAAAAAACTAAACAAATTTGCATTAAAGTACAATAAACTTCATTTTTACATCATTAAAATTGGCTTGCTCTGTAAAAATGTTTTCATGACAATTAAGCATGTCTTCCCCTCAACAAGTAGTTTTTAATTAAAATTGTTTTTAATGAAAGGATGATTAGGATTAGAGCATTTTTATGTAAATGTAATGTAAATAATGACACAATTAAAAGAAATTTCATTAGGCAAAATATAACTTCTTGTATTTGTCTTTTGACATTAGAGTGAAATATGATCCTGCTATTCTCACAGGAAACGGAAAGTTGTAATTTGTCATTCTCAATTTGTTTCAGATGTGTCATCCAAACATTGTAAAATACTTCAAAACATTTTTAGAAGGTATGTGACATTTAGTATTTAGAAATTGTATTTTCTTTTGCATTTATATAATATTTATTAATTATATTTATGATATGCATGTAATGATTTTAATCTGTACAAAGGGGTCCAAAATTCTGCGTCTCAGACTTTTGGTCCGCAAACTAAGCATATGTGTATTATACAGATATATAAAATTTATTTTAGTGCTGGACAACAATTAATCACATCAAAAATAAAAGTTTGTGTTTACATAATACATGTGTGTACTGTGTATAATTATTTTGTATATATAAATACACACAGATGCATGTATATATTTAAGAAAAATGTGTTATTTATAAATAAAATGTTAATATTTATATATAATATAAATTATGTATACAATATATACGTGCACATATTTCTTACATGCATGTGTGTGTATTTATATATACTGTACAAAATAATTATACGCAGTACACACATGCATTATGTACACACAAACTTATATTTTGGATGCGATTAATCGTTGTCCAGCACTAATTTATGAATATATTTTACTGTTTTTGTCCTGGTCTCAGCTGACAAACTGTACATCGTGATGGAGCTGATAGAAGGAGCTCCGCTGGCTGAACATTTCAGCTCTCTCAAAGAGAAACGGCAGACGTTCACCGAGGACAGAGTCTGGAACATTTTCATACAGGTGATGAGGAACTCTGAAGAAATATGAAATAAAAATGATCAATTATGTTGATACTGAAACTTCCATAGATCTGTCTGGCTTTGAGATACTTACACAAGGAGAAACGGATCATCCACCGAGATCTCACACCCAATAACATCATGCTGGGAGAGAGAGATAAAGTCACTATAAGTGAGTTGATTTGAGCTTTTACCTGTACAGAGCACACACACACACACACACACTGCTGTTCAAAAGTTTGGGATTGGTAAGATTTTTTAATGTTTTAAAAGAAGTCTCTTCTGCTCACCAAGGCTGCATTTATATGATAAAAAATACCGCAAAAACAGTAATATAGTGAAATATTATTATGTTTTCTTTTTGAATATATTTTAAAATATAATTTATTCCTGTGATCAAAGCTGTATTTTCAGCATCATTACTCCAGCCTTCAGTGTCACGTGATCCTTCAGAAAACACTCTAATATGATGATCTGATGCTCAGGAAACGTTTTTAGAATTATTTGATTAATAGAATATTCAAAAGAACAGCATTTTTGGAAATAGAATCTTTTGTAACATTATAAATGTATTTACTGTCACTTTTGATCAATTCAAATAAAAAACAACATTTGAATGGTAGTGTATAATGTTAGAAAATATGTTTACTTTTTTTTACACAACTGTTTTCAACATTGATAATCATTAATGTTTCATGTGACACTGAAGGCAGGAGTAATGATGCTGAAAATTCAGGTTTGATCAAACGAATAAAGTATATTTTAAAATATATTCAAAAAGAAAACATAATATTTCACAATATTACTGTTTTTACTGTATTTTGTATCAAATAAATGCAGCCTAAGTGAGCAGAAGATGCTTATTTTGAAAATCTTACAATCCCAAACTTTACACACACACACACACACACACACACACACACACATATATATATATATATATATATATATATATATATATATATATTAGGGCTGTTAAACGATTAATCGTGATTAATCGTTTGACAGCCCTAATTAAATATATATATATATGTATATACACACACACCACACACAGGAGTGTGTGTGTATTATGTGTAGGCAAGTTGTACACATAATAACCAGTCTAATGTATTTTCCAGCTGACTTTGGTCTTGCTAAACAGAAACAGGAGAACAGTAAGCTGACGTCAGTGGTCGGGACAATACTTTACTGCTGGTACTGTACTGAATTATATTATTGTCTGGAAACTCGTAAAGTATGTGTGTGTCTATATATATATATATATATGTAAATCTTTTATTTACAGTTCTCAAATACCTGCTATGACCAGGTGGACATTTGTTGGAGTTTGAGGTGAAGCATACTTTCTGTTTTCTGTGTGTGTGTTAGTCCTGAGATCGTGAAAAGCGAGCCGTACGGTGAGAAAGCAGATGTTTGGGCCGCGGGATGCGTCCTCTATCAGATGGTCACTCTCACGCCTCCGTTCTACAGCGCAAACATGCTCTCCCTCGCTACCAAGGTGTATAGTGAAGAAATCCATCCGGAAATGCATCGTGAAAAAATTCAGACATTTTAAAAGAGCTTTCCGTCAGGTTGTTCAGAACTGATGTTCCTCCATGTTCTTCGTGTGTTTAGATTGTGGAAGCAGTGTATGATCCAGTGGAAGACAAAGCCGTCTCTGAGAGAGTGACGGACATGATTAAATGGTATGATTAAATGATATATATATATATATATATATATATATATAATTATGACTTCAACACACGTCATAATTAAGTAGTCTATTCTTTAATCAAAATAGAGTAAAAACATTAATATTTTGAAATAATATTACAGTTTAAAATAGCTGTTTTCTATGTGAATATATTGTCAAATGTAATTTATTCCTGTGATCAAAGCTGAATTGTCAGCATCATTACTCCAGTCTGTCACATGATCCTACAGAAATCACTCTAATATGACGGGTTTGATGATTACCTATTATTGGTACTCAGTTAATAATAATAATTATTATAATAAATTTTGAAAACAGTTTTTGCTGCTCCATATTTTGTGGAAACCGTTATAATTTTTTCCAAGATTCTTTGATGAATAGAAACGTTGAAAAGAACAGCATTTGTTTGTGAAATAAATCTTTTGTTGTACATTTAAAAAAATGATATTAATATAAAAAAATATAGTAACAAAATTGCTGTATTTTTTTTATAACAAATGTTAGAAATTTCATATTTATTTATTTCTACCAAAATGAAAAGTAAAGGTTGAACAAAAGCTGTTTTTCCACAGAGAATTATGGGAAATAAAGTATGTTTGCACAAGTCTGCTTACTCATAAATAAGTCAAATTTTCTGAAAGCATTAAAGCAACTTAATTCACAATATACAAAATTTTGTTATTTTCCATTTAGTTTTTAGTTTACAGTTTTTAGTTTTCAGATGTTCCACCCTAATATAACTGTTTTCAACATTGATAATAATCATAAATTATTTCTTGAGCATCAAATCATCATAGAATGATTTCATGTGACACTGAAGACTGGAGTAATGATGCTGAAAATTCAGCTTTGATCACACGAATAAATTACAATTTAAAAGATATTCAAATAGAAAACAGTTAATTTAAATTGTAATAATATTTAATAATATTATTAATGTTAATATTAATATTATTAATAATAATAATTAATATTATTATTAATGTTTTTTGTATTATTAATCAAATTGGTGAGGAAAAGAGACCTCTTTTAAAAACTCTTTTAATAACTTTTGAATGGCTATACATACACACACACAAGGAGTGTTCCACCCTTATAGGACTCATTCTTCATGGCTTTTGATCAGGTGCTTGACTCCAAACGCAGATGTGCGTCCTGACATCATCGAGGTCAGTTCCAGAATTTCTGATATAATGATGAAGTTTGTGGACAGTCTCTGTGCATCCCATAATTCACTGGAGAGAAGGGCGGAGCGAGACCGGAAGAGAGCGCAGAAGTATTTCCTGGAGAGCAACAGGACCAGGATGTGCAGCTCACTGCGACAGGTTTGATCTGAGAACTGTTTATCGGATAATATATAACCCTGGTTTTTCTCTTTTGGAAACGATTCCGGCTAAATATTTTGTGTATTTTGTTTTTGATTCAGAGCGTTGGCCTCAAAGAAGAGGATGGCCAAGATCAATCACAAACACAGGGCTTTGAAACTTCTACATCTGTTTCAGCAAGTGGAGCAGAACAAAAGCAAAGTCAAGGTGACAAGTTGCATCTAATACCTGAACACTTCAGTGCACTGGTTTCTGCTCGAGGGCACATACTTAGTGCAGTGTCAATGCAAAAGTACAATTCAAAATGTCAAAACAACCACTTCTAGAGTATTTAGATCATATGAATAACATAAATAAGCATAAATAATCGGCAAAATGTAAATAGTAGTGGCGAAATGTGATGCCAAACCACGGAAAAGTCGGTTTCTGACCCATTCTTGTGACTAAAACAGCATTACATGTGTCAAACAGTGTGTTAGCTTCATATATTGTTAGAGAGAAACACTTCATTTGGTCATTTTAAAAACACAATGCTCTTTTCTTTTTTAAAATGTGAAGATGTGTCGCAGTGCACTGTGAAGAGTTCTGATGAACTGCTTAGGTGAGATCTATCTATCTATCTATCTATCTATCTATCTATCTATCTATCTATCTATCTATCTATCTATCTATCTATCTATCTATCTATCTATCTATCTATCTATCTATCTATCTATCTATCTATCTATCTATCTATCTATCTATCTATCTATCTATCTATCTATCTATCTATCTATCTATCTATCTATCTATCTATCTATCTATCTATCTATCTATCTATCTATCTATCTATCTATCTATCTATCCATCTAATGCATCCATGCATCCATGCCTGTAGATAGATAAATAGATTGATAGATATACTATCTTTCAAAAGCTTTTCTAATTCTAACATTTATAATGTTGTTCAAATGATTTTTTTTTTAAAATAAATGCTGTTTGTGTTTGGCAGTGGGGATTGTCAAAAGTCAAAAGGACGACCAGGTACAAAATCTCAGATGCTCTTTGAATTGTTATTTGATGTATATATTATTTGTAAAAGTAACGGGGTTGTCATCTCACCGAAAATCTGGAAATAATAGAGATGTAAAATTGTGTCGCTTTTGTTTTTTTCCATGTCCACAGGATCGGCGGGAATTTGTTTATCTCAGAGAAAAGTTCGACAAATTGATGATCCCAATCAGAGGCTTCTTGAACTTTTGCACAAGATTATATTCATAACTCAGGTAATCTGGAATCTGCTTCCAGGCATTTTCCAGAATGTTTCCATCTCTTTTATTAATATTTTCTGTTTCAGCTCCCACCAGCTCCTCAAAACAGCTTCAAGCAGCGAGCAATTGAACGCTTTAAGAAGCCGCTGTTCTCGTACGGAAGTGATCCCTACAATCTGAAGGTGGAGCTCAATAAGGTACTTCATCTTATTTACTGTAATGCAACATCATTTTTGTTGATGTTGTCTTGTCTTGACATTGTTGTGGTTTATTCCGTGAGCAAAAGTGCACAATAATAGGGGAGTTACTGGAATAAAGTGTAGATTTTGCTGATTTTTGCCCTTATAAAAGATGTGCAGAATCATGACACTTAATGAATGAGGCGTTGAGATAAAACTGTAGTGAACCGTAATGGGGAAAAAGATGCAACATCTCCCTCTTGTGGATGTTATAGGAAACTTCAATGGAAATTACAGTGGAATTACAGTTTTTCTCAATCGCTTTGGAACATTTCAATAATCATCCTCGACATTTGTAAAACAGTAAGTGCAATACCTCAGAACAATTTATACAAATAGCAAAACACCGTGGCTCTCTTGCTCAACATCCTTAGTTCATCTCTCAAAAGTAAACACACCTTAGGCTTAGTGTGTGTGGGAGTTTGATTGCAAGAGACTGGAAAAGATTCACATTTACGCTTTTACTGTTTGTAATTAATTGTGTCATTGCGATACAGAAAGAAAAAGACAGCACTGCATAGCACAAAAAAGGTGAATGTAGAAATGCAAACAGGACATATTTAGAAAAAAAGTCTAATGGAAATGTACTTGATTATGACTTGTTCTGTATGTAAAGACTTATGCTGTGAACTAATGCCTATATGTTTTGTGGGGTGGGACTATTCAACAGAGACCCACTATAATACATTTTGATCAACATAAGCGATTGATAATGTAGGAAACAGTATAGGATTGTACGTAATCTTTTGCATGGATGTACCAAAGCATTTGCAACTTGTTCAAAGAAATGAGAAACTACTTTTTTGTGACACAAGTGACACGATGATGTGAATATTGAACAGGTCGTTTTGAGAATTTCAATTCTGATCTGAGAAATGCACCAAAGCGACGGAGAAAAAGTGTAATTTCAGTTGAAAACTGCTTTTCAGACCTATCATTTCAACCCGTTCAGGTTCTTCAAGGCAGTCAAGAGCTGGTGGAGATGTCCTCAGCCAGCAGAGAGTGGTGGTCCATGATCCAGTCTCTCAGTTCAGACCCATCCACTGCTGAAAACCGTGGAAGTGGAACTCAGATTCTCCTTGATTTGATTGTAAAGCATTACACACTCCACTGAGTTTGTCTTATTTATTTTTTTAGGGGAATCCGGTCACTCCAGTCTTCAAGACGGGCTCACCTACGAGGAAATACAGGTAGGATTTACAAATGTCTTGTTGTGTAGTACATTTTGCATGAATCGTTTTATTATTATTGTCAACCAGCAGGAATGTTCTTGAGAAATCAATCAGATCCATTGATGATGCTTACTGACATTTGAGGAGGATGTTATAAAAGAACTGGCTTTTGTTAGTTAAAGTCAGGATGAAAAGAAAGTTGCCTCATTGTGAAGTGTATCTGATTTAAAAGGCTTCTGGAACAAGAACAAATGTGGGCGGGGCTTGATTTTGTCTGTGGGGACTTGATTGGATGGTTGTGGTTTGCTATTGGTGGATCTCATGTGTGTGACAGGTTGCTCCGCCCTCGTCATCAGAGAAGAGAAGGCGAAATAATTTTGATTAAAGATCACGAGGCACATGAATTATAAACACAGCAATATTCCATAAAAAATTCCATAAAATTATACATTTTTATTTCATGGTGGCTTTAAAAGGAAAGATAAGATGTGAGGTGATATTGAGGACAGAAACAGTTATCAATTAAATAAATATACCATAGAAAACATGCAAACATTTTGGTTATAGAAATAAAAAAATATATATTTATGAATAAACTGTCAGTACCAAGAGACAAAAATGAACTAAACTCAAACCAAAGTAGAGAAATGAGTTAAAATTCACCCCTCTCCCTCCCCATATTCACTTAATGGTCATTATAGAAACATTACTGATATGAATTCCATGTTTTAAAGGCTGTGACTTTAATATGTGTCGTGTGTTATTAAGTTGTCAGTTGTATGTGTTTCAGAGCATGGTGGAGGACGTGCTGGAGGAGAACGGCTATTACAGGTGATTCGGATCAATATACAGTGATGGAAGTGCACTAATCCATCTAATTATGCACAAATAAAATGCATCACTGTTTCCTCAAAAACAACATTGATAATCAGAAATGTTTCTTGAGCATCATATCATCATATTAGAGTGATTTCTGAAGGATCATGTGACACTGAAGACTGGAGTAATGATGCTGAAAACTCAGCTTTGATCACAAATTACATTTTAAAATATATTCACATAGAAAACAGTTATATGCAATTGTAATATTTCACAATATTACTGTTTTATTTTTTTCGAAATAAATGCAGATAAATTGGTGAGCAGAAGAGATTTTTTTTTTTTTTCAAAAAAATTAAATAAATATTTTGAATAGTTTTACAGCAGATTTAGTTCACAAATAACTGATAGGCATGACCTAAATATGATTTTCATTTACAATAAACAATATTAAAATCTGGCGTATTTAACACGTTTTTTGCACCATTCAAGCTATGGCGATATTGCAGTGCATTTTGACGGATCAACTGCAGTCGGATCAGTCCGATCCCTGAATGAATCGTTCAATTCAACATGTTCATTGGAAAGAATCGACTCGTTCATGAATCGGACATCACTGAAAAAGTTTCCCAAAAGAAAAATAGTCTGATAAAGGACAGATACTCAAACAAATGTCCTTTCTCTGATCTCTCTCTCTCTCTCTCTCTCTCTCTCTCTGTGTGTGTGTATGTACTGCAGAAGCGAGCTGGATTCAGGAGCAGGAATGAAACGTTCTCAAACACTCAAATCCGCTGCACCTCAGTGATTGACAGCTGTCGTCTCAGGTCAAACTTCACACATGCACAGATGACCTGACCGTTATCACATTATGAATCATGAGCTGATTGTGTGCATCTGAAGAACACGTGTTAACCTGATGTTAGATTGCAATAGTCAATGCACGCACATAGATGATTTATACCTCATTTGAATCTGTGCACTTTAGTGTGTGTAATCTTCCCTACTTTTACTGGTTATTTTGTTGTTGACAAAACATATATGAATTAAGGTACAGTTTAAATATTAAAATTTGTAGTTTATTTTTTCCTAACTAAATGAATTCTAGGCAATTTATTACTCACACTCAGGATATGTTAAAATAGACAGAGGCACACTTAACAAAATTCAGAAGATTTATATATATGTGTGTGTGTGAAGACTTTATTATAACACAGTTTGTCTTTCTATATTTTATGGATGTTCAGTGCGGCCCAGAAGTCTACATTGAAACTTTAACCCTGCAAATAAAATAAAAGTTTAAAACTGAAAAGAAATATTTAGTATTCTGTGCTATTTTTAGTACACTAATCAAATGTAGGAATACCAAATGTGTGATTACAGTTTATATGCATTGCATTTTAACTAGAACCTCAATATTTATTGTTTTTAACAACACTTTACAATAAGGTATCACTTGTTAACATTAGTTATTATATATATATATATATATATATATATATGTAATTTAATATATAATAATATAATATAATGCAGTTGTTAATATTATATATATATATATATATATATATATATATATATATATATATATATATATATATATATATATATTAGTTAATAATAGTTAATAGTTTCACAGCCCATCATGGCATTTCAGCGTCCTCTAGTGGGTAAAGATATGAAGTGCAATAAAGAGGCATGACAACAAATGACAAGTAAATATTGATTTGATTTACTTTATAATGATATATTTCAAATAGATATACACAACTATACATACTGCACTGTTATTTATATCTAGGAACTGAAAAACATGGACACAGCAGAGCTGAACACGGGAGTAGTACGTCATTTCCTATTGGTTATAGGCTGAGAAATGTCCATTATCGTCAAGCTGTTTCCATATGCATAGAGTAAACCGGGAGCAGTGCATCCCAAAATAACTGGGATTCTAACACGGTTTCCCTGCCCTGCGATCGTCACAGAGAAGAAAAACAAAACCCATGTCCGAAGATGTGGCAAAGAGTGATAAGGCAATCTGTACAAAGATCCATAAATAAATCCGTCTCTTTCAATTGTTCACGTCCACTATACATGTTTCCCGCTGCATAATGGAAGACTTATAATACCTCTCTGTACAAAAACATCATTTAAAGTGACTCCTCTCCGCTCGTGCACCGTTATTATGGTGTCAGGGGAGACATAATACCCCATCTGTTCCTCGACACCTCGTGCAAAAGCATTGTCCTGTTATACAGGGTAAAACGATACCAACATGCTGCTAGAAACAGACATGCATTCAAAAATAATAATAATAAAATCACATCTTATATTTATATTTATATATATATCTACAACACAATCAATCTTACTCTTTTAAACTAGATACGACATAAATCTGCTCTTCTTATACGAATAGCCATGCGTTAGCAGCGATTGCACATAATGGAAAGACGATATGCTACTAAGGAAGAGTCTAGTGTTTTACAAACGTAGACGACCTTTGCTTGTGCGTAATGAGCAAATCACAATGATATCTAATATAGCTTTCAAATCATCTGAAAGTTTTTGAATGCAACTCTTTATTCACAAAACGATCGAGTAAAAAAGCCTTTTAAATACATTCAAGAGTAGAAATGTACAGCCCAGATTGGTCAGACGGAGAGTAAAGGGAAGCACTGATGTGTGTGTGTGTGTTTAAGGTTGTATTTTGAAGGCTAGCAGCTCCTCGGAGTGCATTTTATTGAGCGAGCGCAGTTCGGGAAGCTTCAGGAGGAGCTTGGTGAAGATGGCGGCCTCGTTGGAGTGGTTCTTCATGATCAGGTTCCTCAGGGCTCGGATCAGCGTCTCCTGAAGGGCCTCCACGCCACTTACATTCTCAATGGCCGATCGGTCTGGAAGGCACGGACAAACGCTCAAGTTAGAGGAAAGTTGCATGCTTGCAAGTTTTAACCAATATGTGTGTGTGTGTAAAAATGCATTTATTTAATTTTGACATTTTCAAATATTTATGTCTTTTTTACTTACATGAAACTTATATTTTGGCTATAAATGTATTTGTACATTTTGAAATAAAAAATTAGAAATAATAAATTAATAGCAAAATTGCTTGCAATATTTTTTCTGTGGATATATTTATAATTTAAAAATAAACAATTTATAAATAATAAACTAATAGCATAATTGTACTTATTTTGTCAAAAAATGTATTTATAGATTTAAAAATAAATGATTTATAAAGAATAAATAGCAGAAATGTATTCTTTATTTACATTGATAATAGATTTAAACATGTTAATAATTTAAAAATAAATAATTTAGAAATTAAAATCATTTAAAAAAATGTTTTATATTAAATTAATTATAAATTAATTAATATTAAAATATTATTAAAAATTATATTTCAGTATAAAACTTTAATTTTAGTTTAAGTTTTAGTCATGTTTTGTTATGTGCCCTTTAAATTGTTGATGGCCAGTCTGCAAAAGTATGCAAACAAATTAATTATATACAACTTTTTTTATAAGAATTATTAAAATTACAGTATTTTATAATTTTTAAAACCAATCTGTATCAACAAATAGTTTAGTATATAATTATATCTAAACTATAATACTGAATGCACATGTGCTGTTTGCACTGATAGAATTAGAAATTCATGATAAAAAATATTAATGTTATTAGTTAATAAATATTATTCTAAAAAGAATTTACATTAATTAAAATAATCTTAATAAAACAAATAAGATAAAATAGATTGATCTATAATATTTAAAGACCTGCCCGCTTCTGATGCTCAGCTGATGTGTGTTTGCATGCTGTACCTGCAGACACCAGCACCACCGCCGAGAACAGGCTCATCTCCTCCTCGTTGAGCTGCAGGACTGACAGCTTCTCGCTGAACTCAAACATGCAGCTGAGCAGCTCTCCGGCACCCATCGAGCGCAACAGATCCACACTGTACTTCGTCCCGCTGAGGAAGGTCACCGTGCGCTCCGTCACGTCGAACAACGGCACGAAGCGGACCATCAGAACCTGAGCGGAGGGAAACAGGAGAACGTCAGGCTGGGTGAACACTCATTTCCACAACACTGTACGATCTCAGATATCATTAACGTCGCGCTGTACGATCTCAGATATCATTAATGTCACGCTGTACGATCTCAGATATCATTAACGTCACGCTGTAAGATCTCAGATATCATTAATGTCACGCTGTACGATCTCAGATATCATTAATGTCACACTGTACGATCTCAGATATCATTAACGTCGCGCTGTACGATCTCAGATATCATTAATGTCACGCTGTACGATCTCAGATATCATTAACGTCGCGCTGTACGATCTCAGATATCATTAACGTCGCGCTGTACGATCTCAGATATCATTAACGTCACGCTGTACGATCTCAGATATCATTAATGTCACACTGGACGATCTCAGATATCATTAATGTCACGCTGTACGATCTCAGATATCATTAATGTCACACTGGACGATCTCAGATATCATTAATGTCACGCTGTACGATCTCAGATATCATTAACGTCACGCTGTACGATCTCAGATATCATTAACGTCACGCTGTACGATCTCAGATATCATTAATGTCACACTGTACGATCTCAGATATCATTAATGTCACACTGTACGATCTCAGATATCATTAATGTCACACTGTACGATCTCAGATATCATTAATGTCACGCTGTACGATCTCAGATATCATTAACGTCGCGCTGTACGATCTCAGATATCATTAATGTCATGCTGTACGATCTCAGATATCATTAACATTGCGCTGTACGATCTCAGATATCATTAACGTCACGCTGTACGATCTCAGATATCATTAATGTCACACTGTACGATCTCAGATATCATTAATGTCACACTGTACGATCTCAGATATCATTAATGTCACGCTGTACGATCTCAGATATCATTAATGTCGCGCTGTACGATCTGATAGGATAAGTCACACTGTAGGACTGAGAGTCAAATCTTCAGACAAACAGAATTTTGTCTGAGGTCAAATTTTAATCGCAACCGTCATTAATCGGCTGAACATGTCAAACTAACGATCAAAGAATTCAGATTTTAGCCTAGGATCAGAGGAATTTGTCTCAAATCGGTCAAATCGTGTCCAAAATCGCAGTGTGAACCGGCTTTAGGAGTCTGATGGACAGATTGCGCTGACTGAAATGCGTGTTGCCTCACCTCGAATGTTCCTGCCTTGAGGAGGTTAACCTGGTCGTGTTGGGAGAGCTCTTGGAAGCCAGGAATCCGCTTGGCAAATTCCACGACTTCTCGTACAGCAGGGATGAAACTCTTGGAGAAATCCTCCCAGATCTCATGACCAGGCTTGCAGGGGTCGACGAAGGGGGAGGCGCTCATGGGACACACCTGAGAGAAGACCAACAGAGTCAAATTAGACCAGGATCACGTAAGTGCTACAACGGCTCTGTTTATATTTTGCTGCTCTTATCCATGCTAGGCTACATGGACGCGCAGGGAGTTCTCGCCCAGAACACAACCATACCGCCAATCCAAACTGTATGCTAATTGTCAATTGTCAACACTCTTTTGGCAAAGTTCTAAGACAGTGGCTGTTTCTTGCGCGATCTTGCTTCCTTGTGTTCTTGCTCTACGTCATCATCAACCGCTGAAGTTCAATTGCAATACTCAAGCATGCAAGTACTGAGGACGCATGAAAGTGCTAAGATGTGTTCTTGATCTCGAGGATGCATCGAATGTTGACTTGAGAGAATCCAACGGGTAAACAATCCCAGAAGATGCTGCGGGCGTAAGCTGACATGTAACCTTTAACCTTTCACCTACTCGGGGCTGCAGGCTCGAAATATGTGAGTGACAGCTCGTGAAAGTAGACGTTAAAGTAGACATTTTTTTGGCACATTAAAAAGAATCGTTTGAACATTGACAAAGGGACATGGTAATAGAGCTGTCAAACGATTAATCGCGATTAACCGCATCCAAAATAAACGTTTGTGTTTACATAATGTATGTGGGTGCACTGTGCATAATTATTTTATATATATATATATATATATATATAGATACACACACACATGCTTGTATAGACCATTTCACGAGATGTAAACAACACTGGTCTAGAAGTACTTCCTGTTTCAGTTTTTTAACACTATATAAACATTGGGATAAAGTACAACCAACAGAACCAAAAAGTTAAACAAACATCTTTAAGATATTTTCTTTACATTTGAAATTAAGAAACCATTTACAAACTGAAACAGGAAGTGCTTCTGGGCCAGTGTTGTTTACATCTTGTAAAATTGTCTATATATTAAAGAAATATTTTCATGTATATACAGTATATAGATTTATATATAATTTATATTGTATATAAATATAAATATTTTATATATAAATAATATATTTTTTCTTAAATACACATGCATGTGTGCATATATATATATATATATATATATATATATATATATATATAAAATAATTATGCACAGTGCACCCACATATATTATGTAAACACAAACTTTTATTTTGGATGCGATTAATCGCGATTAATCGTTTGACAGCCCTAATATATATTAATACTCACACATGCTTGTATATATTTAAGAAATATTTTCATGTATATACTGTATATAAATTTATATATAATTTATATTATGTCTAAATATAAATATTTTATATATAATTAATATTTTTTTTTCTTAAATATACATGCATGTGTGTTTTTATATATATACAAAATAATTATACACAGTGCACCCACATATATTATGTAAACACAAACTTTTATTTTGGATGCGATTAATCGCGATTAATCATTTGACGGCCCTAATTAAAATAATTTTAGGTTTGCCTGTATAAACAGCAGAAGGCCACTAACCAGATGCCGTCTGTTTCCCCCCGTCTGGAGTTTGTTCATGTTGATCCCGTGGAAAGGCAAGTTTTCCGTCTGGCGAATGCAAGGGCTCTGAACGCACGGCTGGGTCACATGATACGCCGTCACGTGTTCCCTGTACGATCCAGGCGTTTGTGAGCCGAACATTAACAGATCCTTACGGGGAACGAGTCCGTTGCTCACCGAATCCTCCTCCCCGCTGTCCGAGGAACATGACGAGGCCGTGTCCATGGGAGCGCTCGACTCCGAGTCCCGGGACAGATCCGACGAGGACCGAGGAGAGGCCGGCGGAGACAGGGAAGAGGAGCTGCCGGTCTCGATGGCACACGGGACGTGAAGCATGTGCTGGAGCTGACTGTTGTTCATCATGTTATTCATGGCCGTCTGCATCTCCAGGAGCATCCGCTGCTTCTCCCGCTTCGGGATGCGTCCGAATCGCACAGCTGAAAAACAATCGCACAGATTGAGCCAATGTTCAACTTATTACTGTGCAGTTATTCTCTATATCAGTGTTTCTGAACTCCTGAAACGCCTCGAATTTCTTCCGGGAACGAACACGTCACAATATTCCTCATTTAAATAATTCATATGCAGAATAAAGGGGCGGGGCCTGTTTGAGTTAGTAGTGTGTTGAAACCCTAGACTGTAAAGAAATATGGACGTGAAGTCACACGTAGTGTTTCTGAAGAGCATTTTTGAAGCCAAAGTGGGCGGAGCCGGCCGTCGCCATCTTGGCAGCGTCACTCCCGGATAAACGAAAAATGGGCAGAGGCGGATTAGCTGAGGCGACGTGACGCTAACAGACAAACGGCTAGTAGTGACATCAGTGGCAATCCAAGTGTCACTCAAGTGGCCACGCCCCCTTAATTATGCAGAATGTTAAGGCTAAATATAATTTAAACGGATAAGTTATAAAACAATTCACCCCCTCACAGTCGTCATGAAGGCCAAAATTAGCTATATAGACCAAAACTGCTCTTTGCACACATTTTTCTGCTGTAAAGTTGGGCATTTTAACAATGAGGCTTATGCGATTGAGTCTCTTTCGCAGACGGTCTCTAGTGGCCAGTCGATGAACTGCAGTTTAAGTCACTCAAGAGAGAGACAGGAAGGTTGCCGCTTGGTTTAAAGTGGCGTTTATGGTAAGGGCCGTGATATTCCCAGACAATCTCGAAGTGCTTGACCAATCAAAACACACTACTCAAGCTGACCAATCAGAGCACAGTGTGCTTTTCAGAAGGAGGGGCTTCATAAAGACAGGAACCTAACAGAGCGTTACTGACAGAATGGGAAGAGAGGATGGAGAATATGAAGAAAATAATCAACATTCAGGCATGAAAACCTTTCCAGTAGAGCCGAAAAAATCAAGACATTGAGAAGGGCAGAATAGGTCCTCTTTAAGATTCAGTGAACTAGTTTTCTGCTTGACTAGTACAAAAGTAGCTGTGCATGGCCTAAGGTCAACATCACAGAAGCTTGAGCTCGTAAGGGTGCTTGAAACTCACCGTCTCGCGACATCCCGACAGATAAACACTTCTTGAAGCGGCACTGCTGGCAGCGGTTGCGGTTTATCCGCACAATAGTGCAGCTCTCCGTCTTCAGGCATTTCTTATACTGAATATTCTGCTGGATGCTTCTTCTGAAGAAGCCCTGTAAAAATAATCGGCAGTGCTTAGTTTTATTTATATTCTATTTAGGGCTGTCAAAATGATTAATCGCGATTAATCGCATCCAAAATAAAAGTTTGTGTTTACATAATATATGTGGGTGCACTGTGTATAATTATTATGTATATATATAAAAACACACACATGCATGTATATTTAAGAAAAAAAATATTATTTATATTTATAAATTATATATAAATCTATATACAGAATATACATGAAAATATTTCTTAAATATATACAAGCATGTGTGTGTATTTATATATATATAATAATTATACACAGTGCACCCACATATATTATGGAAACACAAACTTTTATTTTGGATGCGATTAATCGCGATTAATCGTTTTGACAGCCCTAATTCTATTATAGTTTATTCATTATATAAGTATTTTGTTCCAAATACTATAAAGTAAATCAAATTTGACTTGATTTGAAAGTATGCATGCAGTGCTGCTCTTGAATTTGGCTAAAAGGTTCGTTTTCACACTGTGATCGTGCCAATGATGCCTTAAAATGCGCCATTGCCTGTACATGAGCAGATCAGTGATTTGGAACAGACTCATGTTAGCTGTTCCTGAGAGAAGTGTGTCCTTACCTTGCAGCCTTCGCAGGCATGAACGCCGTAGTGGAAGCCTGAGGCCACGTCTCCACACACTTTGCACAGTAACACCATTCCATTTAGCTCTGGAAAATATGCATGTGAGAGAAAGAGTCAAATCCAGTGGATAAAAGCATGCACAAATTGATTTCAAATATGCATTATGCATGGTTACATGAAAATTGGTTATGCTATATCTTAAATTCGATAATCTTGCATTTGTTTTATTGTAAATGCTATTGTTTTTTTGCTAGTTGGGATAGTGTGTGTTCTAGTTTATTGATGCGCACCTATCTATTATTTGCAGATGTACTAGGTCAGTTGTTTATTGACTAGAAAAATGGCTATAAAATCCCATATAAATCTGATTCAGCACTTGTTCTTGGCAGTGTTCTGTATGTAACTCACTGGTGATGCTGCTCTTGGCTGCGAGGCTCTTGTCGCGTGGGTGAAGGCGTTTCGACAGCAGGCCAGCGCTGGGCAGGTCTGTAATACGGCTCGGTTTAGTGGGCAGAGGGGGGGAGGATGATGGGGATTGGCTGTTCGAGCTGTCACTCATGCAGGACTCAAGGCTGGAGGCGGAGCTTGAGGAGCAGACGTAGGCTATCACGCCTCCTTGAAAAAAAAAACATTTTAGAGTGTTTTAAGAGTATTTTAAGACAAAATTATGCACAGTACTAAACATGCACAAACTGATATACAAATATGCATTTCCTATATTAAATGGATTAAATATTAATGGATTTTTTTTTTAAATGAAAAAAGCAGATTGTATTACCCTTGTTTTTTTTAGGGGTTTTTTTGTTCTACTGGTCTAATAATCTATTAATATTCTTATTTTTATGGAATCTAATCTTATTTCTGCCACTAGTACATCTTGAAATTCTAACTTTATTTCTCAGAATTCTGAGATTATGTATTGAAATTCTAAATTTATTAATCAGAATTCTGAGAATATGAATTGGAATTCTATTTTTCTATATTTTTTTTTTCAGAATTCTGAGTTTATATCTTAGAGTTCTGACTTTTTGTTTCCGCCATGGAATAAAAAAATAAATAAATAAAAAAGTTTAAAAAGTACTTCATATTGCAACTTTATCACAACTTGGACTGTTCTCTAAATTGCAAGTTGATATCATAATACTGAGTTTTTTTTTCTGTGAACAAAAACTTTAAATTAAGAGATAAAAAGCTGCAGTTACCTTTTAAATTGTTTATTATGTGGTGGAAAATGAGCTTATTATATTAAAAACAAATATTATACAGGCAAAAAACAAAAGCACATCCCACTACAAATGAAGATGTACTGAAACTGTTATACTCGTGATACAGTTTAACCTGCTTCATTGCATTTCAGTCACATATTGTATAACTGTGTTATGTGAACTAACATCAATGGATCCATGCTATGGAGAAATCACAAAAATATGCTTGCATGACTTTTTTAAAATTATTATATTGATTATATATTTATATAATCTTATGTTCCCAAGTTGTATGAACTTCCCTATTTTAGTCAGCTCATCATGATGACCCAGTTTTAAATGAATGAAACTGCAAAGCATTGTTTAATTACACAATAGACTGTAGCACTAGTACCATGGTTAAATGAATATGGTTATCAATGAGTATCACGGCATATCAAAAGAACAATTTGATACCTTCAATGCATTTTGTACACTATAAATGTACACTATATTCATAAACGTATGCATAAATAGTTTTATTCTATATTCTACACTAACAGACTGTGCCTCCACAAACACGGAGTAAAAATGTGCTGGAGATTTTTAAAAGGACATGGTAGGTAAGCTAAATGATTGCTCAACTCTCAGTTTCTCAGACCCACCCACACGTGGACCTCGTGTTTTGTACGGGAAGAATAACTAGGTCACTAGCTGTCTACTGCCTCCCTCACGTGGTACTGCAGAGTCTCGCGTCAGGGCAGTGTGCTAAATTATGCAATCGCCTGGTTTCGACCAATCAGAGGTTACGTATAAGACGTCACGACCAATCAGCGGCCGAGCCTCTTCTCCTCGTACACACATGCACATGGCTGAGCCATGTGAGCCTTCTACTTCGAGTACAGAGCGTGACGTCACGGGCACTCCTAACCCACATACACTGTTTGACGTGCACTACGTTGCAGCAATGCAATGCAAGCAATGGAAAGCATGTCAAAGGCGCTTTAAATCACAAAATAAAATAGAATAGTGCACACATCTCCTTCGTGATACCGTAAAAGAGGTTTAAAGCTTCACTAGTATGTCAGAGGGAAAATATTGCAATCATTTTTACACATAAATCAGTAAATGCACAACAGAATGAGGATTAAATGTAGATTAAACAATAAATGCATTTTTTAATGCAACTTCTTAATCAAATATGTATCTATAAATAACTATTATAGACACACAATGAAGATGACAAATAAGTAAGTTTTTAATACAAAAAGCCAAACATTTTTATCAAGATTTATAGGGATTTAGCTCAAAACAACTAAAACATTCGAGAGGAAGTAAATCTAACATGCCCGTGTCTAGACATCACTAGAAATAAATGCTTATTCCTTATTACTTGCCGTTTTTCCATGACAGTGGAAATATTGTATGCTATATAAAAATATCATCTGATGATATCATCAGTTGCAATTGTTAACATTTCCTTTCTTCAAATAACAGTAGCCTGATTTTCATAACATACGAATTCAAAACATGCTAAATAATAATTACAAGCAATAATAATGGCATGTCTTACCTTGCTTTGTTGATTGCATGTTTTCAGTCTTCAGGCTCTTGATGTCTATAATTCTGCCTGTCAGTAGTCTAATAATTCCCGCCTGAGCGCTTTATGTGTAACTCGAGCAGATCCGATCAGATCCAGTGTTTGTTCAGAATCAGATCCTTCAGTGTTTCATCTGTTCTCTCGAGCGTTCGACTCACAATGGAACGAAACGAAGGAACTCCCAGGTCTCGCACGAGCGCGCGGAACTCAATGTTCTCGAGCTGGTGTTTCCGTCAAAGGCTCCGCCCCTTTAACCCAGTGACACACTTTCACCCGTCCACAGGCGAAACCCGCGAATGGCAAGCCGTTTTAGCTTTTATTCATTACCAAGGTATGAATTCGACTATTTTTAATAGTTAACATTGGCAATCTTGATATCAGGAATTGAATTTTCACGTAATAATTCCACATAGTAATTTTTATGTAATTTTACGGTAAATAACCGGCAGCTGTGGTTGCCAGAACTTTACCGTCAAAAATACGCTAGCAAAATTATTGGCTTTGCCGACTTAACTTCAAATTTGCAGTAATAAACCATATTTAATTATCTGATATAATGTTTATTTACCTATCTATTGAAATATTAATATCTGTTTTGTCCCATTATAATACACTCAGTCGGTCACATGATCAATCAAATCTCCTCACAAGTTGCTCCTCTTAAGATTTTACTCATATAAAGAAACCATTCACACAACATTAAACACCATCATGGTAACACATGAAATAAAAAATACAATAAAATTAATTTAACAACATTGAATGTAACATAAAACCCCAATGTATATAACTGATTAGAAAAAATATGAGGAAACATAGTATTTCAACAAAAATACATAAAATGTAAAGTGTCACACAGGGAATTATGGGAATGTCAATTTACGTTTTTTTTTTCACTGTAAATTATACAATGCGTTGTTCTTTTTCAATTTCAAAAACTGTAAATCTAACGGCATTTTATGGTAAAATTACATTAAATGTACCATGAAATCTATCACGGTTATTTTTATATAGTACGGAAACTTTCTGTTTACCAATTAACAATTTTGCACTGCATTTTTACCGTCTTTTACAGTTAAAATCACGATTATTTTTTTAGAAGAAAACTAAAACTCTTGATACCTGTAATTGTTATCTGTAATACCAGTAATTAATTTATTTATTATTTAATACCGCCGCCATTCACATTTAATTGTTGATATTAATAATTTATTTCTTACTAGTTGAAATTCCAATTTCCCATATCCGAAATACAATTCTTACTAGTAAAAATCATAATTTTTAGATATAAATGATTATATGGTTTATAGCGCAGAAGTCTGTTCTTGATATCAACAATTGAACTGCTAAACATGTTCATTTTTGATTTAAATTGTACATTTTTGATACTTTTTCAAAGTAACGTGAAATCAAAATTGACATTAATTTAACGTAGTATTGCGATGTTTATTATAAATTATCCTTGCACATCATTATTGTTTTTAATTCGAATCAGAATAACAGCATCTTATCTTCACTGATGACGAGGGCGGGGCAACCTGTCAATCACATGAGATCAACCAATAGCAAACCACAACCATAAAATCAATTCCCAGTGAACAAAATCAAGCCCCACCCCAACATTAGTTCTCGTTTGAGAAGCATTTCACTCGATATTAAACGGCACAGAAGGGAAGAAAAGTTTTTATTCAGCAACACAAAAGAATCACATTATTATATTACATTTTAAAATCCCCTTGTAACTCAAACCATGTTTTTAAGGTTCACAGGAAGTTTTGGAAGAAAATACTCAGCAATGGTGTGCACATGGTGAACATGTCTTGAAGCATTTTAAAAACACCACATATAAACAACATTAAAAACTCGATTTTCACTACACTGGAGCATTAACTTTACCCATAAAATACCATTGTTTTCCTTCAGTACATTTGTACAGCAACATGGTCATGAATCTGGTTGGTTATTTCCAAAACAATAACCTATTTTGACAAGCTAAGCATCTGTTATAAGTCACATACTGTATCGTACACCACAGCCTGAACATTATTTTTTCTAATCAGATCCCTGTTTGGAAGAACTCCAGGACACGATGTCCTGTACTCTACAAAGAGAAGGTGTGGTTAAATGCACCAGAACAAGAGCTAAAAATAACCATTTGGTGGGTCTATCGCTTACCATTTGACCATAACCCATGAATTATTAACCAGATCATCATCTTTATCTCAGATAATTGACTGTATCCACATATCTCAGGCTGCAGTGAAATACCTTACAGAGGATGGTTTATACCTGTTTAAATATATTTCTAATTTTGTTTTCTCATTTCCATCAGATACAGCACAATAAACAGACAGTCACCCACTGACATCTAGTGGACAGGCGAGGTCTCTGCAGTCTTCCTTACATGGGCGAATCAGTGGAAAACAGGTGACTTGAATTTCTCAGAAGCTGGTGTTATCATGACCCTCTGGGTTGTTTGAATGGGTCATCTGGTTTAAATGTGATTCCAGAGAAGCCGTCGGGATCACAGATATTATTGCTCTATTATTAGATCATGTTCACCTTTAATAAGCATAATGATTATTAAATACATGTTAATAATCATACACAAGGACCTAAATGTCTGAGACTATATTAAAAAAAATGTGATTTTCTCCCCTTCAAATCTGGAAGTTTTAGGACAAAGAATGGTTCAGATGTAAAATTGATCATATGTCTTTAGATTCTGCAACAGGTCACTCAGTAAATTAGTTAAATTTATCACCTAACTTTTCTTCCTTCAATCAAAAAATGAAATGTAATCAGTGTTATTTTATATTAGGCTGTATTATGTATTAATATTTTGAGTAAGGTTGTATTTTATATTAATTTTAAATTAATTCTAATTCTAATGTGCTTTTGTCAATTTTTATTTTTTTAATATTTATTTATAGCTTTAATTATTATTTTGGTTTCAGGTTTAAGTAATTTCAGTACTTCAACTCAACCTTATTAATATAGGGTCAAGGAAAAATGAGTAAAAAATCGCATAATTTTCATTTTTGTGTGAACTGTTCCTTTAAGACAGCTGGTCGTGACACTGACTGACCTGAATCAACCCAAGGAAATGAATTTGACATTTTATTATTTGGGCTGTGAAATTTGCAATGATTGACCAACCTTTTGGCATTTGTGAGATGTCTTGCGCACCATTATAGTCTCCAACAGCAGATAGATGTAATGTGTGTGAAAGGTTAGTTTGTAGAACAGACTAGAAACTTCGGTCACCTCAACATCATATGATTATACATAATAAATGAACTGTGAACGCCTGACTAGCATAAAAAATATCGGAAGATTTCCAAATTTTAACACAGTGGATCAGACATGATATGCCAGACATTGTATAGTTTATGAACATTGTTGATTGATGAGGGCTGAGATCATACGATTGTTACCTATAGGTTAACTTAGTTGTTTATTAAACGACCTATCGTGATTTCAAGTAACGTTAGCCTAACTGTGTTTGCTTAGGCGCCATTTTGTGGTCAAAATCTTAGTAATAGAACACACCAATGTAAAATAAATAGTAACGTTTATTATTAATAATAATAATAATAATAATAATAATAATAATAATAATAATAAATAGTAACAGAAACAGTATTCGCTAATAAACAGTATTCGCTTTTTATGGTTGCTAAGCAACGTGGCAACTGCTACTACCACACGCGGGCAGTCACAGGTGTTCGTCCAATCATAATGTAGAGCGGGAACTGTGAGTTTTAAATGTTGTAAAGAAATTGCGTTTTAGCAAAACCTCGACTAGTTTGGTGTGGTTAATGTAATAGACTACGTTAGAAAACCTAATATTAACCGTTTTAATGACATCTCTGCAGTGCCCTTGCTTTGTGAGAGTGAATTTTGCTGGAAAGAAGACAAACATTTGTAAGTTTATACAATGATAAAACGGCTTGATAACAATATAATAACTAACAAACAAACAAAAATCCATGATAATTCACAAGGTAACTCATGAATCAAAAAAGTTATTGGCTTTAGGGAAGACCATGGTTTGTTTACACTATTTTATTTCAGTGAATATTTTACAGGTTGTACATATGTATGTATATGTATGAATTTATTTATTTAAATTTAAATTTTTATGTATGTACACAAACCTTAAAGACACTGAATATTTTTGGCTTTACTGACCAGGACAAAAATAATTTGACCTTTTGTGACAAGACCTTATGCACCAGAGAAACGTGGGCGCCGTCATATTTATAAGATTGTCTTTGAACTTCCGGTTCTGTATATTTCTATGGCATCGCTGTTAGCTGGTGAAGTGGATTTACTTATGTGTAGAGTTAACAAAAGTTATCATGAGCATTGTAATGTTTATCATAAGCATTTTAAAGCAGATGTCTTAACAAATGTCGAACGAGAATTTTTTACGTGCAGTTCATTCATACCTATGCAAGATCGCTGCGAAAATACAGACCGGAAGTCAAAGGACAACGAGCAAAACGCTGAAAAGGGACGGGGCTACTAATGCAAAACAGTCCATCTCGAAATTTATCTTGAAATGTTAGTTTGGCTGACAGAATTTACATATTAATTTAAATACCAACTTAAAAAAAGTAGATATATACATAAAATGCAGATAACCCAGATATCATCCTAAGAAACACTTCTAGTTAGGAGACAACTAGGTGAAATTATATTAAAGAATAAAAGTTTTGTGTGACTGATGCTAAAAGCACATGGAATTACATGGAAGCACAAGCACATGAAAATTGCATGATTAGCAAAGAAATTTTGCACAATGTAATTATCATCACTTATTATGCAGAAACAGGTACACCAATGTTAGTAAGTGCAAAAGATACATGCATTTAAATGATTCTTCCCTGGTATGTGAAACCTCTCCTGAAAGTCTGCTTTTTCTTCCAGGGAACTGGATTGCAGAGATTCACATGCAGAGATTCACAGGAGATCAGGTAGAGCATGAACTCCGATCCATTCATTTGTAACCTACTTACTTGTATGCCATTATTCCCTCATTCTTGATTTTTTACATTAAAATGTGTGTAAATGGGGGGAAACATGTGCATCTTAATAAGAAAATTAAGCTCCAGAAACTCCCAGAAAGCTCCTTTGTCTGCTAGAGATCTTATAAAATAACAAAAACATTTTGTGAAAATAATCCCTGCATTAATAATCGCATAAAAATAAATAAAATAAGATTTGAAATGGCTTAGAGTTTGCCAACCTTGGTCTGATAGCCAAAAGATTGTGTGTTTGATAATATAATTAGGCCTACATGGTTATTGGGTAAAATTGGTACCATCACCATTTATTCAAATATTATTAAAAATATGTTAAAAATATATGCAAGCTTATTGCAAAGTTGTGCTCGGAGTCCATTGATTTATTTATGATAATGCAGTGAAACATAATTTTAACCCAGGCTGTCATACAAAGAATTACAAACATTTTATTTTAAGGAGATGTAGTTATATTGTACCTACTCGAATCAGTACTGGGTAATATTAATCAACTACATGTATTAGTTACGGTTAGGGGTTAGCTACTTATAATTATTTATAATTTACTGTTAAAACTATAGTACATGTACTGACGTGTGTTAACTTGTGTTCCCTTATATTTAAATATATTAGGGCTGTGCAAAAATTAATTGCGATTAATCGCATCCAAAATAAAAGTCTGTGTTTACATAATATATTTGTGTGTGCTGTATATAATTATTTTGTATATATAAATACCTATGCATGCATGTGTATATTTAAGAATTATTTGCGCTTAAATTCTGTATATATAAATACATAATCTATATTATATAAAAATAAATATTTTATATATGAATAACACATTTTCTTAAATACATACAAGCATGTGTGTGTATTTATATATACAAAATAATTATATAAAGCAAATATATTACGTAAACACAGACTTTTATTTTGCATGCGATTAATCGCAATTAACTTTTGCACAGCCCTAAAATATAAATATATTTATCTCATGTTTTGATGGTTAAATCAAACTTTAGGGTCATTAAAAACAAATATCCCATCTGGATGTCACTACTGTACAAACCAGAGCTCTTTTATGACACATTTATAAGTAGAAATGCATAATATAATGCATTTTTTGTGTCGGTGTACCATAAAAATCAACCTAAATCTGTTCCTTTTGTCCAAAACAAGAGCTAATGCCAAATACTGTATGAGAATCATGCAAATACGCTGGCTTTAAACGAGTTATTATATCTTATATATGCGAACAAGATTCTGATCAGCCAATGCCGATAATCCAGATATCATAAACTGAAAATATGACACCACATACAGTAAACGACAATTCAGCCACAGTGTTTATTTATGGTGTTTTTCATGAAGCAAGTGCACAACAGTCCATTCTGGCCAGAGGTGGCATGTAGCAATATGTACACATTTTTTTTTTCCTTTTCATTTTTTTGTTTTTAATTCACAAGCAAACCTATCGTCGAGTGGCTGCCATGACTTTGAGTTTAAAAAATACATACAAACAAAACAAGAGGGCAAAGTTTGGAGCTGAACGGATGCGATCCGACATCCGGTTAACATGCATGGGAAATATTACTGACTTCTAACAAAAGGAGAGAGAAAGGAAATGCACTATACAGTGATGAGAAAAACAAATAAGCTGTGTTTGTTCCTGATGCCACTTATAAAGAAAGGATATACATACATTAAGTTGAAGGACAATAATAATATTAATAATAATAACAATAATATTCCTTTTCACCTACAGTAAGGTAATTCAAACATTCAGATAATTGGAAAATAAAGTCCCAATCTACTCTTTGTATAAAAAGAAACTTTCAAGTCAACAAGGAACAAAGGACAGTTTTCTTCACAGAAAGGTCTACAGGAAGTTTGAAGGAAGAAGGGCCAGATCTATTGTTGCACTTGGTGTGTGTGTGCTTTCAGCAGACGGGGAGAGGTAGAGGCGGGGGGCGGGGGGGTATAGTGTGTGTGTGTTTGTGTCGAGGACAGGGGTGATGCTTTATGTGGCGTATCTCTTCGTCCACTGTTTAGCTATTCTGTCATGTTCTGTTCTGTTGGTCAAGTACTGTGTGGCGATGCTCCCGACCAGAGGATCCGCTGCGGACACCAGAACATTCGTCAGCAAAACACAGTTAAACAAAGGAACACACCCCTAACGTCTGTCAAAAGTTTGGATACATTAAAAAAAAATCATGGTTTTGAAAGACATCTCTTATACTCAAAAAGAGAAAAATTAATATTTGTATTCATCAAGGGTGCTGTTCGTTGAACTTTCTATTCAATGAATCCTGAAAAAAATAATCACAATTTCCTCAAAAACTAATTTTCAACATTGATTTCTGAAGGATCATGTGACACTTAAGAAGACAGGAGTAAATATGCTGGAAATTTAGCTTTGCATCCCGGAAATATTAAATATGAAGAGTTTAGATACAAAAGCCTCTAAATGCCATTTGAAATTTTCTTCTAAAATGATCATTTTTATCAAGCTTGTATATTTAAGTTCAGTAATTTCACTTAAATGACAATTAATTGGTAATCTTCATTGCCATTTAAGTGAAATTACTGAACTTAAATATACAAGCTTGATAAAAATGATCATTTTAGAAGAAAATTTCAAATGGCACTTAGAGGCTTTTGCATCTGAACTCTTCATACACACTACCGGTCAAAAGTTTTAGATCGGTAAGATTTTTTTAATGTTTTTAAAAGAAGTCTCTTCTGCTCACCAAGGCTGCAATAATTTGATAAAAATACAAAATAAAAACAGTAATATTGTGAAATATTATTACAATTTAAAAACAGCAGTTTTCTATGTGAATATATAGTGAAGTGTAATTTATTCCTGCTGATCAAAGCTGAATTTATCATCATTACTCCAGTCTTCAGAGTCACATGATCCTACAGATATTATAATATGATGCTCAAGAAACATTTATTATTATTATCCATGTTGAAAACAGTTTTTTACATTTTTATTTCAGGATTCTTTGATGAATAGAAAGTTCAAACGATATAATCTTTTGTAACATTAATCACTACCATTCAAAAGTTTGGGGTCAGTAAGAATTTATTTTTTATTTTTTGGGGGAAAGAAATTAGAAAAATACTTTTATTCATCAAGGATGAGTTAAATTGATCAAAAGTTACAGTAAAGACATTTATAATGTTAGAAAAGATTATATTTTAAATAAATGCTGTTTTTTTTAACTTTCTATTCATTGTAGAATTTTTTTGGGGAAAAAAAAGGTACACGACTGTTTTCAACATTGAAAATAATAATTGATGTTTTTTGAGCATAAAATGAGCATATTAGAATGATTTCTGAAGGATCATGTGACACTGAAAACTGATGTGTAATCAGCAACAGTAATGATGTTGAAAATTCAGCTTTCAAATTACATTTTAAAATATATTAAAATAGAAAACAGTCATTTTAAATTGTCATAATATTTCACAATATTACTGTTTGTCATTTTTTTTCATCAAATAAAGAAAGCATCCTTGGTAAGCAGAAGAGACTTCATTTAAAAACATTAAAAATCTTACTGATCTAAAACTTTTGACCGGTAGTCGTGTATATTCACATGTATTTAAAATGGTAATTGTATTTCACAATATTCCTATTTTGACTGTATTTTTGATCAAATAAATGCAGCCTTGGTGAGCAGAAGAGTCTTTCAAAAACATAAAAGTTTCCAAATTTTTGACAGAGTGAACTGAAGAAAAATTCTATTGCAAAAGTGTGTGTAGAGGGTTGTGTGAGACTCACCTGGGTTACAGTCTGTGAGGAGAGAGCAGATGGACAGCAGCACCTTAGAGATGGTGAGAGCGGGACTCCAGTTGTCCTTCAGGATGTCCAGACAGATCACGCCCTGACTGTTGATGTTACAGTGGTAGATCCGCGTGCGGAACGTTACCTGGGAGAGGGCGAGAAATTAACAGGATTGATATAGTCTTTTGCTACTTTGAGTTTTTGAGGGCATTAGTGTAGCATTGATGCATGCTAACCACTAGCCAGTAGGGGTAAAACGATATTCGAACCGAAAAAACTCACGATTCGAATTGCGATACTCTCATTGCGTACTGAACACGCCCCGCCCCGCCCGGCTCAATGGACCTCATGTATTATGTGTACAGTACGCAACAAATTCAGTTTTGTAGCCTACAGGGTATATACAGTTTTCCTTAAGTTAAATTTACTATTTTTTACTACCTTTTTTAAAACCATCACGACACTGAATTAAGTGTCAATCAGCTGCAACCTTTCTATTATTTACACAGATTTTGACATTTATAACATAAAAATGGCAAAAGATCTGCTGCGTGACAGGATTTAATAGGGGAAATTGCGAAAATGCGACTAAAACGAAAATTTTATCAATTTAAACTAAATGTTGGATTCAATATAGTGTTCCTTACAACTTACTAAAGATCCAGTGATCCGTGGATATTGACATGCAATATCGTGTTGCCTGACATTTATGTTTGCCTGATTTCGACACCGGGGAAATAAAAGTAATATAGACCTAAACATAAAGCAAATTTGCCTGTGAACGCTTTATATAAATACAATATAGGTACTGTAGGTCTAAATCCGGGTGATCACTTGTTCACAGATGATGTCGATCGACCATTGAATATGGCGTCAGCATCAAACATAGAGACGAAAGATCTTTGATTGTGTCCAGATAAGCTAAAGCCCATATTTATACGGACTAACGCAAACACAGAATAGGACACCTGATAGTCTGAAAAAAATAATACCTAATTTTTTAAAAATAATACCTCTCAGACTACATTTAACACTTTTAATGGTCTTAAATTTGACAATTTTGATTTATCACTTTTTAAAACCCTGCGGACACCCTGGCCTAACCACTAGGGGTGTAACGATTCACTCGTTTTCTCGATGCATCGATTATAAATCCTGACGATGCATCTGCATCGATCCTGAAACATGTATTTTGAATCGTTTATTTACGTGAATAATCGATTTAAAAGGCTAAGAATCGAATTAATCGTGATTTTATAGCGATTCAGTGGTTTAAAATATAAGCAAAATCCAGTGGAAAGATGTTAACGAGCGCACGGAGAGGACGCAAAATGAAAACGTCTCCTTTAATTTGTGCATGTAGTCATTTAATGCAATACTTTAAAAGCCTTTTTCAAAATATTGACTACTTAGGTAGGTTTCTACAAATGCTAATTTGTAGGCCATTGAATTTTTTTATATTAATGTATTCATTAAAATTAAAAACAAAAATGAACTAACATTAACAATGGACAAAATCCCCACTATCTGACCCCCGAAGGCCACTGTGTAGGCTAATTCAAACCCAGACAAAGACCCATTGGGTGAAGCAAATAATACTATAATGCATCTAAAAAATTAAGAATCGAATTAATCGAATTGCATTTGGATGTGAATCGCTTCGAATTGAATCGTTCTGAATTTGCACAAATCGTTCTTGAATCGAAAACCTATGAATCGTGAATCGAATCGATTCGCTGTTTACCCAAAAATTCACAGCCCTACTAACCACCATTAACACCAAATAACAAGCTCCGTGTTTTGTTACTTTTGATAATAAGCAAGGTGTAATCTTTCAAATTCGCTCTATTTGATCACCAAATTCAAACAATAAATGCAGATTTGTCGCTCTTTGATGCAAACTGCAAATTTAATGTGTGTTTTAGCAGTAATAATAACTTGAATCTCAGATTAGATGTGAGCGACACCATCAGAGCTCATTGAATTCTTTTCTTTGGTTAATATCTGAGGTCATGCCACACTAAAAGCATATAACACGCAGGAAACTCGTCTCGGTATGAAGTACAGGAAGTAAAAAAAGCATCAGCATGTTCGGTGTGTGTGTGCGAGACATCTGTGTGTATGTGCCGGAGGCTTTCAGGGCAAACCTTTAATGGACCTTGACATTCCTTGCCTTGTGAGATCCATGACAGTTTAATTGCCACCAGAACAACTTCCTTCATCCTGACAACCCACAAACCCTCAAGAGCCCAAAGAACAAACGCATATAGAGCATAATGTGGCCATCTGCGAATGAACATCCTACTTTACACAGAGTTTAGAGAGAGACTGAAAGCGGTGTTAAGGACAGTGATAGACACACGGGCTCTGGGAGAAACATGCTTCAGATCGGGACTGGGAGGAAAGAGAATTAAATATCCCTTAAGGCGCCAACAGAAAACAAGGTGACCTGTGAAGCAGGTTTGAGCATCGTGTTAATGTTTTAAATTCCAATTCAGCTTCTGAACGGGAACTGAAAATAGCAATTGTCATTTGAAGGAGGAAGTAGAATTTGTAAATGCATTTTTTTAAGTTCTTTTCATTTTATTTTCACATAAATAACCCACAATTATCCATGTAGATTTTTATAATCACCCATGTTATCATTTTAGTCCAGCATATACATATTATAGTTGCTTTTTATTTTATATAAATTGTAAAATTAAATCTAAAAAACAAAACAAAACGATAACATGGTTATCTTTAATCCTGGTTAATTTATGCTAAAACACATAATTAATTATGGGTAATTCATGTTTTAAAAAATGAAAAATAATGATTAAAAACTGCATTTACAGCAGTTATATATTATAATAAAATATAATTTTTATATATCCTAAAATATTTATTTATTTATTAGGGCTGTCAAATGATTTTTAAGTTGATGAAACCGTATGCACGCATTTTTTTTTCATTTTATATAAATCTTAATAAAATAAAATATAATAATAATTTATATATATATTTATATATATATATATATATACACTATATATATATATATATATATATAAAGAAGATTAAAGATTAATTTCATTTGTCACATCCAAAATAAAAGTTTGTGTGTCCATTATATATCTGTGTGTGCTGTGTATAATTATTTTGTATATATAAATACATATGCAGCATGTATATATTTAAAAACTATATGCACAAAAATACTGTACATATAAATACATAATCGATATTATATATGAATATAAATATTTTATATATGAATAACACATTTTCTTAAATATATATACATGCATGTGTGTATTTATATATACAAAATAATTATACAAAGCACAAACAAATATATTACGTAAAAACGTTTATTTTGGATGCGATTAATCACAATGAATCTTATTTATAATATATATATTATAAATTAATATACATTAAAAAAAATATAAAATTAAATAAAAATATAAATTATAAAATGATATATATATATATATATATATATATATATGCCTACGGTTTCATCAACTTAAAAATCGTTTGACAGCCCTAATATATATATTAGGATAACATAATATTAGGATATATAAAACTTTATATTATAATATATAACTGCTTTAAATGCAATTTTTAATCATTATTTTTCATTTTTTTAAAACATGAATTACCCATAATTACTCATGTGTTTTAGCATAAATTAACCATGCTATCATTTTGTTATTTAGATTTAATTTTACAATTTATATAAAATAAAAAGCCACTATAATATTGAATCACCGCTAAAATAGATCCAAACATTATTCAGTGGTCAGCGTTTCTCTGAACAACACACAAATTTTGTTTGAACAAATAAATTCACTCATAAAGACGTCACTTGTTTTGTTCCTGGAAGTATCAGTGTTTGGCAATGAATCGGTTCAGTAAACGAGTCGCTCACTCATTTTCACGTGTGTCTGAGGACTGCAACTTCATTAGTTGTTGACAGATATGGATTTATATTTATTTGTCCGTATGATGGCATGTGTATATTGATCACCCAAAAAAAAAATTAAATAAAAAAAGTGCACAATGCAGCTCTGCTCTTCAGATATCATTAAAAACCCATATTGGCTCATCCACCAAATTCAATTGCTCTTACCTTGGGGGGTTTAAATGGGTAGTCGGGTGTAAATGCAATGTCAAGGAAAAAGACGCCTCCTTCATACACAGAGCCCGGTGGTCCTAAAATAGTGGACCTCCACTCATAGATGTTGTCTCCTTTGGGACCGGCGCTGTTGGTGGAACAAAGCAAAGACATTTGAGAAGTTAAACAGGGTCTGACTGGCCATTTCAGGGAGATAAATCATCATTAATTCATGAGTGAAAAGCCAACAGGGAACAAGACATCACAGACACGCAAGCACTGGCCTCGCAATAAACGGGACTTAAAACCAGATTTACAAATCTAGACCATTATAGGATTGAGTAGACGTGGAGAACGCCCAACTATCTCACGATGTGATAAATTACAAGGTCACTTCAGGGAAAGAAATGACAACATGATGTGGAGAATAGAGAGATTGTTGTAGTGGAGATAACTCACCCACAGTTGACATCAATATGTCAGACTGCCTTATAATTAAATGCTTGTATGGCGACGGGCGATATGGATTTAAAACTATATCACCATATTTTCCTGGTATTTATTGTGATAGCGATATCAATGACGATATAAATATAGTGCCATTCACCACTGTTTTTATAACATGGTGTGTTTTTTATATGGTCTGACAGTGTGTTGTTGTTCATATTGACCATTTGTTCGATTTTATACGTTGGTTTAGTATTTTTTTTTTATACATTCATATTAACTTGTACTATTTCAATCCTTTTTTTTATTTGGCGTGATATTAAGATCTGTCCAGGGACAGCAGATGCAAAATAACATTTTATCAATGTTTCTTTCTTCAGTCGAAAAGAAATTAAAGGAGTAGTTCACTTTTAAACAAACTTTTTCTGATAAATTATCATGTCACCCCCATGTCATCCAAGATATCCATGTTGATGAAAACGTTCCAGGATTTTTCTCCATATAATGGACTTCAATGGGAACCAAACGGTTCAACGTCTAAAAGAGAGTTTCAGTGCAAACTGTTCAAAGGGCTTTAAACGATTTCAGACGACGAATAAGGGTCTTATCAAATGAAACGATCGATCATTAAAAAAAATTATAATTTTTTTTTAAGTTTTATAAGTTCAGATGCTCGCCTTGCTCTGTTCTGTGATCTGCATTCATGACTCTCCTGTTCGAACTCCTTTATCAAAATGAACAAATCTTTTTTTTGTGTCATTTGGGTTCATTCAACGAACGAAATGAACGAGTTGACTCTGGAAAAGATTCGTTCATTTTGATGAATGAGTTCGAACAGGAGAGTCATGAACGCGCAACACAGAACAGAGAACTAAGGCAACTATTTGAGCTTATAAAACTTAAAATTTGTAAAAACAAATTTAAATGAGCGATCATTTCACTTGATAAGACCCTTATTCATCATCTGAAATCATTTAAAGCCCTTTGAAGCTGCACTGAAACTGTCTTTTGGACCTTGAACCGTTTGGACCCCATTGAAGTCCATTATATGGAGAAAATCCTGGAACGTTTTCATCAAAAACCTTCATTTCTTTTCGACTGAAGAAAGAAAGACATGGACATCTTGGATGACATGGGGGTGAGTAAATTATCAGCAAAAGTTTTTTTTGAAGTGAACTACTCCTTTAAGGTTTTTGATGAAAACATTCCAGGATTTTTCTCCAGATAATGGACTTCAATGGGGTCCAAACCTTTCAAGGTCCAAATGAGAGTTTCAGTGCAGCTTCAAAGGGCTTTAAACGATTCCAGACGATGAAGAAGGGTCTTATCTAGGACCCTTTCGAGTCATGACTCGAAAAAAGATTCGTTCATTTTGATGAACGAGTTTGAACAGGAGAGTCAAGAATGCGCGTCACAGAGCAAGGCGAGCATTTGAGCTTATAAAACTTAAACTTTGTTATTTATTTATTAAATGAGCGCTCGTTTCGCTTGATAAGACCCTTATTCATCGTCTGGTGTCGTTTAAAGCCCTTTGAAGCTGCACTGAAACTCTCATTTGGACCTTGAACCATTTGGTCCCCATTGAAGTCCATTATATGGAGAAAATCCTGGAATGCTTTCATCAAAAACCTTAATTTCTTTTCGACTGAAGAAAGAAAGACATGGACATCTTGGATGACATGGGGGTGAGTAAATTATCAGCAAAAGCTTTTTTTAAAAGTGAACTACTCCTTTAAGCTTGTCCCAGACTAACACGCATGTTCGAACCGCACACCAGCAATGTGTTTTTTTCTTAAGGCATGTTTATAAAGCTACTTAAATGTCCTAATTGAATTTAAGACTTAATCTAAGCCCTGTCTGTGAAACCAGGCCTTTAATGTGTTAAAGGTCTACCAGATGAAATCTGGCTCGTTTTCTTCAAACGCATGTCTACGTCTGACTTCTACATTAATAATGCATAAAATAAGAGTCCATTCAGCCTCACATCTGCTGTAATGATGGTGACAGCTGAGCAAAAGATGGTGAAGTAAGAAAAACAGATGACTTTAGAGCACATCTTTGAGCGTGTTTGTCAAAGTGCGGCTGGATTCCCTCTTGATAAGTGTCATATCGAAGATTTACGACTCCGTTGGGTCGACTGCTGTATCTGTGCCAAGCAAGCAGACAGAGACCAGGATCCAGCCCATAATAATAAACAAGTCTTAGATCTTCACTCTGTCAAACAGCAGCTGATCCACTCGATTGTGTGCGTGTGTTTTGGAGGGCGGCCTGTCCCGGGGGTCTTTTTCTCACAACGCTTATTCGATTTTGCTCGTTCGTGACCAGAGCTGGGATTGGGAATCGAGACCTGGTTAAATTTTTATGACAATTTATATATATCTCAAAAGCACGCCTCTCCTCAACAACACTCATGATTTGAGGAAATCATGTAAAACGCTGCAGGGTGACACACACTGAAGTTTAATGTCTACTATAGCCCTCAAACTGTATTCACTTTGTATTTGTGGACAATGGGCACAGAGGACTCCGGTGTGATCCTAATTTTTATTTATTATAAATGTTATATCACTGTCTTCGATAATGTTTTGTCTATCCATTTATGGTGGGTTTTTTATTTTGGGGGTATTTTTGAATTTATTTACTTCAAAAAGTACCATATTTTCTGTGTAAATTATCCTTATTTTTATGTTTTATTTTTTAAAAATTAACTACATTAAAATATTCCAATAAGATAAGATTTTTCGATTAATCGTTTTTAAATGTGGTCGATTCTTAAAAGCCACGAATTGATCTTTTTCCCCCTGTGTATTTCCAGAAATATTGAACACATACACTGTAAAAATGAATATGCTTTATCTAATCAATAAAATTGTGGCAACAGATTATAAGCAATATTATTTATTAAATTAAACAAATTAGAATTGAGTAATAGTTAATCAAATTGATATTTTAATTAATTCTTATTTGTACAATTTAATTAATAATATTGCTTGTAATATGTTGCCACAATTTTATTGATTAGATAAAGCATTTATTTTTTTCAGTGTATTTGATTGACGTTAATCTGACACTGTAAAAACGAATATGCTTTATCTAATCAATAAAAGTGAGGCAACATATTACAAGCATTATTATTAATTAAATTGTACAAATAAGAATTAATTAGAACATTAATTTGATTAACTATTAGTCAATTCTAATTTCTTTAATTTAATTAATAATATTGCTTGTAATCTGTTGCCTCAATTTTATTGATAAGATAAAGCATTTCATTTTTACAGTGTATTACTGGTCTTCTCCACTAGATGTCATCCTCTTATTTACCGAGCGCATTGTTACACAGCAAACCTGTCATTCAAGGGTTAGTTCACCCAAAAATGAAAATGATGTCATAATGATGTCAGTATTGACCCATGGCTGTGTTGAGTTCTTCTTTAGTGGTTCCGCCACTCTTTATTTATACTACGTTATTTGATCAAAATAATCGTGGTTGAATAATACGAAATACGAAACTTTTGAGGAAAAATATAATACGGAAAAGTTACATACAGCACAATTTTTAACCAGACATCAAAATTCAATTCTTTTTAAGGTATTATTTTCAAATCAATAAATTCAATGCTTTTAAATCTTTTTAAGACCCTACGGGTGGTAGTCTGTTAGTAACACTCTGTTCACTTCCTGTCTCTATGAAGCCCCTCCTTCTGAAAAGCACACCGTGCTCTGATTGGTCGGCTGGATCAGTGTGTTGTGATTGGTCGAGCGCTTTGAGTTTGCTTGGGAAATGTCCCGCCCCTAACCATAACCGCCAGTTTAACACACTACAAACTAACTCAACCAGGCCCCGCCCCCTTTATTCTGCGTATTAATTATTATAATGAGGAATATTGTGACGTGGAAGAAACTCGAGACTACAATGGAGGCGTTTCAGGAGTTCAGAAACACTGATATAGAGAATAAACAAAATTACACACTAAAGAAAGATAAACATGTAAAAAAAACCATCACTAATAATAATAATAGTACTAATAATCTGAATTACACACACGCTCAAGTGTGCTTGAACCGGCAGTTTGTGGTTATTCTAGTCTCGTTTCCTGTAAATGCCCACTTGCTTTCAATGTCGTGACCATTAACTGGCGGCAGGTGCCAGCGGGCAAAACCTCTGTTCGGATCCGACGGTGCAAAGGCTTCTGGGTACGTGCCAGAACTGACGGTTGCCTGGCAACAGCCACCCCCCCCTCCCCCTCCACGACAACCGGCCACGGCGAACGAGTTTAAACACTGCAGTTAACAGACCTTGTTATTGAGCTTTCAGCTTCCTCTATTGAAAGATATTAGACTTGGGAGTGGGAGAGAAACGCACCCAGATAAGCCATTCACTTCTAAACCTTGAATCCTGAGCGCTTATCTTAGAAAACTAAAGAAAAACATACATTTTTAAACCACTATTATAACACATGGACACGATACAAAAGCTGGAAAAGCTGATTAAGACAATTAGCTAAGAGACTGAAATAACAGCTGATCATTTTAGATTAATCGATTTGACAGCACTAATTATAATTAGAGATGGGCATTTAAAAAATATATATTGTATTCAAATATTTGGGCTCATAAAAATAGAATGTTCGTTTTTTTTTTAAATGACGTTTAATGAGAAAGACAGTTTTTTACATTTGTCATCACCATTTCTTAACAAGCTTGCATTATATCTTAAGGGTTTTTATGGATACAGCAGCTTCCGAATCGATACGGTCCTGATTTTAAATGTTCAGGGCTCGTTTTAGGATTTATTCGGGATTTATCATGGATTCACTGCATATACTGCCAGCAAAGCAACGTAGTAAAATTCGAATAGTATTTTATTTTTCGAATAATAACAGAGCGAATATTCATGCGTACCCCTAATGATAATACGTGTATATGTGTATATATACACATGCACCAAATATTAAGGTCTGCTTTTCTGATGCATCAAATATGTATGTCATGCAATAAAATGCTAATTAATTACCTAAGAATCATACAATGTGATTTTCTGGATTTTTGTTTTAGATTCCATCACTCACAGTTGAAGACCTATGATAAAAATACAGACTTCTACAAGCTTTGTAAGAGGGAAAACCTGCAAATCGGCAGTGTGTGTGTATATATATATATATATATATATATATATATATATATATAAATCCACTGAGACACCAATGTGTCCCTGAGCGAGACACTTAACCCCTAGTTGCTCCAGAGGCGTGCGACATATATAGCAATTGTAAGTCGTTTTGGATAAAAGCGTCAGGTAAATTAATAAATAAATAAAAATAATAAAAAAATTAGAAAAATAAAATATACATATATTAGTGCTGTCAAAAAATTAAAATATTTAATCGCGATTAATCACATTAATGTCATAGAAATTATCGTGATTAAATCGCAATTAATCACACATTTTTATCTATTCTAAATGTCTCTTGATTTCTTTTTCTCCCATCATATTTTCTAATTTATTGCTCTTATCAACATGAAAAGTGGATCGGCTTGCTTTATGCAAATGTTTTTTTTTTTATTGAAAACAACATTGGCATATACTGGGTTCAATTTCACACTAAAACATTCTCACTTGGAGCAAATAATCTCTCAATGCAACACTGTCCATCAATAAAAGGGTGAAAGAAATCCCGGAATATCGGATTTTAAAACCAAGCTTGTATATTTAAGTTCAATAATTTCACTTTAATGGCAATGAAGATTACCTAATAATTGTCATTTAAGTGAAATTACTGAACTTAAATATACAAGTTTGATAAAAATGGTCATTTTAGAAGAAAATTTCAAATGGCATTTAGAGGCTTTTGCATCTGAACTCTTCATATATATATATATATATATATATATATATATATATATATGCGTCTATGTGTATGCGTTTATTATATTATATATAACATCTCTGATGTCATTGTTGATATACTGTAAGTGCTCAGGGGCGAACAGTAGATGAGCGTTTATCCTTCCACAAGCAATCTCAAAAATCACACCTGACAAACAAGAGAGCTGCCATCACTGACAACCGACTCCGTTACCGTGCCAACCGCATCCCCAGCCAACATCATCTCACATCGCCCAAGCCAACGGTCCATCGCTGCTCTTTTCCCATGCAAACGCTCACCACTCCCACACAGAGGACAGATTGTTTTATTTAATGCCATGTCAGCATGTAAGGCTATTTAATTACAAAAATACAAATATCATATAAATACAATAAAACCAAGCAAATAAACACAAGTCATACAATACTTTTTTTTTTTTTTTACTAACATATGATAGAAAATCCAAAACTGTTTCAGGCATAATCTTACTAAATAAGTGAAATAACTTCATAAAAGAGCATTCTACTCGATTATAACCAGAACAGACTGACTGGACACGCAGTCGACTAAAAGCTCTTCAAAGTTTGATGCTCCGGCTCACGGCAAATGGTCTAGGTCCATTTGAAGAACATGAAAACACACTCGACTAGCGGAGGGCTGGGCGGTGAATTTGTTGGCAAAATAAAATTAAACGTTGCAAAATAATTTTAATGGGGTTTTTATTTGGCCATTAAAGGGATCGTAAAATCTATTACTCACGTTGTTTTGAACCAGTATGACACAAACGATGATTATTTCGAAAGTACAAGATGACTATTTTTATTTTTGGGTCTCTATTACTTTAAGTTTCTGTTTTAGAGTTGATCGATTCTGATTATTTTACATGCACGCTGTTTGTTATTTGATAATCAGCTGCAATTTCATACATATATTAGTTTTGTCAAGCGATTCATTAAAAAAAAATCTAATTAATTAAATGATGTGGAGATTAAAAATCAAATTTGGCTGAGAAATTGCCCCCAAAAGATCATTTAAAGTCATTTAAATGAGAAGAGCATCAAAAAGTAGCTTTAGAAATGAATATTTGATTCAACATTGAATTTATCACTCTAACTGAGTAACTTCATGCAAAATAAATCAAATCCAAACTCTCAATCAAAAACATTCATGGAAGTCTGAAGCATTTTTAAATGCAAATGTTAATGTTGGCAATGCTTTTAACCTAATAAGATAATTTCCTTTTAAATGGCAGAAAACAAACCACATAATAAACCAAGTGCAACTATGAAATTTATCATGATATGATCATTGTGCATGATTTATTAACCACAGCGTTTATTCAATCTAGTTATAGTCATCTCTGCAATTTAAACTGGGATTTTACATTTAAATAAAAAAGTAAACGATTACATGATTTCCACTTTGGATGTGCAAGCTTGCATAATCTATCCTTTTTGTGTTTATACTGGCCAAACGTGTGAGCTTTGGTGATCAAATGTACAGTCAGCATAAGAAAAACGAGAGTAAAAATGTAAAAAATAATCTTAGTTTAATTATTTGATACCACAAAACAACATACGCTGCCCTCTATTAGCTTTTGTACCTGTGCTTTACTGAGCATGCAATCACATGCAATGTGAAATAATGTGTGATTATTAATGTGTGGGCTGCAGGCAAGGTTGCGCGATCTGTCAATGTGCAAAACTAATTAGCTAACACACATTCAGCCAGAAGGTCAGAGCAGGAGTTTAACAGAAGCTGCAGGCGCAGAGATAATCAAGTATAAAAAGAGCAGATTTTAACGCAAACACTTCTGACATGTTTAATCAATGACGAATTTGGGTATTAAATTATAACCCTCGTTCACGGCGAGACAGAAGTCAATAAAGATGAACTAGTGTACACCTGAGAGACTGTAATAAGATGTCATTTACTCACGTTCATGTAATTCCAAACCTGTAGGAAAACAAACGCTTTTGAAGAATCCCAACCCCATAATGAAAGTAAAAGGAGACTTTTAAATAATAAAAGGCACAATAGATGTAGTCCTTGTGACTCGATCGCTTTGTGTGAGGAGGAACAGGCTGAAACGCAAGTTAGACGCTGTAGCTCTCAAATAAGATGTGGCACCACTGACGCTGGAGAGACACGACAACCAATAGTGTCTAAAGAGACATTTTTGCAGTTTTTCATTCATTTGGTATCCAGAAGTATTAAAGCCCCCCTGTAGTCAATAATTAAAACTCATATTTGGTCTGCAAAGTTACATATTTAAGTGTTTTTTTTTCTTTAAAAGAATATTCTTCATGCCTTAAAATATCTTGAATGTAACTCGACACCCTTGCCTCATTTAGTATTTGCGATTCGATAAATATGCAAATGAGCCCCACCTCTAGGTAATAAAGGTATGTTGGGTGGATGCTAGGGTGTTCTGAGTGGTTGTTAGGCGGTTGCTAGGGTGTTCTGTGTGGTGTTTTAAGGTACACTCTAAAAAATGCTGGGTTGTTTTAACCCAACTTTGGGTCAAATATGGACTAACCCAGCCGTTGGGTTAAATCTTTACATTGCATTTTTAACCCAACATTTCGGGTTTGTCCATATTTGACCCAAAATTGGGTTAAAACAACCCAGCATTTTTTAGAGTGTATTTTGGGTGGTTGCTAAGGTCTTCTTGGTGGTTGCTATGGTGTTCTACGGTTTTTTGGTTGGTTGCTAGATGGTTGCTAAGGTATTTTGGGTGGTTTCTAGGGTGTTCTGGGTGGTTGCTTGGGTGTTCTAATGCATTTTGGGTGGTTGCTAGGGTGTTCTGGGTGGTTGCTATGGTGTTGCTAGGTGGTCCTATGGTTATTTGAGTGCTTGCTAGGGTGTTCTAAGGTGTTTTGGTTGGTTGCTATGATGTTGCTAGGGTGAATTAAGGTATTTTGGTTGTTTCTATGATGTTGCTAGGGTGAATTAAGGTATTTTGGTTGGTTGCTATGATGTTGCTAGGGTGAATTAAGGTATTGTGGTTGGTTGATATGGTGTTGCTAGGGTAAACTGCATCTCATCAACTGTAAACGCAAGATCTTTCTGGCAAGAGTTCACCAAGCTGCAATTTTTTAAATATATTAGGGTTGATTACATTTTTAAAAATCAAATTAACTACATGATGTGGCGATTGATTAATTAATCACAAATTATTCACACATTAAATCTGGCCCCCAACACTGTAAAAAATATGTTCAAGATTTGTTATCACAACATTTTTTCTTTTGTCAAATCAATTTAAATAATTTATTTAGTTCAGATAACTTATTATTTTGAGTTTCTGATGATTAAATCAATCTCCTTCATTGTATTAACTCACTTTTTCCAGTTCAATCAACTTAAAATTAAGGCAACCAGGTTACTTAATTTTTTAAGTTTGTCTGCCAAAAACAAAAACAGATTTGGATCAACATAACAGAGCAAGTAAATGATCACATTTCTATTCCCTTTAAATAGGTTTTCCCATGTATATAATCATCAGCATCTCTATCCAAAGAGACATTATCTGCTTTAGTTCAGTATTTCTCTGCAGCACTCTTCTGTAATTGTGTATTCATTCAGTTAATATGGTCTATTATGCAGTGCTGTGGTGGTTATCAGAACAGGAACTTAATGAAGCAATCTTCCCTTCCTCTGACCGTGAAATACCCCAGCCAATTACGGCGGAGTCGAGTCTGTCTTTGCTTTCTCTGATGATACGGCTTCTTTTAATGACACCATCCGATAGCTCATCCCGCATACAAATACGCAAGGAATTAGTGCCGAAACGAGGGAAATATTTGCTCCATCAGGGCCCAAGTGAATATCCTATTACAAGGGGTATTTTCAGATGACACAATAGAATTGTCTGTCAGTTCAAAGGGTTTATTCTGCATTCTGATTCACTAAAGTTCCATTATAGAATCCTTTCAGTGCTTAGACTGTTCATGGAATCTGATTTCTAAGCAATATCTATTAGAAATGACAACAGAATTGGTCTGTTGTCTAGAATCAACAGATGACACAATAGAATTTTCCATGTCAGTTCAAAGGGTTTATTCTGCGTTCTGATTGGCAAATGTTCCATTATAGAATCCTTTCAGTGCTTTGACTGTTCATGGAATCTGATTTCCACGCAAAATCTGTTAGAAATTACACAATAGAATTGGTCTGTTGTCTTGAATCAACAGATGACACAATAGAATTTGTCTATAGTCTAGGATCAGAATCTAGAATTGTGGAAAAAGTTCAATTATAGAATCCTTTCAGTGCTTCGACTGTTCATGGACTCTGAATTCCACGCAAAATCTATAAGAAATGACACAATAGAATTTGTCTATTGTCTAGAATCAACAGATAAAAAAATAGAATTCTCTATACTAGAATTGTCTTTCAGTGCTTCGACTGTTCGTGTAACCTGATTTCTATGCAAAATCTGTTAGAAATGACACAATAGAATTGGTCTATTGTCTAGAATCAATAGATGACACAATAGAATTGTCCATGTCAGTTCAAAGAGTTTATTCTGCATTCTGATTCACTAAAGTTCCATTATAGAATCCTTTCAGTGTAACCTAATTTCCTTGCAAGTCTCTTAGAAATGACACAATATAAATGTGTCTATTGTCTAAAATCAACAGATAAAACAATAGAATTGTTTATACTAGAATTGTCTTTCAGTACTTCGACTGTTCGTGTAACCTGATTTCTACGCAAAATCTGTTAGAAATGACACAATAGAATTTGTATATTGTCTAGAATCAACAGATGACACAATAGAATTGTCTGTCAGTTCAAAGGGTTTATTCTGCATTCTGATTCACAAAAGTTCCATTCTAGAATTCTTTCAGTGCTTCGACTGTTCATGCAATCTGATTTCCACGCAAAATCTATAAGAAATGACACGGGGGTCAATAGTAAACTCTAAATTTTTAGAGTTATGCTACATATAGAAATGAAATCGCCCTGAAGCCAGCGAACAGTCGGCTCATACGCTCGCCTAAGGCTGTCTATGAATAATGCATCATGGATAATTATAATAATAAACAGGCTTTGCTCAGTGCGCATGAGTGACACTACTTCTGAAGCATGAAATGCATGCAGCCGTTGAGCAAATTGCCTCTAATTCTCCCTGAATTAAAACCCTTTGAATGTAAGAATATGGTACAGAGGTAAACTGAATTCATCATCCTTCCGCTTTAAAACGAGAAAACTAAAACTAAACTGCTTTCATTGAAAAGAAACTCTACAATGCTTTAAATCTGATAACCAGCTAAACCAAGCACAAATGTATTACTAGCAATTAAAACTACATTAATACGCAGCCGTGATCCACTTACAAAAATGTAATCTAGAATGGGAGACTGTATTATAACAGGAGAAAGACCTCGAGTCAGGATAAACACAGCAGCAGTGTGTTAAATAAACACGTGGTGTTTGGTTAACACTTAAATAAACAGGTAGCTAATGTGATATTTTAAGTGTCACGCACTGAATGCCGCCGCTCAGACGATCACAGAGACAAATCCCTCCTTCCTGTTTGTTCGCGTGTTAAAACATGATCCCAGAAAGCAGAACAGCAGGATATGCCAAACATTTCCTGCTCTCAAGACTGAAGTATTGAAAACGACTCCAGATCAAACGACAGTCTTTCCACACGGGGCAGAAAATCAGGGCCTGCCAACATGGATACAGCCGTCTCAAAACTTGTCATAACTAATCATATCAGGGTGTTTCTTCAACGACAGGCACCTTTATGCTGCACTCTGTTTGATTCTATAGAAAAAACACTTTTTTTGCGGGGGATCAGACATTTTTTTCATGCCATATTAATTTTTGCTACTTTTCAAATGCTTCCGACTCATAGCTTTTATTGCTTTGCCCTTTAAGTCCGCAATAGCTCACCAAATCATGATCAATGTCACTTGCAATATAATAATAAAAATACATTTATCGTTCATTAAAAAAAACTAATATTAAAAATACTAAAATCAACAAATAAAGCAATTTTTTCAAAAAGTGATATGTTGAAATGCAAACACTGAAGTTAGCCTATAAGCAAGGCAGACAGAATTTCAAACCAAATCTGTAAAATTACACGAAATTCCACGTTAACAATAGATTCCGCGTTAATTGGCCAATTCCGCAATTCCGTCAGCGATTCGGTGATTGTGGAAATCACAGGGCCCTAGCACTGGGAGCGCCCTCTGCTGTCCATAAGGTGCCTCTGCGCAGCAACCATTTCAAACCCAGCCTCCAGTATTTGGGCCACGCCTCCTTATTTGCATACACTCCTCAATCCTCAAATGCCCAATCCTAAATCACCAAATAACCAATACTAAATACCAGATTCCCAATCCTAAATCGCCAAATGACCAAATGCCCAATCCTAAATACCAAATTCCCAATCCTAAATCGCCAAATACCCAATCCTGAATCGCCAAATGACCAAATTCCCAATCCTAAATACCAAATGCCCAATCTTAAATCACCAAATAACCAAATGCCCAATCCTGAATCGCCAAATGACCAAATTCCCAATCCCTAAATGCCCAATCCTAAATCGCCAAATGACCAAATCCCCAATCCTAAATACCTCAATGCCTAATCTTAATTTGCCAATTGACCAAATGCCCAATCCTGAATCGCCAAATGACCAAATTTCCAATACTAAATACCAAATTCCCAATCCTAAATCGCCAAATGACCAAATTCCCAATCCTAAATACCAAATTCCCAAACCTAAATCGCCAAATGACCAAATTCCCAATCCTAAATACTAAATTCCCAAACCTAAATCACCAAATGACCAAATTCTCAATCCTAAATACCAAATTCCCAAACCTAAATCACCAAATGACCAAATTCCCAATCCTAAATACCTCAATGCCTAATCTTAATTTGCCAATTGACCAAATTTCCAATCCTAAATACCAAATTCCCAATCCTAAATCGCCAAATGACCAAATTCCCAATCCTAAATACCAAATTCCCAAACCTAAATCGCCAAATGACCAAATTCCCAATCCTAAATACTAAATTCCCAAACCTAAATCACCAAATGAACAAATTTCCAATCCTAAATACTAAATTCCCAAACCTAAATTGCCAAATGACCAAATTTCCAATCCTAATTACCAAATTCTCAATCCTAAATTGCCAAATGACCAAATTCCCAATCCTAAATCCCTAAATGCCCAATCCTAAATCGCCAAATGACCAAATTCCCAATCCTAAATACCTCAATGCTTAATCCTAAATCGCCAAATGACCAAATGCCCAATCCAAAATCTCTAAATGGCCAATCCTAAATCGCCAAATGACCAAATGCCCAATCCTGAATACTAAATAATTCATGTTCAACTTAGACTTTTAGTTTCAAGTTTATACTTTTAGTTTTCGTTTTAGACTTTTAGTTTTCAATAATACCTATATACCCATCATGCCTTTGGTCTGGCCATTAGGAGAACCAAAACTACACAAACATTTCCCTTTTCTGTCTGATTTTCAATTCAGTATAACAGCCTTTATCAGAGTCTCGGGTCTAACATGGAGGCCTTCGACACAGATGATCAAGACCTTTCTCTGCCCTCATGAATATGCATATCATCCCTGCTGCAGTTAATGGTCAGAGGCTGAGAAATGACTGGCGCGGATTCCCTCAGGACCGTAATGCTAATCAACAGCAGATTTATTCCCGGGAAGGAGAGGTGACATTCCCATCAGCTGCTGAGGCAAGCAACTTAGTGAATCTCACAGCGCAGAAACATGTAAAAAACTGTTCATGATAAATGAGGTATATGTGAAGAATTCAGACGTAAAAGCCGCTAAACGGAAATGATAGTGTGCGAATGCTCTCCGCACATAGTGTGTGCGTTCATCAAATACTTTTGCTTTAAATCCCAACGTCAGCCCATTCAGAAATACCATTCGTTGGCAGAAACCGCTTCGCTTTGCCAGCAAAATCCTCTAAGTCCACAGAAACCAATCAGAAGACTCGAATCGAATCATATGATTTCAAGATGCCGGTGTGCGTTTGAGCCGGCGTTTAAGTGACGAGCTGCAAGTTATCAGCATGTTTTGTCCTCATACAGTGACAATGACAGGGTTTCATGAGTAGCAAGTAAACACGAAAAGAAATTAAGGTTTTTGATGAAAACATTCCAGGATTTTCTCCATATAATGGACTTCAATGGGGTCCAAACGGTTCAAGGTCCAAATGAGAGTTTCAGTGCAGCTTCAAAGGGCTTTAAACGACACCAGACGATGAATAAGGGTCTTATCAAGCGAAACGAGCGGTCACTTAAAAAAAATAAATAAAAAAGTTTAAGTTTTATATGCTCAAATGCTCGCCTTGCTCTGATCTGTGACTCTCCTGTTCGAACACTTTCATCAAAATGAACGAATCTTTTTTTGAGTCATGACTCGAACGGTCCTAGATAAGGCCCTTATTCATCGTCTGGTGTCGTTTAAAGCCCTTTGAAGCTGCACTGAAACTCTCATTTGGACCTTGAACCATTTGGTCCCCATTGAAGTCCATTATATGGAGAAAATCCTGGAATGTTTTCATCAAAAACCTTAATTTCTTTTCGACTGAAGAAAGAAAGACATGGACATCTTGGATGACATTGGGGTGAGTAAATTATCAGCAAAAGCTTTTTTAAAATTGAACTACTCCTTTAAAAAAAATATTCAAAAAAGCAGAATAGGGGCACTTTAAAAGTAGCTCTTTCTTACAAGAAAGCAATAACTGATTTGTTGCTACACACGTTTAACACATAACGCCTAGCCAAAACAAGCCGTCTAACACTGAAAAGTCTGTCACCAACACAGTTACGTCCTGCCGCCCGACCACAATTACCTCACGCAGACTGAATTTAGCCGTCCGGCGTGGCCTGCTGGTTCTCCGTCATTCACTCCCTGTAAAACTGCAGCTGGTTTCACGACGCCTTGCAACTCGCAATATGCAGCAAGAAAAAAAAGTGTTACAGTATTTATTCCTGGACCTCAGCATTCAGTCTCAAACGGCGCCTGTGGTTCTCTTTGTTGACGAAATCCTATTACTGTCGGTTCAGCTCACAGGCACAAAAACCTGCGCACAAATATCGAAAGAACACCCACAGCTTTCTTTTGGAGCCGGCGTAAACTCAATATCAATTTGGAGACGATCTTAGGATCTTCGTGATACGGGGAGAGTTGAATAGAAGGCACTCTCTCTGACAGAAACGGCTCGATCCTCGCTCGTATGTACAAAGAAGATATGATTTATTATTACATTGGCATATGGTGCATCACTCGCCTGGCAGAAGGGACACATTTCTCAGGTGTGAATGAAGTAACAGGATAATGATATAATCCATAAAGAACATCTCTCACTGTCATGAAGATTTTAGTGTTTATGCTTCAGGCTATATATGACAGATACAGACATTGATTTATTCTGAAAGCACTGATATCATCTCGATATCCATGCCTTAATCTAAATTTTGGATTGAAACTCCACACGTGAATTACTGTAAGTGATCAGGACTTCCCCGCAGCAGTTTTCGTGCATCATGCATTGCTTTCCCCCTAATTTATTCTTTGCGAAATTGAGTAAATATTGCAAATCGGATAAGATAAGAAAGCCATGAATTTTTTTATCAGGATGTATAATGTCAAAACTGTACACTCTAAAAATCCTGGGTTGTTTTAAGCCAACTTTGGGTCAAATATGGACAAACCTAAACATTGGGTTAAAAATTTAATTTAAAAAAATTAACCCAATTGCTGGGTTTGTCCATATTTGACCCAAAGTTGGGTTAAAACAACCCAGCAAGTTTTAGAGTGTAGTAAACCTGCTGTTTAAAAAATAAAATTATTAGGGCTGTCAAAACGATTAATCGCGATTAATCGCATCCAAAATAAAAGTTTGTGTTTCCATGACATATGTGGGGGCACTGTGTATAATTATTTTGTATATATATATTAAAAAAAACACACATGCATGTATATTTAAGAAAAAAAAATTTATTTATGTATAAAATATTTACATTTATATATAATATAAATTATATATAAATCTATATACAGAATATGCATGAAAATATTTCTTAAATATATACAAGCATGTGTGTGTGTTTATATATACAAAATAATTATACACAGTGCACCCACATATATTATAGAAACACAAACTTTTATTTTGGATGCGATTAATCGCGATTAATCGTTTTGACAGCCCTAAAATATATACGTTTTAAACATTTAAAAAAATAAATATGCTTAAAAAAGTAACATCAGCAGCAACAACAACAGCATTACAGCCACGAAAAACAATTATACAGGTGAAACTCGGTTGTGCAATTTCAGTAATTCAACTTAAAAGGTGAAACTAATATATTATATAGACTCATTACATGCAAAGTGAGATATTTCAAGCCTTTATTTGTTATTAGGGCTGTGAATTGATTAATCGCGATTAATCACATCCAAAATAAAAGTTTGTGTTTACATAATATATGCATGTGTAGTAGTGTGTGTGTATAATTATTTCGTAAATAAATACACACACATGCATATATATATTTAAGAAATATTTGCATGTATATACTTTATATATATTCATACAAAATTAATATTATACATAAATATTTGATCTATTAATAACACATTTTTCTTAAATATATACAAGTATGTGTGTATTTATATATAGAAAATTATTATACACACAACAAACACATATTTTTGGATGCGATTAATCGCAATTAATCGTTTCACAGCCCTATTTGTTATACTTTTGATGATTATGGCTGATGAAATCCTTTTCACAATATTCTAATTGTGACTTTTGTGGTTTTTTATAACCATAAGCGTCACATTTATAACAAATAAAGGCTTGAAATATCTTACTTTGCATGTAATGAGTCTATATATTAGTTTCAGTTTTTTAGTTGTTGAATTACTGAACTTTTGCATGAAATTAATCACATTTTTCACATGTACATAACTCGTAAAAAAAAATCGTATTTTATTTTATTATTATTATTATTTTTTTCTTCAAAAATCGTATTTTATTTATTTATTTTTTTAGCCCTAATGTTATGATGCTCTCTAGATATTGGCCATTATAACCGCAACTAAAACCATCGCACATCAACACCTCAGTCCCTCAAAACGCCCAGCAAGATCTTAATCTGAATAGATCCGGGCAATACAAAGGAATTATCCAATCTCTCTCGTGCCGCTTTTCAGGATCGCTCTGAAATGTAGTCTCTGAACGCAAGGGCTAGTGGGTAATTATTCTCTAGATACAAACATAAGGGCAAAGAATGACAAAGTCAGTTCCAGTTGTGCGCTTTATTATGGTCTGGCTTTTCCTCCAGGGAGTCCCAGTCACTCTCCTCGGCGCGAGCCTGACAGCCTCATCAACACACAATAACCATTATCCTCTCTCGCCCATTATCTCTCTCTCTCACACACACAAAGAGCAGCCGGTTTAGAAACACCACACGCTCACCTGCAGTTCGGTGGAGGGTCAAGTGTGATTTCTGCAAGCTCCTTCTGAATCCTGCAACACAAGAAAGCATGCATTTGTTCAACAGAGATCAGGAGGCCACGAACATTAAAGCTAGACCGCTTCATTTTACTCTGTACAAGAGCGACAAACACATTGTGCAATCAAATTCAGCTGCGTTTACATAAAATCATCCATTATTTATAAAATTTAGTTAAAGGAGTAGTTCACTTTTAAAAAAAACTTTTGCTGATAATTTACTCACCCCCATGTCATTCAAGATGCCCACGTCTTTCTTTCTTCAGTCGAAAAGAAATTAAGGTTTTTGATGAAAACATTCATATAATGGACTTCAATGGGGTCCAAACGGTTCAATGTCCAAAAGAGAGTTTCAGTGCAGCTTCAAAGGGCTTTAAACGACACCAGACGATGAATAAGGGCCTTATCTAGCGAAAGGAGCGCTCATTTAATAAATAAATAACAAAGTTTAAGTTTTATAAGCTCAAATGCTCGCCTTGCTCTGTTCTGTGATGCGCGTTCGTGACTCTCCTGTTCGAACTCGTTCATCAAAATGATCAAATCTTTTTCCGAGTCATTTGTTTCATTCAACGAACGAAATTTACAAGTTGACTCTGGAAAAGATTTGTTCATTTTGATGAACGAGTTCAAACAGGAGAGTCATGAACACACATCACAGAACAGAGCAAGGCGAGCATTTGTGCTTATAAAACTTAGAAACTTTTTGATTTATTTTTTAAATGAGCGATGGTTTAGCTAGATAAGACCCTTATTCATCGTCTGGAATCGTTTAAAGCCCTTTGAAGCTGCACTGAAACTCTCATTTGGACCTTGATCCGTTTGGACCCCATTGAAGTCCATTATATTGAGAAAAATCCTGGAATGTTTTCATCAAAAACCTTAATTTCTTTTCGACTGAAGAAAGAAAGACGTGGATATCTTGGATGACACGGAGGTGAGTAAATTATCAGCAAAAGCTTTTTTTTAAAAAGTGAACTACTCCTTTAACTAATGAACCTTATTGTAAAGTGTTACCAATCAATCTAATGTGTGTAAACTGATTGTGTAACTGAAACTATTGTGTGTAAACTGATATTTCACGTCTTCTGTCAAAAATGCACTCAGGCTAAACCAGAATTTCGATTGGCGTTTGTTTTTTAAATGCATTTAAAAGCAGTTTTGCCGTGAGCTTTTCAGCATAAATTTTATAAAAAAAATTTAAATGCACATTTATGTCGCAGTCCTATTCGGCGAGCGACACCTGTTGTTATCTCCGAGGTCAAGGCGTGTGAAATCAAGCGGGTTTTTTTTTTTCAGTTCCATAAAACGTGACTCTTTCAAACACACACACAGTGACTGCGATGATGCCTGTTACTTAAACGCACGTTTCCTCCGACAGGAAACCCTACATCAAAACATCAACCGTGAGTAGTGGGCTGTTTGTGGGTGTTTAAGCCACACTATATCACTGAAAAGCAGCAATAAGCGCAAGTTGTTCAGACGATAAAGTGATTTATGACACCAGACAAAAAGTAAATGTCGTGCATGAATAAATGTACACCTACTGTTTAAAACAAGGCTTGGGAATTACATGCACTCACTGAATTTATTGCATAATATTATATACATAGTTTTGTTTTCTTGTTATATTGTAATTGCATACAATTTATCCGAGTTTTATAGTTCCGGATGAAATCTGAATTCATTGCATTACCAGTATTTGGATGCAATAAGATTTTTCCCCTCACAATCTATAATTGCATTGCTTTACTATGAACTATTGCTTTAACAGACCAAAGTGTTTCCGTGCAATCGGAGATCTCCGCACAAGCTAATTGTTCTGATGTTTTGGGCTTTAAAATTAACACAGCTTTCATGAACAAACACCTTTGATGTTGACGTCTGAACCCCAAGGCTTCCTGAATTGTGTAACGTCAAGAAGACAAAAAACATCCGCAGTCCAAACGGGAACGTTTGGATCTTGATATGCTCTCGGCAGCAGAAGGAACAGGATTCTGCCGTCGCTGTTATAAAAAGCACTGTGTCCCAGCAAAGCTTTGCTCAACCGATTGCATAATGCCATCGTACCGCAGTCGGGCCTTCAGAGAATCTACACATGCCAGCAAGGCCCGTTCAGCGAATGCGTGTAGAGAACAATAGAAGTGAATGTAGAGCGATTGAAGAGATCCCTCTGGTGTAAAAGCATCCAAACATCTTATTATGTTTGCAAGTTGAAAGCTTTGAAGAATTTTCTTATAGTACAGAGTCAGACCCAACGCATCTCTCAACCGGTGGTCTGCATCTCAGGGAATTTAAAGAAAACCTGGAATTTAAATTATTTTTTTAAATGCATATTGTTTTTTTTAAATGCATTCAGCATAAATTTTATAATTTTTAAATTTTTTTTTTAATTTTTAACCGTTTGGTCCCCATTGAAGTCCATTATATGGAGAAAAATCCGGGAATGTTTTCATCAAAAACCTTAATTTCTTTTCGACTGAAGAAAGAAAGACATGGACGTCTTGAATGAAATGGGGGTGAGTAAATTATCAGCAAAAGTTTTTTTAAAAGTGAACTACTCCTTTAATGGTCAAAATATTAACAAACAAACGAACCACGAGAATGATTTTTGGGCAAAAGTCAAAGCCATAGTCGCCATCCGCTTTGGTCCTAACTAATAAAATCCAGGTCCTGGAGCAAAACCCCAATCAAACAGACTGGTTGGTTACCTCTTGGCACTGGTGGAGAGTTTGGCTGCGGTTTTACTGGAGATCTTGGTCTCCTTCTTCTTGGGCACGACCAGATCTCGCTCCTGCTGAGGAGGTGCCGTCTCTCGCTGCTCGATATCCGAACTCCCTCCGCTGGTGCTGGGGCTGTCATCTGGTCTCTGCACCTCACTAGACATCTTGGCCCTGGACAAACAGCAGGATTCACACACGATTACATTAGCAGACCGCCGGGTGAAGTCACTGGGGTATGAAGTCAATAGTTGTCTTAATTCCAGCTGCGCTGAATCATAAAACAGTGATCCCACACTGGAGTAGAAGCCAGAGGAATCGGATTAGGCCAACTCTTAATGAGAGGGGTTTTTATACTCCGTAAAACTAACCTTAGGTCTGAATATTGAGCTGTAATTCATCATGAACTTCTGTGTAAATCATTCATTGAAACAGATCACATTCCAATGGTTTTACACACTATTTTTGTTGATCCTTTTCACTTTCTTAAAGGAGTAGTTCACTTCTAAAAAAAACTTTTGCTGATAATTTACTCGCCCCCATGTCATCCAAGATGTCCATGTCTTTCTTTCTTCAGTCGAAAACAAATTAAGGTTTTTGATGAAAACATTCCAGGATTTTTCTCCATATAATGGACTTCAATGGGGACCAAACGGTTCAAGGTCCAAATGAGAGTTTCAGTGCAGCTTCAAAGGGCTTTAAACGATTCCAGACGATGAATAAGGGTCTTATTAAGCGAAACGGTCGCTCATTTAAAAAAAAAATAACAAAGTTTAATTTTTATAAGCTCAAATGGTCACCTTGCTCTGTTCTGTGATGCGCGTTCGTGACTCTCCTGTTTGAACTCGTTTATCAAATGAACAAATCTTTTTTTACGTCATTTGGTCTATTCAACGAACGAAATGAACGAGTTGACTCTGGAAAAGATTCGTTCATTTTAATGAGTCACAAACGCGCGTCACAGAACAGAGCAAGGCGAGCATTTGTGCTTATAAAACTTAAACTTTTTTTATTTATTTATAAAATGAGCAATCGTTTCGCTTAATACGACCCTTATTCATCGTCTGGAATCATTTAAAGCCCTTTGAACAGTTTGCAGTTTGCACTGAAACTGTCTTTTGGACCTTGAACCGTTTGGACCCCATTGAAGTCCATTATATGGAGAAAAATCCAGGAATGGCATGCATTTGAGCTTATAAAACTTAAACTGTTATTTATTTATTAAATGAGGGATCGTTTCGCTTGATAAGAACCTTATTTGTCATCTGAAATCGTTTAAAGGCCTTTGAACAGTTTGCAGTTTGCACTGAAACTCTCATTTGGACCCCATTAAAGTCCATTATATGGAGAAAAATCCTGGAATGTTTTCATCAAAAACCTTAATTTCTTTTCGACTGAAGAAAGAAAGACATGGACATCTTGGATGACATGGGGGTGAGTAAATTATCAGCAAAAGTTTTTTTTAAAAGTGAACTACTCCTTTAAGCACGTCATTTCTATGCGCTTCATGCATAAAAAAAAGTAGATTTCACCCTAAGGGCAGATGTTTTCAGATTTATCCCAATCCCAGTCTGTGGAAGATGAAAATTGCTAAAAGAAATCATTTTTTAAACATTATGCTATCACTGCAACAATTAATACGAGAATAATTTCACACAACAATACAATTGGACCCCATTTACTTCAATGCATGTTTCTGGTCTCATTGTGCACGTTATTCCAAACAACAAAACTATGAAACGTGTTTCATGCAAATATTGAAATGCATCCAGAAATACATGATGGGTTGCAAACAGCATTATACACTGCATCCGTTCAGTTAGATTAAGATTGTCACCGTAACGTGGCCCCGCTTTTCATTCAAGAGGAATTTAAAGCAGGCATTTCCTGTACGCTCACAGGAAGAGCACAAATGAAATAATACTCTAGTATTTTCTCCCAGACATCTGATCAGTCAAATCATGATTTCAGATGTTTATCTGATCTGTGATACGACGAGGAGAAATTCCTTCAGCGAGGGAAACCTCTGATCACAGGCTTTAAAAGCCACACGAGTCCAGCTAATAAATACCTATGGAATCTGCGCTCCCGCACCGCATTTAAACACACATAAAAGATGCATGGTGTGGAGAATAGAGAGACCTCACTTCAAAAGTTGCCCGAGATCCCCGAGCCGGGTGTTAGGGTCAGCGCTTTTTTAGATCCAAGCCGTAAATGATCACGGATACACCAACAGGAAGGTATTAACACTTCTGAGAGTGGATTTTACGGGTCAACTCGTTTTGTGATAATGTGGGAAATGAGTCATAAAACATTTAAATTGCAGCGTGCAATGCAGTCATGCCAGAGAGTTAATAGCTCAGAGTCCAAATACAGTCTTTTACCCCACAGTACTCTCCGTTTACGGGCCTGTCGAGTTATTTCCCCTTCAAATTCAGTCAGATAAATCACATCAACGTGCGAGTCTCTGATTCTGTTTGGCGACCTTTAGTCCCTGGTTCACTCATTCAGGGGTAATGCATCTTAATTCTTAAGATCCGGACTGAAATTGAAAGGCTAAACCTCACACGACGTACACGGTCCTTCATTCTGGGCAAAATTCATCGTGTTATGTAGCTATTTATCATTTTAAGTATGCAGAAATATCCCATTGGGGTGAAATGAAGCAACCCAAATTACTTTAATGCATGTTTCTGGTGTTACTGTGCACATTATTTCAAATAGGTATTTTTTTGTGGGACCCCAAAGTACACATTTGCTGTAAAGGCACCAATGTACACTCAGAAAAAAGGTGCAAAAGCTGTCACTGGGGCTGTACCTTTTCAAAAGGTAAACTTTTGTCCATTTTAGGTGCTAATATGAACATTTTAGGTGCTAATATATACATTTCAGGTGCTAATAAGTACAGTTTAAGTGCTAATATGTACATTTTAAGTGCTAATATACACATTTTATGTGCTAATATATACATTTCAGGTGCTAATAAGTACAATTTAGGTGTTAATATGTACATTTTAAGTGCTAATATATACATTTCAGGTGCTAATAAGTACAGTTTAAGTGCTAATATGTACATTTTAAGTGCTAATATACACATTTTATGTGCTAATATATACATTTCAGGTGCTAATAAGTACAATTTAGGTGTTAATATGTACATTTTAGGTGCTAATATATACATTTCAGGTGCTAATAAGTACAGTCTAGGTGTTAATATGTACATTTTAAGTGCTAATATATACATTTCAGGTGCTAATAAGTACAGTTTAAGTCCTAATATGTACATTTTAGGTGTTAATATGTACATTTCAGGTGCCAATAAGTACAGTTTAGGTGTTAATATGTACATTTTAGGCGTTAATATGTACATTTTAGGTGCTAATATGTACCACTAAGGTACCAAAATGCAGCCTTTGGGTACAAAAGTGTACCTTTTGAAAAGGTACAGCCCCAGTGACAACTTTTGTACCTTTTTTTCTGAGAGTGTAGCTTAATGAGGATTTGTATATATTGTGCTATGGATATACATTACAACATACACTGCCTGGACAAAATTTAAGTAGGCAAATACTTAAGAGTCTGTGATTGGATCATTATTGCAGTGATTATTATGTTTCTAGCGTGTTATTTGTTTGGCAGCAGTTCTTCTAACCCTAAATGAAAGAGTGTTTATGTAGGAAGACACATCATGGCCATATTCCAGGAGGACAATGTCAAAATTTCACCAGGCTCAGATTGTGAAAGAATGATTCATTTTTCACTTATGACGTTAAAATCATTGAAAGTGTTTGGGATGTGCTGGAGGAGACTTTACAGAGTGCTGGACTCTTGCATTGGCAATACAAGATCTTAAAATTATTCCCATCATTTTTGTCAGATTTAGAATAACTGTTACTAAACATATTTATGCTAGAACCATGATAACCACTGCAAGAATGATCCAATCATAGACTCTTAAGAATTTGCATATTTAAATCCAAACCGGGACTTTGTGTGTGTGTGTGTCTGGCCAGTGTATTTAGAATATTTACATAAGGCACCACCAAATTACAATATAAGGGTAGCATTTTAAGTCCACAAACATAACCTTTAGGGGTGTATACTGACAAAATACAAAAATACACACGTACTTTGCAATTATACACACATTTTCCATCTAACAGAACAACAGGACACCCCAAAAGGGCTGTCAGCACAATTATATCAAGGGCTTTCTCCATTTTAAGTACACATAGATGCCTTGCTATATCTAGTGTACACTACAATGTGAAGGGAATCATTGAAGCACCTGGCAGCCTGTCAGACAGAAACCCCGCTGTTGCCGCATCTGCACGCGCGCGTTATTCAGGAGCGTCTATTTATGCGGGAGGCCGCGAGCGCCGCTCGATCCCGCAACAAAACACACACCGATCAAACGCACCCGTCGGTCCGCATCGAGCTTCCGCGGGGATATTTTCCAAAACGCGAGGGGAAAACAGCGTAACGATTCACCCGTGATGACCACGATGAACAGCTGCCTCGGCACAAAGGAGAAGCCTCGTCCCGCACATCCCCGCACACCGAGGGGGCAAAACAACCACTTTTGCGGGACATTTAGCGAGTTTTCACGCGCGGTCGAAGGGCTCTGACGGACATGCGAGGATATTTACCTGCCGAGCGGCCGTCGATGTGGCGTCCCGATTCGCTTTTTCTGGATGATACCGTGTAGTCAGAGTCGGGCCGTCCGCTCGTTCTCGTCTCGTCGCTATTTAACTGAAGGTAGCAGAAAAAAAGCGATTACAGAAACTGAAGCAGCCGGACCGCCTCTACGCGCGCTCCCGACTCGGCAGTGAACGCGCAGCGCGTGCGCTTTCGCGTCCGTGTGTGAGTGAGTGTGAAATTGTGAGAGGAAATATTTCCTCGCTAATCTAGAATATCCCTCTAATAAAGAGGCTTCATAAACCAGTTTAATGAAATATTGGAAATGAAAACAAGACCTGACATGACTAAAAAGTAATTTCCTTCAAAATAACATGGTACAATTGACACATTCATCACAAAATAAAGAAAATAAATTGAATGTATTTGAACGAGATTCCATATTATTTTACTTTGATTTTACCTAGCAATAAATACGATTAATTTTATGTTCCATAATAAAAGTATAGAGAAATATTACACTCTCTGGCTTTACACATTAGTGCTACCAATTCATTTATTAACACAACGGTTTGTTTTATATAAAACACACTCACACACATGTGTGTGTGTGTATATATATATATATATATATATATATATATATATATATATACAGTATATATATAGGCCCTATATAGCCTTCTGTATATAGACACACATACATTTATATTATATAAACACAATTTTATGTTAGATGCGATTAATCAATTAATTTTTGCGATTAATTTTTTTATTTACTTATATATTTGTTTGTTTGTTTGTTTGTTTGTTTTAAATTGGACATTGAATCTGTAATAAAAGTTTGATTGATTGATTAATCAATTTTACACTATTTTTATATTTTAATGAATTATTTTAAATCATGCTAGTTAAAAAGAGATTTCACTATATCACTGACAAAGGATTACCATGGTTGATGCGGTTAGAATACCGGCTACGTTGTATGATAAATGCTGTCATAGCCTATTTGTAATGAATTTATTAAAAAAAAAAATTAAAAAAAGGATCATACACTCATGAAAAAATGTAAAAATCTTTATCGGCATTATTTGTTTCCGTGAATAACCTTTAATGTCCATATATAGAATTTTTAAGACACACAAAAGTTTCTTTAAAATGGAAAAAAAAAGTTCTTCAAGATTATTTAAATGGTCAATTCTTCACACTAAGAAAAATTGTTCTTTTATTAAATAAATTAAAAGTTGTTTCTATTGTACTATTAATCTGTTTTTATTATTCTACTAAACTAATCTATGATAAGTCCCCATTTAGATGTCGCTGTGGGGTGTAATTTTACTAATGATGAGGATTGAGAATACAATAAAGACCAACAACACATTTTCATTCCTGTCCATCATTTCATCTCACTTAATCTGTCCATTTCATTTCACTATAGGTTCTGGATCAGAGTCTCCATTGTCTTTGCAGGGTTTTAGTGGAAGCTGAAAGAGGAAAACAATGGTAAGAACATTTCGCTTTAATGACAGACATGATGAGCATGTCCTCTAGCGTGATTTATGATGATCCACAATCATCATGAGCTCAATTGAAGCAAGACTTTCTGAACAAAGAGTTGCATGATCAATTTTAGGTCATAATGACACACAACACATATTTAATATGTAAATTTAAATATATTTATTAATATTAAATATGTTTTAAATATTAATATTTTACAATGCATGCATGTTTTATATAATGTGTATGTATAATACCCCTAATTTAGCTTATAAATATGCATGAATTAATGCATATGTACCCTCATTGACATTGCCTTTTTTTCATTTATCTGGCTCAAAACAATTGCATAAAATTATCATTTATATTATGCAAAATACATGATTACATGTTATAAATTATATAACACATTTACATAACATTATTTTAAATGCCATGCATGTATATACACACGCATACATGTATATAAATACACTTTTATGTTAGATGTGATTAATCACGATAGATAGATAGATAGATAGATAGATAGATAGATAGATAGATAGATAGATAGATAGATAGATAGATAGATAGATAGATAGATAGATAGATAGATAGATAGATAGATAGATAGATATACTATCTATATTATTGCATAGATTATATCTATGTATATGGGAGATATACTATGTTATTTTTTTATTTTTATGTGTGTTAATATATATGTATATATTATTTTATTTTATTTTGCTCGAATAAACTTCAATCAATCAATCAATAGATGGATGGATAGATAGACATATAGACACACACACGCACACATGATTTTAATTGTGATCTCAGGCACTGTATATAATCAGACATCAAAAAAAATATCTGACCATTAAAGCTGAATAAAATAGCTAGGATTTAATTTTACTTTATTGTGACAATCAATTTCAACACTCAGATTTCTAGGCGATTGCATAATAATAATGACCTGCAGCAAGTGAACGACTGTATTTACAGTGTGCTTTTCATCGCTCTGGCCACTCGAGGCCTGTTGAAAGATGAAATCGGGTCTCGCTCTGTGGCTTTGTGTTGCTCAGGGGCGTCCATCAGATCAGCATGATAATATGGCAGCCGGGGACCCGTGAGTGTGTGTGAGAATAGAGGAGGCTTGAGTCTCAGCACTTCCGCTCTCACACCCCGTCAGGGCTGAAGGTCAGGGCCACACTCTGTGCCGAGTGCCTTTGTCATGCTAATGGAGGGTGTAAACGCCAGTCGCGGCGACTACCCTTCCCTGCACCCTTCTGGAGATCCAGCTCTCTCTGCTGGAACACTTTACCTTTAATCATCAGCGACGCTCCATCATTGGACGCTTTTAAATGCAGTTTAAGACCTATTTTTACTCTCTTGCATTCGAGGATGTATTTTAAATCAGTTGGTGTTCTGCGTTATGTATATATGTACAGGTGAAACTCGAAAAATGTGAATATCGTGCAAAAATTTATTTCAATAATCCGACTTAAAAGGTCAAACTACAGACTCAATAAATGCAAAGTGAGATATTTCAAGCCTTTATTTGTTATAAGTTTATGAAAACCACAAAGTCAAAATTAGAATATTGTGAGAAGGTTTTCATATCTGTAAACTATTATAACAAATAAAGGCTTGAAATATCTCACTTTGCATGTAATGAGTCATAATATATTAGTTTCAACTTTTAAAGGAGTAAAAAAAACTTTTGCTGATAATTTACTCGCCCCCATGTCAGCCAAGATGTCCATGTCTTTCTTTATTCAGTCGAAAAGAAATTAAGGTTTTTGATGAAAACATTACAGGATTTTTCTCCATATAATGGACTTCAATGGGGACCAAACGGTTCAAGGTCCAAATGAGAGTTTCAGTGCAGCTTCAAAGGGCTTTAAACGACACCAGACGATGAATAAGGGTCTTATCTAGCGAAACGAGTGCTCATATAAAAAAAAAAGGTTTTTGATGAAAACATTCCAGGATTTTCTCCATATAATGGACTTCAATGGGGACCAAACGGTTCAAGGTCCAAATGAGAGATTCAGTGCAGCTTCAAAGGGCTTTAAACGACACCAGACGATGAATAAGGGTCTCATCAAGTGAAACGATCGGTCATTTAAAAAAAACACACCAAAGTTTAAGTTTTATAAGCTCAAATGCTCGCCTTGCTCTGTTCTGTGACTCTCCTGTTCGAACTCGTTCATCAAAATGAACAAATCAGAGTCAACTCGTTCATTCCGTTCGTTGAATGACACAAAAAAAGATTCGTTCATTTTGCTAAACGGGAGAGTCACAGAACAGAGCAAGGCGAGCATTTGTGCTTATAAAACTTAAACTTTGTTATTTATTTATTAAATGACCGATCGTTTCGCTTGATAAGACCCTTATTCATCGTCTGGAATCGTTTAAAGCCCTTTGAACAGTATAATTGCGCATAATAGTTTCACCATTTAAGTCGCATTACTGAAGTAAATGAACTTTTGCACGATACTCTAATTTTTCGAGTTTCACTTGTATATTTATGTGTATAATGCCGCCAACTCCTCGCCCCTGAGAGCAACCAATTCCATCACGGCTCCAACCTTCATCCGAGATGGACCGAAAAAGCCCAACCATCCCCTACTAAACCAGAAGCTGGACAACCATGGCCCGGGACTGGAAGATGCTAGTCGATATTGGCCAGCAACTAATCTTACTTCCTGAGATTGCTGGCCAATCTTGGTACTCTGGTCCCCTTCATTAAAATCTGTTTTCATCTTAGAGCTCACTGTCCCATGGGAGAATTCAACAAAAGAGACCTATGAGCGCAAGAAACTGTGCGTACTGGCAGCACACGTCAACAACGAGGATGGAAAGCTAAAGTCTATCTAGTTGAAGTGGGATGGAGAGGCTTCTCCATCATCAGACTGCTGAAAGACCTTGGCATCATGGACAGGGCAATCCGATTACTCTCTGAAGCGGCCAGTGGATATGGATTCAGCTGAAGGACTCCAAGAGCATCAACATGACCCGCTCACTAATCCAGTCACAACCCTCCAGACAGAGGCTGAGCAAGGAGAGCGGCCAGGCTTGACTCAAGCCCCGTTTACACCAAGGGAAGATGCTGATATTTCCCTGCGGTTTGGCCTCCATCCGCCATGGTTTTTGTTTTGAGAAGTGCCTTATTTTACCCAGAATGCAGTGAAGTGTAGTCCTACTTAAGACCTACTTGTCAGAGTCTTGAGTGCCACCAAAATTATATATTTAAACTTTTTTTCCTCGTGACTTTTTTTTCCCTTTTTGACTACACACACACACACACACACACACACACACAAATATATTTATTTTCTTTATTAATTTAAAATTCATTTATTTTATTAATTTAAAATGTGTAATATAGTATTAATATGTTTGTAATATATTAATTTAATTAATGCATTTTATATATTTAATAAATAAAAATAATTATTTTCATTTATTTAATTTATTAAAAAATAATATATAAAGTATACTGTGTATATATTAGGGCTGTCAAACAAATAATCGCGATTAATCGCATCCTAAATAAAAGTTTGTGTTTACGTAATTAATGTGGGTGCACTGTGTATAATTATTTTAGATATAAATACACAAATATGCTTAAATATATTTAAGAAATATTTTCAGGTATATACTGTGTATAGATTTATATATAATTTATATTATATATAAATATAAATATTTTATATATAAATAATATTTTTTTCTTAAATATACATACATGTGTGTGTATATATATATATATACAAAATAATTACAGTGCACCCACATATATTATGTAAACACAAACTTTTATTTTGGATGCGATTAATCGTGATTAATTGTTTGACAGCCCTTGTATATATATATATATATATATATATATATATAATATACATTCAAAGTTGTCATAAATTTGTAATATATTATAAACATATTTGTAATATATTATTAATGCAATTATAATATATCTATTTAATTCAATATATATATATATACATTCATATTTGTAATATATTAATTTAATGGATTGAATTATATATATAATTTCCAGACGTTTCACATAAACGATGTGTATTGTGAAAAGCGCTACAAATAAATGTGAATTGGATTGAATCAAACCTCTTTTTAATTAATCTGATGGAAATTAACAATTTCAATGCCTCACTTTTCAGTATGAATTAATTTCGTTCTTTTTCTCACACAGAGTTATCGTATGCATGAATTGTATAGACAGCATTTATGAACATTTTATTTATTTAATAACGTTTTTTGTCGTTTTAGGAGTTTGACAGACGGAACGTGAGAGAAAAAAGAGCAAATCGAGATTCTGCAAAATATCTCCTTCCTATGTTTCACGGATCATGACGGTGAGTTACATTTCCTCTCAGTTCCTTACGGTGACGGTAAGATAAAGGCCTGTTCACCTCCATCATTGACTCACTGGGAGACTATGGGACGTATTACAGCACGGGCAGGTTTTAGATTTGCGTCTGGGTAAGAAGAGGACAGACCTACACACACCTTCTGTAAACTTTATTAGCAAATGCATGGAAATGACGAACAAAGCATGCAGCAATTAATGGATCTTCTATTTCTCTCAAACAAAGCCATGTGAGGAGAAGCTTGATATTTATTTTAACATGCATCCTCAACCCCAGCCATAAACCTCTGCCAAAATAAGAACGCCCATGTTTCTATTAAAAATACCAGAGAGCGGATTTCATGGGGCTTATGTGTTCAGTCATGTACAAAGAGACCTGTATTAGGAGAGTCTCCCGAGGCGTTTTGCGGGTAATGTGCTCATTTGAGATCGTTCCAGACCCTACGGACAAAGGAAAATGCCTGTCTTTCACAATGCACTGGCTTTACGGTGTAGAGCATGTTTAAATGTTTACTTTGTGTAATGACTGAACAAAGCCATAAAGAGTGCGTTAATGAGTATTGCAACAATCTTGAATGGTTTTTGTTAGTTTGCAGTGGCACAGATGCATTTACTGTACCTGCGCTGGAGTCAGTGAGTCTGGAAACACAAGTTACGCTTAATGAGAAATCACTGTGGAAATGACATGCAATCGAGGCTGTGCTTTACAGTACTTTAAACAGAGTGGCTTTTTTATAAAACAATGGCAAAATCAATTTTATAAAATATAGCTTTGTACATTAAAGTCCCCTAGTTAATAAAATTGTCCCTCAAAACTCTTGTTTGATCACCTAAATGACATATTTTAAAGTTTTTTTCCCTAAAAATGCCTTAAAATAGTTTGATTGTAACTCGAAACCCTCATTTAGTATGCGTGATTCTATGAATATGCAAATGTGGGCAAAATAGTTTTGATTTATTTTTAAAAAATACTTCCCTTGACCTGAGCGGTACAAGACTTGGCTACTTTTCCTAAATTTGTCTCCTGAACACACACAGTTTTTTTTCAATTCTACAATTTTAAGTGGGTGGAAAAAAAAAACAAAAAAAAAATCCTTAATCTTGTATTTGGGTCAAAAATGGGCACCTATAGGCATAGAAATGAATGGGAAAAACTGTAATTTTGAGCATTTTAAAATAAGCCAAAATAAGACACCAGGTGACAGCAAAGTCACTTCATCTTTAGGTTTTAGCTCTAAGAACTTATTGGAATGATATTTTAATGTAGTTAAAAAAAAATAAAAAAATAAAATATAAATGATAAAAATAAGCATAATTTACATAGAAAATATGGCACTTTTGAAGTAAATAAATTCAAAAATACCCCCAAAATAAAATAAAACACCATAAATGGATAGACAAAACTTTATCAAAGACAGTGATATGACATTTATAATAAATAAATAATATAGATAAATATTATAAATAAATAATTCGGATCAGTCCTCTGTGCCCACATATGTCCACAATTACAGGATTAAGGGCTATAAAGTGAATACGGTTTGAGGGCTACAGCGTAATAAAAATACCACATAGGAACATAAACAACATTAAAAGCTGTATTTTCACCACAGAAAATGATGGAAAAAAAGGATATTGAGAGGAAATATATATTGTTTATATCGAAATATAAATAGCATTATCATAGTACACTTCCCGAAAAATTGTATATAAAATTTGAAATATATACGTTTTTTTATAATTTCTGTTAAATTTTGATTAAAAAAAATCTAAAAAAAAAAAATACTGATTTTTAATGGTTTTAGTTAACAAAAACAATGAACCCATTCTAATATCATTGTAGCTACTTTTTAGTAAAAGAATTCAGAAGCACTAAAAGCAGCTGAGAATGATTATGAGTAATGCGCACAGCATCAGATTTATCCGTTTAGCCTATCTGTCTTTTTCCTAACGAGTTGCGCTTTAGATTATGAGAGGAACTTTGGGGAAGTCCCACTGAAACATTTCATTTCAAATCATACGGTTGTGCTATATAATCCTACCCTACAGTTTGACAGAATGAGCTGTAAACTATATGAAACAACTGCGGTCTGTTTGTGGCCTGCTCTCCCAATTTGATTTACAATCTATCCCTTGAATAATTGACTGGAATGCACTGAGAATCTCTCAAATCCTCACGTCTCGAGTTTCTATCTGATTTTGAGTTTTTGAATTGAGTTTCCATTTTACTTCTTATCAATATTAGCAGTGTTTACTGAAATGTTAAATACAATATTGTCACTTTGAAACATTATCACTCAATGTTCTAGGTAATGAACATTCTAAATAATGTAGATTTGGGGGTTATTCATGGTCTATTAATACACTTTTCCTTTATAATGTCATTTTAATGGTTGAAGGGTGAGGAGAATAGTGTCTCACACCCAGTTTTTGAAAATGCTGATTATTGCGTCACCTTTCACTGATTGTTTACAGTTTAACCAAAGTTACTCCCATATAATTAACGCAAAGCATCATTAGATGTAGGAGAAAAGTGGATAGGGATCAAATTAAGGGTTTTATTATGCAATTGGAACACAAGGTGGCGCTCTTACACTGAGTCTGATTCCTCTTGTTTGCAGGTTTATCCTGTGATTGAGTCATTAAGCTCTCAGACAGTCTTTCACACTGTTTATATATATATATATATATATATATATATATATATATATATATATATATATATATATATATATATTTATTTATATATTTATTTATTTATTTATTTATTTATATGTATACATGATTTATTAAATAAATTAATGCACATATGAAATTATACATATTATTTATATATATATATATAATTATTGAATAAATTACTGAATAAATATATAATATTTTATTATTTTAATGAATTAAATGAATATATATATTTATTCTAATATATATATATATATATATATATATATATATTAAATGAATGCACACAAAATTATACATATATTTATGTATATATGTATATATATTATGTATATATTGTATATATGATATATTTATAGAGACATTATATAATTGAATCAATTCAAATTTCTTTGTCGATATTTATATTTAATATAATAAATTTACCTGAAAACCATGTGGTGGATATTAAAATGGAGTAAACTTTTTGACAGTATTAAACTTAAATAATAAAATAAATATTAAATAAATAGTATTTATTTATATTTATTTATAATATTTTATAAAAAAAATAATAAAAGACATTAAAGTAAACTAAATGCATTATCAGTTGTTTAATATCTTCTGCATATCAGGGAATAAATGCACGTAATTAGTGAAATTAATAATGTCATTATTTGTTTTGTTACAAAATGAATTAAGATATACATACCTTAATATAGGCTAATTATTTTTAAACATTAATTCTGAATATAATCTGGAAGTAGCCTACATGTTGTGTATTGAATAATAGCAAGTTTAAGGGTAAATTATAGTATAAAATTAATTATTTTTCTTTTATTATTATTATTAAATGAAAAGTTATTATTTAAAAAACTGTTATTTAAAATTATTATAAGTATTTAAATTCATTCCATTTTAATTCCACTTATAATCTAATCTGCACAGTTCTGAATCCTGTTTGGCCACTTCAATTCAAATTCAGTTCACAGAAAAATCAATTATAACATAAAAGTCATTCTCAATTTAATAGTGACTGGTGCACAGGCTTTGATTGAGTGCCGACAGTCGCTTGAACTACAAGAGACACGGCAGAGCTCAAGACAAACACATCGGCAGGAGCTTGTTTCTCTCTTCTGCAGGATAAAAGTGGGCGCTGACGGTATAATGTGGCTCTTTGGAAAGAGAAATGAAAGCTTCTTACCGGGGAGACTTTGCTTTGTTGTCTCTCGGGAGGAATGAATCTGTCACTTCTGTCACTGTTACTTGATTTTATGAGATAATGCCTCTTTCCCCCCCCAAACAACTCCAACATGAAAGTGCTGGAAGGGAGTTTTTTTATGGATTCGCTTGCAGAAAATGTCCCTATACTGCCTGACAGGAATCAGTGAAATATGTGTCCTGAGAAATCATGTCGCCAAACAACCTGACGCTCTGACATTATTGTTCAGCCAATCAGAGGAGGAGTTTCTCCACCTGGCAGTCATGTTGAGCGTTCGGGTATTTCTAACATCTTGACAATACGGCAAATATGTTATTTAAATATAATTTATTCCCAAATATAATTTAGTTCACATGATCAGGTCACATTGCACCCCACAAATTACACTCTAAAATTGCTGGGTTGTTTTAACCCAACTTTGGGTCAAATATTGACAAACCCAGCCATTGGGTTAAATTTTTAAATTACATTTTTAAACCAACGTTAGGGTTTGTCCATATTTGACCCAAAATTGGGTCAAACCCAGCATTTTTAGAATGTATGTAGCAAATAATAAAAAAACATGTTGCAAAAATTAAGGATATTTTTAAGAATCTTGCTTCAGAATTGAAAGCGGATAAGTGAGTTTTTCTGTAATTCCCATTATTATTAATGATTCTAATTTCTGCACAAGATGTTATGCTGTATGGTTGTATAGCAAAGACGCTACAATAGAAATTACTCTGATATATAATTTTTCATGAGGATTTTTTGCATTGATGAAATATGGTTGCAGTGACTTTTACTGTTTTCTCCTGAAAGCATCTCTCTGATTCATGATTGTTTCAGTAAAGCCTCCTGAGTGAAAGCATTATTGTATCCAGGTATATGTTTGTTTGTTTTGAAATTGCTTTTTATGGGCTGTTGGCGTGACGGAGCATCTCATTTCTGCTCTGCTGAGTGTGAAATAGAGGAATATTTGTCAGTTTTGATGGATGTTTAAATTGATTTCAATATATAATATGAATTCCTAAACGTACTCAAAAACATGACCTGAATATATGTTTTGATTAAAGATAAAATGTAATTTCATAACATATTTAATTAAAAATACATGGCACACTGTTAGACCTTACCAGGTTTTTACAGTAAAATACCGGCAACACTGTTGCCTGTAATTAACTGTAAAAATGCACTAAAACTCAAGTTAACTAAAAAATACAACTTATTAGCTTTAGTGCATTTTTACAACACTGTTGCCAGTAATTTACTGTAAAAATGCACTAAAACTCAAGTTAACTAAAAATACAACTTATTAGCTTTAGTGCATTTTTACAACACTGTTGCCAGTAATTTACTGTAAAAATGCACTAAAACTCAAGTTAACTAAAAAATACAACTTATTAGTTTTAGTGCATTTTTACAACACTGTTGCCAGTAATTTACTGTAAAAATGCACTAAAAATCAAGTTAACTAAAAAATACAACTTATTAGTTTTAGTGCATTTTTACAACACTGTTGCCAGTAATTTACTGTAAAAATGCACTAAAACTCAAGTTAACTAAAAAATACAACTTATTTGTTTTAGTGCATTTTTACAGTAAATTACTGGCAACAGTGTTGCCAGTATTTTACTGTAAAAAACCTGGTAAGGTCTAACAGTGCATACACAAATATTGGTTAAAATAGTACATTTACAATTACAACAAGTGTAGTTTATCACATTAACAACAGACTGGACATGTTACACAACAATAAAGTGGCACAATTGTCAACAGCATTTCTTAAAAATAAACTAAATGTGCTTTTATATTGTGTTTTGATATTCAGCATTTTTATGCAACTTTCTTTTTCTTTTTTTTAAACTAAAAAGGACATTTTAGAGGAATGCAGTGTAATGTTTACCCAGCAGAGAGCAGTAGCGCATCGATTCTCTGAACTAAATTAAAACTAAACGACTTTCCAATATGTTTATTTGCCTTTGTTGAGTCTGTTCGATGGTAGCAGATGAAAATGCATCACTGTTGCAAAGTCACGCTCTCCAGCTATAATCCATCTGTCTTGCTTTTTGAACTCTTACACGACCAAATCGCAACTAAATTCGGGAATAAAAAAGGAAATCTAATTTAAAATAATGGCCTCATCCCACTCTGTGAATGCTCAAACTGCAGCTCGGGTACAGCAGAATAACTCTAGTAGCGTTTAGGCTACTCTTTAAAAACCCATTTCATAGCACAACTTCTGTAAACTGATTGGCAACTATTATTTTCTTCTCCGCCAAGTAAAGCCATCAGGAGGCCTGTGCTCAAGTGAAAAATGGATTTGTAAAAAAAATAAAAAATAAAATAGGAAATCTCATTTTGCTGAAAATGGGGGCATTTATTTTACAGTCCAGCACAATTCCAATAAGGTGTGAATGGTTTGCTGATGGAGTCAGAACAGTTTAACACCAACAGATTCCTGTTTCAGGGTCATATGAGGGCTCTGCTGACATTTCACTGCACCTTTTTTATTGATCTCATTCTCGTCCATTGATTTGACATGCTTATAAGAATTAAATGCAGTCAAAAGTGGACATTGGAAATGTTAATAGCTTAAAGATATGGTGTGTACACCACAATACCTCTCATATTGTGCGTCTCTATGGCTCTGTTCCAAAACCTAGTCACTCTTAGAAGAAAAGGTTCTATATAGAACCTTGAAAGGTTCTAAAGCGCTACATATTTGGAACCCCTAAAATGCAATGCATGTGAATGATCACAAAATTCAAGATATGGTGGTTAAAAAATGTAATTAATCAATCGAAGAGTGCCATTTCAGTTTTTCTCCTTCGGAGATTTTGTAAGTTAACATCAAATCACCGAAGTAGAAAAACGTAATTTTGTGTCACCGTGTGTGACCCTTAAATTGTTCATTTTAAGTTTTGTTTGGCTGCTGTACCTGAGTTATAACAGCCAGATGAACAAATAGAAAAGGTGATCTGATGGTCTTGGTTATGTTTTTGCATTATCATTATTTCACCATCTGAATGTGTTTACTTTATATTTTATCAGCCCGGTTTCATCCCCAAGGCGTCATATATGTGACACTTTTGACATTGCGTTTACATCCAACAACATGAGTCGCAGATATATATGGGCTAGAAGGCGCCTCCTAGTGGTCTAACCCTAACACTACCCCAGACCTAAACCTACCCATAAGCGAAGCATGTTATATTGACGGTAAAAGCGTCACCTATTTGAAGCCCTAGGATGATTTTATACGTTTTATGTGTGTGCATGTTTCTACTAGGCTCCTGACATCAGTTAGAGTATTGATTAGGTTGTTTATAAATTACACAGCTTATCTAAAATGTAAAGCACTTAGTTTTACTTCTGAAGTAACGCCAGACATTTGCCTTTCTAGTTTTGCGATACAGGGAGACTGGAGACTGCTTAATAGAAATAAATAATTAAAAATCACTGCATCAAAGGGTTTCCTTCTCGACACATGCTTGGGTTTCTTTTAAGTGCACTGAATAACAATTTAAGATTGAGGTCTTAAAGTTTATAAGGGCCAGTTGTGGGATAAAGTCTCTTTATGGGGCTTTATAGAAGAGCCGCTGCCAGAGCTCAGATAATATATCAGATAATGTTGACCTAGAGTAGAGAGAACAGTTTAAATATACACTGAAATAATGGTAAAATAATGGCAAAAGACTGTAAAAATGGTATCGTGAAAAACTGTTAACAGAAAGATTCTGTACTATAAATAACTGTGATGGATCTAACTGTACATTTAATGTAATTTTACAGTAAAATACAGTTAAATTGACAGTTTTTGGAAGTGAAAAATAAGTCATTGTATAATCGTAGAATATTATAATCGAAGAATATATTATAAAAATATATTATTATATATGTTATAGAATTATCTATAATTTATATCTATATATATATATATATAATTTATTTATTTATTTATTTTTTTAAATAAATAAATAATAATCGAAATGAAACGTCTAAAACGAACCTGAAAGCTCAGTATCTTCATCCGGCAGAACATCAGGGCATCTTTCTACTTCAATAGAGAGATGTTTAGAGACAGACGGATAACACATTCGAGAGATAAAGTAGATGATAACTTCGATGATGCTGCTCTTTACTCTTTATAAAGAACTGTGATGGATCTAACTGTACATTTAATGTAATTTTACAGTAAAATACAGTTAAATTGACAGTTTTTGGAAGTGAAAAAGAACAAGTCATAGTATAATCGTAGAATATTATAACCGAATAATATATTATAAAAATATATTATTATATATATTATAGAATTATATATAAAATATATAAAAATAAATACATTTATATATTTTAGGGCTGTGCAAAAAATTAATTGCGATTAATCGCATCCAAAATAAAAGTCTGTGTTTACATAATATATTTGTGTGTGCTGTATATAATTATTTTGTATATATAAATACACACACATGCATGTATATATTTAAGAAAATGTGTTATTCATATATAAAATATTTATATTTATATAATATAGATTATGTGTTTATATATATATATATATATATATATATAGAATTTAAGCACAAATAATTCTTAAATATATACATGCATGCATAGGTATTTATATATACAAAATAATTATATATAGCACACACAAATATATTAACACAGACTTTTATTTTGGATGCGATTAAACGTAATTAACTTTTGCACAGCCCTAATATATTTATTTAAAAAAATAATAATAATCGAAATGAAACATCTAAAACCAACCTAAAAGCTCAGTATCTTCATCCGGCAGAACATCAGGGCATCTTTCTACTTCAATAGAGAGATGTTTAGAGACCGACGGATAACACATTCGAGAGATAAAGTAGATGATAACGTCGATGATGCTGCTCTTTACTCTTGCTAAATGGCTTGGAGAGCGCAGGGAAAGTTAAAACACATATTTATCTGGCTTAGACTGGGTCTGATGGCTCTAAATAATTAATGCGTGTGTCTGCATGCGTTTCCCAGTCCGTCGTGAGGGAGAGATGGTGGAAATCCCGTTTAACGTTCATCACGCCCTCGTAGAAAATGTACATTTGAGCGTCACGAATGTTTGTTTTTAATCGCTCTTGAGGAATGTGTGTGTCTAATATTACGGGGCCCATTAGCACAAGAGCCATTAGCTGTAAATTGCTAATAGTCATGATGAACTGTGTTTTTTTAATTTATTTTTTTTACATAAAATCATCTTTTATTTCATCCTAATGGACTAGTTTGGAGAATCACAGGTATATGTGTTGTTTTGGTAAGTGCGGCTGCCCTTTAGCTGGTCTGGACGAGGCTTTTTAACACGAGGTTTCCAAACCCTGTCATGTTTGAGGCCTTTTGTCCCCTTAGTCTGTTAAATAACTTAATGTAGTCCATAAATTAGCATCATTAGTCTCCAGTCACATTGCTGAAATTATAATTTGTAAATGGAAAGATTTGTTGCCATGTGAAGTAATTATAACCTCGCAAATTCATTTTGTATTTGTCAAAGTGCTTTCCCCCTTTGCAATTCATTCAGGGTCTATTTACCGCGAGAAACTCATTTCTAATCAAATAGACGAGCAAACATCAGACTTTCAGCTTCAGATTTCCAGTTTCTTCTCATTGACTCGAGCGCTGACTGCGTGTCGTGTGCTTCACCCCTGGTTCAACTTCATTTCCGCAGCGAGACTCTAAAAGTGTCGGCTTTTCACGTTTGTGCCAAGTTTAGTTGTCAGCGGGATTTAAGATGAATTAGGAGAGACTTTTACTCCCAGAGGAGTTTGTGCCAAGTCCCTCGAGATCCAAACCTGCGAAATCAGCTAATCCAGTCCTGACACAAGACTCACCGAATCTAGATAGCCAGAGGGCTGAAGATTCCTCAGTACTAGTTTAATTACATATATATATATATATATATATATGCGTGTGTGTGTGTGTGTATATATACATATATATATATATATATATATATATATAATAGGGCTGTCAAAACGATTAATCACAATTAATCGCATCCAAAATAAAAGTTTGTGTTTATGTTGGTGCACTGTGTATAATTATTATATATATATATATATAAATACACACACAATACATGCTTGTATATATTTAAGAAATATTTTCATGTATATTCTGTATATAGATTTATATATAATTTATTTTATATATAAATATAAATATTTTATATATAAATAATATTTTTTCTTTTTTATATATATATACAAAATAATTATACACAGTGCCCCCACTTATATTATGTAAACACAAACTTTTATTTTGGATGCGATTAATCGCGATTAATCGTTTTGACAGCCCTAATATATATATATATATATATATATATATATATATACTGTCACTTTTAATCAATTTAACCTTGCTGGGAAAAAAAAAACAAAAAACCTTTCTGAACCCAATTTTTTTTAATCTGTAGTGTTTTTTTTTACAATATAAAATTTTACATATTAATATAAATGCTTATGTCAGTGTTGGGTAAAAAAAGTTCAATCAACTTTTCATTCAACAAAAGTGATCAATTACTAGCTGCTAATCACGTCTTCAACCATGTAATTAGATTACTTATTACTCTCTTTAAAAATGATTGGATTACTTATAATTATTTTCTAAATCCTTTATCAGCCTCGACCAGTTACAATAAAAGGATAGACAAACAATATATAATTGCACAAGTTATTCTTGAACTGACCAATGTGTGTAATGGGAGATTGTATTAAAAACATACGTTTTAGCGTTCAATTTTCATGTTAAATCCACTATAGTTTTAGTTTTTACAGTATATTTACATCCGATTTGTAATTTGATTGCAGAAAAATTAAGAATAACCCTTTACTTTTATTTGAAGGTATAAGCAATTAAATTACAGTAATTAGATTACTTAGTAATTAATTACACCCAACACTAAATATACTAATATATAATATATAAACATATATAAAAATATAAATATAATAAAATATGAATAAAATATATAAAAAATATATATATATAAACATTTATATAAATATATATAAAATATATATAAATTAATATACTAATATATTAACATTTTCATTTAATCACTTAGCAGATGCTTTTATCCAAAATGACTTACAAGTGAGGAGAGCACTAGCAATCAAACTAACAATAGGGCAACAGTATGCAAGTGCCGTGACCCCTATATATTTAAAATATATTTAAAACTATACTTTTATTAAGCAAAGAAAAATTAAATTGATCAAAAGTGACTGTAAGGATATTTATAATGTTGCAAAATATTTCAGTTGCAAGTAAATGCTGTTCTTTTATGATCATGTGACACTGAAGACTGGAGTAATGATGCTAAAAAAAATCATCTTTGATCACGAGAATAAATTATATTGGACAAAATATTCAAATATAAAACTGTTTGTTTCAGACAGTAAAAATATTCAACAATTATTGCATTTTTTCTGTATTTTTTGATCAAATGAATGCAGACTTCTTTCAAAAACTTTTACAAATTGTTTTAACCTTTGAAGAGTACAGTATGTCTACATGTATTTAAATAGTCACTAAACTATTTCAGGTTTTAATAAATGATTTTCTAAGCTATAAATTCTGTTTTTGTTCTATTTTTAATAGGGAAACATTGGCCTTAGGAAGTGCGCAGCGAGTGCCAGCAGGCCTTATCATCTTAAAAGCAGGAACGGTCTGATCTGGATGTTGACCTTGAGTTGATCTGAGCTGATGGATGGATGGCCTGATTGGAGATACTCGTCTCTGCTCTTCATTTCCCCGGGCGACGGGAGAGTTGGTCCTACCGTGACCCAACCCTCGAGTCATGCAGATGTTTCGATGACGGTAAGGGTAAGACAGGGGCTGGGATTTGTGTGTGTGCAGTTCACTGCAATCAGCTCAGAGAAAACACAAGCTGTTCTCGTCCCCGAGTCCTGGGTTGTGCAGATAGTGTGTGTGACAGGAGCACTCATTGATCGTCTGTCTGAGAGATACAGATAATTGACCTCAGAGCGTCCGCTCTCTTTACCGGAGGACAGGTCGCTTTGAGACGAGGCTTTGTGCAAATACACAATGGAAAAATAATTGATCTGTACTCCAACTGCATTTCTAAATAAAATCATTAAGTGCTTATGCTTCGCTTGTTTATGTTTTAGAAATTAAATGATTATTCCAATGAACAGTCATTTTTTTGCAATGGATGAGTGTGTGTGTGTGTGTGTGTATAATAATCCATCCATCCATCCATCCATCCATCCATCCATCCATCCATCCATCCATCCATCCATCCATCCATCCATCCATCCAATGCAGTCCAATCCAATCCATCCATTCATCCATCCATCCATCCATCCATCCATCCAATCCAATGCAATCCATCCATTCATCCATCCATCCATCCATCCATCCATCCATCCATCCATCCATCCATCCATCCATCCATCCATCCATCCATCCATCCATCCAATCCAATGCAATCCATCCAATGCAATCCGATCCATCCATCCATCCAATGCAGTCCAATCCAATCCATCCATCCATCCATCCATCCATCCAATCCAATGCAATCCCATCCATCCATCCATCCATCCATCCATCCATCCATCCATCCATCCAATCCAATGCAATCCCATCCATCCATCCATCCATCCATCCATCCATCCATCCATCCATCCATCCAATCCAATGCAATCCATCCAATGCAATCCAATCCATCCATCCATCCATCCATCCATCCATCCATCCATCCATCCATCCATCCATCCATCCATCCATCCATCCATCCATCCAAACCATCCATCCATCCATCCATCCATAATCCAATGCAATCCATCCATCCAATCCATCCCATCCATCCATCCATCCATCCATCCATCCATCCATCCATCCATCCATCCATCCATCCATCCAATCCAATGCAATCCAATCCAATCCAATCCATCCATCCATCCATCCATCCATCCATCCATCCATCCATCCATCCATCCATCCATCCATCCATCCATCCAATCCATCCAATGCAATCCAATCCAATCCAATCCATCCATACATCCATCATCCAATGCAATCCAATCCATCCATCCATCCATCCATCCATCCATCCATCCATCCATCCATCCATCCATCCATCCATCCAATCTATCCATCCAATCCAATGCCATCCAATCATCCATCCATCCATCCATCCATCCATCCATCCATCCATCCATCCATCCATCCATCCATCCATCCATCCATCCATCCATCCATCCATCCATCCTCTCTATTCAATTCAAATCATGCATATCTACATAATTTAAATGACAATTTTATGCAATTGTTTTAAGCCAGATAAATACTTGAAAATAGAATGACAGTATAAATGAGGGTACAAATGCATGAATTCATGTATATTTATAAGCTAAATTAGGAGTATTATACATACAAATTATATAAAACAGGCGTATTTACATTGTAAAATATTAATATTTAAAACATATTTAAATATTAATACATATATTTAAATGTACATATTAAAAATATTTATAACTTTGTGTTTGAGACAGATAAATACTTAATACTAGAAGACAAAAATGGGGGTACATGCTTGCATATTATTATACTTTCCAAATCATCATCATTAATATTTGATTTTTGGCTTCGCCAGGTTTGCCAGACACACATTGGAGGAAATGTTCCGTCTTTAACAGGATTTCTGGGATGGTTGGATCACTATATAAGGACCTGTAGAGAAGATAAACAGCCAAGACAAAAGAAGTGACTTCTTCCCGAACGCTTTCCGGGAAGGTATGTGCACATCTGCCATCATTTGTTCCATCTCTGGAATATTTTCCCTCACACCTTCTGTAATTGTCCCATTCCCACTTTGCCACCTATAAAGTTACCTCTTAAATTATAAACAGTCTCTAACTTGGCAGGACGTCGTGACCATATTTCTGAAATGAAAACCGCCGGGACAGTTTTAGTTCAGCAGTTAGTTCAATACATCACTACAATCCATTATAGTTAAACTAGTCAGATAGTTCTTCTGTCCATGTGTATTTGGCCAATCAGAAGTCAAAGATCTCAGTATGCACTCACACGTTTCTTTTCTAGCAACTTTCCACATTCATTTGATTTTATATCAACAACTTTCTCATTCGTGGATATTTTTATTTCTCCTTCTGCATTGTGAACACGGGCTCGTTGTCACACACAGGTTTAAAACTTACATCTAGTGCCATCATGACCCATCCGTCCGTCCATCCATCCATCCATCCATCCATCCATCCATCCATCCATCCATCCATCCATCCATCCATCCATCCATCCAATCCAATCCAATCCAATCCATCTGTCCATCCATCCATCCGTTCGTCTGTCCGTCCATCCGTCCGTCCAATCCATCCATCCAATCCATTTATCCATCCATCCATCCATCCATCCATTCAAACCATCCATCCATCCATCCATCCATCCATCCATCCATCCATCCAACCCATCCATCCATCCATCCATCCATCCATCCATTCAAACCATCCATCCATCCATCCATCCATCCATCCATCCATCCATCCATCCATCCATCCATCCATCCATCCATCCATCCATCCATCCATCCATCCATCAACCCATCCATCCATCCATCCATCCATCCATCCATCCATCCATCCATCCATCCATCCATCCATTAACCCATCCAACCCATCCATCCATCCATCCATCCATCCATCCATCAACCCATCCATCCATCCATCCATCCATCCATCCATCCATCCATCCATCCATCCATCAACCCATCCATCCATCCATCCATCCATTAACCCATCCAACCCATCCATCCATCCATCCATCCATCCATCCAACCCATCCATCCATCCGTCCGTCTATCCGTCCATCCATCCAATCCAATCCATCCATCCATCCATCCATCCATCCATCCGTCCATCCATCCATCCATCCATCCATCCATCCATCCATCCATCCATCCATTCCATCCATCCAACCCATCCATCCATCCATCCATCCATCCATCCATCCATCCATCCATCCATCCATCCATCCATCAACCCATCCATCCATCCATCCATTAACCCATCCAACCCATCCATCCATCCATCCATCCATCCATCCATCCATCCATCCATCCATCCAACCCATCCATCCATCCGTCCGTCTATCCGTCCATCCATCCAATCCAATCCATCCATCCATCCATCCATCCATCCATCCGTCCGTCCATCCATCCATCCATCCATCCATCCATCCATCCATTCCATCCATCCAACCCATCCATCCATCCATCCATCCATCCATCCATCCATCCATCCGTCCGTCCATCCATCCGTCCGTCCATCCATCCATCCATTCCATCCATCCAACCCATCCATCCATCCATCCATCCATCCATCCATTCCATCCATCCAACCCATCCATCCATCCATCCATCCATTCATCCGTCCATCCAAACTTAGTGTATTTACTAGTAGGCATTTCAATACAATGTAGAGAAAAAATCATCAAAATTAATAAATCTTTGGAAGATATCACTTTTATTAACATTTATTCAACCATAGCAAAAGTTTATTAAGTATTTGTTGTCAAACTCAAAAATTACCAATATTTTACATGAAAAGTTAATAATTGTATTTTTATTGACAAAATATTTTAGTTTGTCTTAGATAACATTTACATCTATCAGGGTCATGTTACACTGTGCCTCACCTACGGGGCATGTTGTCACATTTAACTTTCATTCTTTACATCAAGAAGAATAAAACCTACTGTATTAATGAAACAAAACCACATAATTGTACTAGACGTGTGTAAACATTAATGTGTGGACCCCAAGGTGAATTTACCCAGACTGAGAAAGTCAAAAAGTGTTAGTTTGTGCCTCGCTCTCCTCTACTTGAATAAAGCATAAACGAGAAGTCTCCGACGAAAGAACAACCTCAAAGCAATAACATTTTCGTGCGGGCAACCCTGAGGCTGCATTTTCCTCCTGCTCCATTTACACAGGCTGGTGTTTACCGAAGCAATTCAGGTTAAGTGCTTTTGTTGAAGGGCACAGCTGCCCCATTCCCACCTGGGAAAAGAGGTAATGCAATCATCATCTCCTTGCCAAGCTATAGATGCAAAGTGAGCGGGATGCTTCGTTCGCTGAAAGCCCGAGTTCTTTAGTAGACGGTGGTGACGTGGCTTTAGTTCCCCCTCCTGCCCCTCTAGCGCTGAAGACAGTGGAGATAATTGCGTATTGATAGCCGAGCTGTAATTAATGATGATGAGCTTAGAGGCGATGCTCTGCTCCGGGTCCCATCCAAACGCAGGCCGGGATCATGCCAAAGGCCTCATGTTGTGTCGGGCTGCTCCTCTTGAATCTGTGGCACAGTTTGATTGGGGAACTGCACTGAATTAAATGGTCAATAGTTCAGGAGGTGCTTTGCGAGATGAAGTCAGGCCTGTTATCGATTCCAGAAATCGATTTATTTGTTATTGACGAGATCTTGGAAAGGTACAGCTGGCCTGATCAACAGAGACATGTTGGTTTTCTTTGATTTCTTTGTTTTGTACTTTATTCAGCCTTCGGTTCAATACAAGTGTGTTTGCATTTCATTCCACCATCCATAAATTAATAATAATAATAACAATATACCTTACCATATATCTATATACTATCTATATATAATCTATCTATCTATCTATCTATCTATCTATCTATCTATCTATCTATCTATCTATCTATCTATCTATCTATCTATCTATCTATCTATCTATCTATCTATCTATCTATCTATCTATCTATCTATCTATCTATCTATATAGATAGATAGATAGATAGATAGATAGATAGATAGATAGATAGATAGATAGATAGATAGATAGATAGATAGATAGATAGATAGATAGATAGATAGATAGATATATATATATATATATATATATATATATATATATATATATATATATATATATATATATATATATATATATATATATATATATATATATATACACAGCAAAATTCCCAGTGTTAAATTAACACTCCTGGTGTACATATAGGACCAAATTAACACTCCTGGAGTTAAATGGACCTACATGTACACCAGGAGTGTTAATTTAACACTGGGAATTTTGCTGTGTATATATATATATTAGTGCCGGGCAACAATTAATCGTCGCAACCAAAATAAAAGTTTGAGTTTACATAATATATGTTAGTAGTGTGTATAATTATTTTGTATGTATATATAAATATATATATATATATATATATATATATATATATATATATATATATATATACACTGTATATATTATTTTAACTATATATATTGTATATATATATATATATATATATATAGTATTTTATATTATATATTGTATGTATATATATATAATATTTGCATGCATATACTGTATATATATTTATACATAATTTATATTAAATATAACTATAAATATTTTTATATTTTAACAACACATTTTTCTTACAGTAAATATATACATGCATGTGTATGATTTTTTATATACAATATATATATACACAGTACACACACATATATTATGTAAACAAACTTTTATTTTGATATTTTATTACTTTTATTTCGATATGTATATATATATATGTAACCCAAAAAATTTAACCCAATGGCTGGGTTTGTACATATTTGAACATAAAACACCTCTGCATGTTTTAGAGTGTATGATTTAACTTTTTTTGTATTAGAATAATTAAAATAAATTGCAGCTTAGTTGCCATTTGTTTTTTAGTTCTGTGACCTGCTTGATTTAAAGATCCATAAATGTCCGAATTCATGCATATTTACATTTTTTTTCTCCGATCATTTATCATGCATATTCACAATAGTCTTTTTGAATCAAAGCATTGCTTTAGTAATGAAGTCGAGATCTCAGAGCTGTACATTACTGAAATGTTGCAGTGGATTCATCCCTGGTGTGTACAGATATCTGGATGTGATACGTTTGGACTGGTGTGTGTATCAGCTAATGTGTGTGTTTGTGTGCCCGTGGGGGACAGAGCTGTGTGAGAGTGATGGTCCGTGTCTACAGGACTGCAGTGAGGACAGTGTCAGCGTGACTGATGGCGGCCGCTCGGAGACAGGCTGTGTTGGAGCTAGTGGAGCGTGTAATGAACGCTAACTCACTCTCAGCGGCTCCTCTTCCTCACATCCCGGTACAGTTCTCCTGGGCCAGGTACACACGCTGAATGCAGAAGTGTGTTTTAATGAGCTGTCGTGTGTATACGACTGCTTTGCTCATCCTATCAGAGTTTAGAGTTCGAGAGTGATATCAATTTTATGAGCCGTTGTAACTCGAGTGTTTCATAATCTGAAGATTCACATTTATTTGTAGAGACCTTTAATACACATCATTTCAAAGTGGCTTTAAAAAAATACAGTACATGAGTTTATGTTAAAATTTAGTAGTCATCATCATACTCATACCTAGCCTGGGTTTTCCAATACTGCATAGATATCCATAATAAAGGCTAGATGTCTCGTCTACACTGCTGGCCAATGGAGGTCGACGTCCACACTGGCGGCCATCTTGCCACAGGCAACTCGCTCACTCGTAACAATGTGTTTCAATGGTGCATGTATTTTTAAATAAGCATAACTTGCTCAATTTTTGACCGATTTTCAAACGGTTTGGTTTGTTATAAATGTCAGGGATGTAGTTATGACACTGCACACTTATGAATAGTAAGTGTATAAATAAATAATCACCCAGAATCATAGCCACGTAAATAACGTTTGTAAGAAACCAAACCGTTTGCAAATCTGTCTTGGTGACTTTTATGGCATTATGTATGTGAACACACAAAAAGTTTGGTGGTCTTAAAAAAAAAATAGTCACACTTGTGGTCATTGGTCAAAAATGACCCCCATAGGAAATGAATGGAAATTGACAAAAACACAAAAATTCATACATTTTTATTTATTTTTTACATTTATTTAAATAAAAAATCGTTTTTGAGATTGTTTCAACTATATATTCAAATCCACCAAAAAAAAAATGTGTTCATAAACATCTGGGGAAATTACATGCCTCTCCATAGAGAGCTGTACATGCCATCTAGTGGTTACACCATGATTCTACGCTTTTTCTCTATACTGTAACCAGATGGTGCTAATTTTCTTAATTTTTTTTTTCTGAAGGTCTAGACTCTATATTAAACTAAAATACTGCTAATGCATTAATAATTTTTTGAAAAAAAAAATATATATATATATATAAATATCTATATTTTTCCATGGCAAAAAATAGACCGTAAATATTGCATAAATATTAATAAATTCAATCAAATTGTCTCAAAATACTAAATTAAAAAAAATAAATATTATAGAACAAAAATAAATTGCATTGGTTTTACTGGGATGGAGGAAATTTAATTTTTAGGTGAACCGGGAAGATAAAAAGCGTAAAGACTCCGAAACGAAGAGCACCTGAGGGTTCAGTTATTATTTACTCGCACTAGTGTTGTTCTGCTGCCGTATGCCCTTCTTTTCCGTCTTGGCCTTATTTTGGCCTGTCACACCAGTATGATCTTAGGTTTTCCATGCATGTCAATCAAGTCTTGGTCTTCAGTGGTCAAACATCTTGCTAAATAACATTTCTCTCTTTTTTCTCCTCTAGTGTGTGACCTTGTGACTCGTGAATGGTGGGCTCTCCGTGACACTTCATGCTGGTGTGTGTCCTTCAGTCCCAGATGGCTCCCATATGGTTGAACGCACCTTTAGCTTCTGTGATTGATAAACACCCTCACGGTACACACTACAACCTCTTCCTTGCATATTCACTCAGTATGTTCTTGTTCTAATACACACACACAATCTCTGTTGGGACTATCCATTGACGTAATGGTTATATACTGTTCAAATTGTACATTCTGTCCCCTTTCACTAACCTTACCCATCAAACACACACACACACACACGGTGGTTGATTCTTTTCATAAGCGTCCTTGCTGCATTGGCAGGTTTGCGTGATGAATAGTCGAGCGCTTGTCATTACCCGTGGTGTGCGTTCTGTTCTCCGAGCGCGTTTTAAATACAGCTTGCATCAAGTCAAAAGGTTCCTCCATTCATCTGCAGTCACCAGGCCTGCGAACTGCTGCATTGGGAAGAAATTGTGCAAAGGAGGCAGAGACCACATTATGAGCTGCAGAATATATATGATGTGGTGTGAGCAGCAGGAAATAGGGGGAGTAACTAACTAACTAACTAAACAAAAACGACTTAACCAGAGACAATTTATTTAGAGACATGCCACTTCCTCAAACCTTAAAGGGATAGTTCACCCAAAAATGAAAATTAAGTCATTAATTACTCAGCCTCATGCTCCACCAACTCCGTAAGACCTTCGTTCGTCTTCGGGACACAAATGAAGATATTTTTGATTAAATCTGAGAGGTGGATCACTGCTACATAGGCTCCTGAGGGATCGAAACTTGACGGCCCAGAAAGTCATTGAAGAAAATGTTTAAATATTCCATGTGACTACAGTTACACCAATAATGTGATGCAAACTATAAAAAAATTAGATTTAAAAATTTAGATTTATATTTAAAAATTTAAAATTTAGATTTAAAAATTTAAAATTTAGATTTAAAAATTTAAATGTATTTATCGGTAGCTTTAATTAGAAATCTTTAAGTTAAATTTACTTGGAATATGGAATTAAGTAAACTTTACAAAAAATAAGTAATTTTAACTGAAGCTAGAAAAAGGGCAATCAAGCCTGGTTGTGGAGTAAATAAAGAAATTACACTGTAAAAATGAATATGCTTTATCTAATCAAAAAATTGTGGCAACAGATTACAAGCAATATTATTAAATAAATGTAACAAATTAGAATTGAGTAATAATTAATCAAATAATTCCTTAAATGTTAACCATTTAAACCGAGTAAAACTTACAACCACCAAAAAACACATAAATTTTAGTCACCATTATGGTGATCAGTGTTAGTTTTAAAATTACAGTTTTCTCCTTGTGATTCTGCTTCTTTTTTTTTTATAATTCTTTATTTAATAATTAATACAATTTACAGACAGAAACTCTACATGTGATTCTGCTTCTTAAAATCAGGTGTCTTCAATGTTGGCAATATAAAATAAATAGTTCTTAATTAATCTTTCACGTCTGTCTGTTAGTGAGATATTTATGTTAATTTTTTTGGTGTAAACTTTACTCATTTTAAATGTTTTTTAAGGAATATTTTGAAATTTTTAAGGAATAATTTGATTAATTATGACTCAATTCTAATTTGTTAAATTTAATTAATAATATTGCTTGTAATCTGATGCCACAATTCTATCGATAATAAAGCATATTCATTTTTACAGTGTCTAGTAAATATATTATGATAATATAAGTGGCCCTTTTTCTAAAGCAATGAAAGCGGACAGTTAGTGGGTTAGACGTTTGACACGTTTGAGCACGAGGTTTTGCGTTCACACACTCTTTCCCAAATTATAAAATATGCAGGGTTTAATTTAGTTTGCAATCCTCCAATCAATTCCCACTGAACATTTCTTCTTGTTTGAGAAGCCTTTTGACTAGCGCTACTTGTGTTTCATGCTGACTTTATTATAGTACATTAGTTCGAAGTCAGTTTCGAAGTCACAAATTGACTTGACAGATATCACTTGTGGCTTGAAGGCTCAAAAGACTCCAAGTAGCTGGTTCGACAAATATTTTAGGGGCGTTATTGCTGAATGATAGATTACTGCTGGTTCTTATGCAGAAAAATGAGCAATGGAGCATTTAAATGTTCTCACGCAAACGGAGATGATAAACATCTGGACTCTGTGTTAGTTCCAGCTCGCTCTTAACGTATATATTAACGTCAGTTAGTTTAACACATGGCTTGTGAAAGCGACTGATGAATTGGACTCTTGTAAGCTATATTCAGACTGTTGTGGTTAGTTAAGATGACTGTGAGCTTTGAGCTTTCCCAGTTGACTCATGCTGTTTTCAGAGAGGTCTGCGACCGCTGCAAGACGTTCTGCTCGTGTTTTACATGCTGTCTAACCAGGTGTGATCTGATATATGGCGACAAACGTAAATTGAATCTCTCCAGTGCTAATGTGAGTTTCTGTTCAAACCATCTGGGACACTTTGCGAGTCCCTCAGTTTCTAGCCCTGCCCGCGATGAAATCTCACGGTTTGGAAACGGCATATTAATCATCAAATATGGTCTGATTGGCTTTGATTTGTTGTTTTCAAGTCCCTTACAGATTAACTCCGAGGGCGTTATTTATAAAGACGTGCCTATAATGATCCTAAATGTTTTCGAAATGTTATCCATATGCACTCCTAAATGCATCTCTCTTTATAAACCGCAGTTCATCTTCTAAATTCAAGCGCAGTTTGTCATCGTCAATGTCAAGGAAATCCCAGCACGCCTTCTTAAAACATATGTGTGGTGTCCCGGTTTCTGTACAACACTTATTAGTATTATTAATGTCAGGAAATCATTAATATAAATGTGTTTAAGTTATGTGATGTGATTATTAAAGAGCAGTTAAAATATTGCTTATTTGTGCATATAATTAGGGCTGTGCACCGATTAATCGTGATAAAAGTTTATGTTTAAAAATGTGTGTGTACTGTGTAAGATCATATTCGTATATATAAATACACACATGCATTTTATTTAATTCGCTATATATCTAAGAAATGTTTGCATGCATATATATATATATATATATATATATATATATTAGGGCTGTTTATATATATATATATATATATATATATATATATATATATATATTAGGGCTGTTTATATATATATATATATATATATATATATATATTAGGGCTGTTTATATATATATATATATATATATATATATATATATATATATATATAAATTAGGGCTGTCAAACGATAATCCAAAATAAAAGTTTGTGGGTGCACTGTGTATAATTAATTTGTATATATATATTAAGAATATATATATATATATATATATATATATATATTAAAAAAATATTTATATATAAAATATTTATATTTATATATAATATAAGTTATATATAAATCTATAAACAGTATATACATGAAAATATTTCTTAAATATATACACGCATGCGTTTATTTATATATATATAAAATAATTATACACAGTGCACCCACATACATTATGTAAACACAAACTTTTATTTTCAATGCGATTAATTGCGATTAATCATTTGACAGCCCTAATATATATATATATATATATATATATATGTGTGTGTGTGTGTGTGTGTGTATTTATATATAAAATAACTTACACATATATATTTTTTATAAATAATTTATATATAAAATTATGTGTGTGTGTGTATTTATATAACAAAATAATTATACACAGCACACACATATATTATGTAAACACAAACTTTTATTTTGGATGCATATCCTAATATTTATCAACCTGAATTTATTAAACATTCTTCAGTTGGCGTCACGTTACCATATACATTTATAAACACACACGTTCGATGTAGGATAAAATCCATGATATTTAGGATAAATACATGCATTTTATAAATGAGGCCCCGCTCTACTTTTTATTTATTTATTTCATGTCGAATTTCCTATTTTTTGAACTCTGAAATGCATAGAATCATGCATGCAATTGGTTGTTTTACTTATATTGTGATGCATGTATATTTCTTGATCACATAGTAGAGCCAGTGTCCAAGTTTCATTAACAAAGAAGAAAAAAAAACATTGGTGCAGCAAATCTCCTCATGCGAACAACTCATCAGTATTATCTCGGGCTGGCGTTATCGTTATGACAGAAAATCTCAGGGAGATCTTTAGACAAATGAGTGTTCTTTCCAGCCCCGCTCCGAAGTCCTCCATGAGATTAATGTGATCCCTTCAGGAGGGTTGAGAGCGCCATGACAGAGTAATTGCTCCTCTCCGTTCCTGGTGCCTGCGGTAGACTCATACGATCGTATAAATATTATATGGACTGCATTATCTTTATGCTTTTGATTGTCATATTCAACACGTAGTAGGATATGAGATGTGCTTTTACTCGTCCAGGGGGGTCATTCCTGTTCTCAGGAACTTTAGAAATAAGTTTAAAAGTGACTAATACGATTTTTTGTCTTTAAAAATTGTGAGTTTAATATGTTATCCAATATATTAAGACATATATTATAGGGAGGACTATGTTTAATAACCTCAACGAGAGAGCCGTTCACCATATTCCACTCGTGGCTCGGCACGTTGTCAGATCTTTTATGTAATTGTCCGGTTTTAAATTTCTCTGGCACTTGCTGTGAGGCTTTTAAACCGATATCGGTGTCCTATAGCTCTGCGTTGGGCGAGAGAGCATCCATCAACCCCGCGTACGGGATGGGAAACCTTTAGCTCACCGTCTCCATTGTTCTGGGAAGGTCATGTGCAGCGGTGTGGAATGAGAATGAAATGAGATGACAAGGCCGAGAGATAACACACAACTGAGGGGAACCCGGGTCACGGCACTTTGTTTTACTGGATCTTTAACACTCAGGACAGAGCTCACTGCAACTCGACTCACTTTAAAGGTCGCCCTTCCTGGAAAATTAGCCCCGCAAACATCAAATGATCTGGAATAGCCATGCTTTCACTGGAAAAACAAAAAAATCCTGTTGTTTTTACGTAAAAAACTGGCAGAACTTTACCGTCAAAAACACGGTAGTTTACTTAACTTAAAATTTACAGTAATAAACCGAATTTCATTATATGATCTAAAGTTGAAGGAGTAGTTCACTTTAAAAAAAACTTGTCATCCAAGATGTCCATGTCTTTCTTTCTTCAGTCGAAAAGAAATTAAGGTTTTTGATGAAAACATTCGTATAATGGACTTCAATGGGGACCAAACGGTTCAAGGTCCAAATGAGAGTTTCAGTGCAGCTTCAAAGGGCTTTAAACGACACCAGACGATGAATAAGGGTCTTATCTAGCGAAACGAGCGCTCATTTAATTAATAAATAACAAAGTTTAAGTTTTATAAGCTCAAATGCTCGTCTTGCTCTGTTGTGCGCGTTCGTGACTCTCCTGTTCGAACTCGTTCATCAAAATGAACAAATCTTTTCCAGAATCAACTCGTTCATTTCGTTCGTTGAATGAACCAAATGACACGAAATAAGATTTGTTCGTTTTGACAAACGAGTTCGAACAGGAAAGTCACGAACGCGCATCACAGAACAGACCAAGACGAGCATTTGAGCTTATAAAACTTAAACTTTGTTACTTATTAATTAAATGAGTGATCGTGTCGCTTGATAAGACCCTTATTCATCGTCTGGAATCGTTTAAAGCCCTTTAACCAGTTTGTAGTTTGCACTGAAGCTCTCATTTGGACCTTGAACCGTTTGGACCCCATTGAAGTCCATTATATGGAGAAAAATCCTGGAATGTTTTCATCTAAAACCTTAATTTCTTTTCGACTGAAGAAAGAAAGACATGGACATCTTAGATGAGATGGGAGTGAGTAAATTATCAGCAATTTTTGTTTTACAATGAACTACTCTTTCAATTTACCAACTTATTGAAGTATTAATAATTTCACAACAGTACTGAGAGTCATTTAATAAATCAAAGTCATCGCATGCAATCAGGTCTCCATAAGTAAATAATCACATTTATAGAGAAGCTGCATAGTGGCATTCACACAAACATTAAACACCATCATGGTAACACGACTGAAATTTTAAAAATGCAATAAACAGTAATTTAACAACATTAAATGTAACATAAAACCCTAATGTACATACCAGATTAGAAAAACATAGTTATTTCAACAAAAATAAATCAAATGTGAAGTGTCACGCAGGGAATTGTGGGAATGTCAATTTACGTTTTTTCACTTTTTTCAGTTGTTATTTTTTACTTTCAACCACAGTAGAATTGCATTAATATACCGTTAGATCTATCACAGTTATTCACCGTATAACTTACTGTTAACCAATTAACAGTTTTGCACGGTTAAAATCACAAGTGTTTGTTTCTGTTTTTGCTTGGCTTGATACTTTTATGGTGTTTGTTTGATCACTTTTTTTTTCCTCTTGTGCATGTGTATTATTTTCCCTCCAGAAATTTCCGAGAAAGAAATCTACTTTTTCATGATGCCTGTCATCTGTAGTCATGGTGACTGTTTGCATAATGCATGCATTGCACTTGGAGTCGCACAAGAACACGGCGCAGGTGTTGATTTTAGCAGTCAGAAATGTTCTCTGACTCGATTTCGTTCACAGAAATGGTAAAACTTGAAAAGCGAAAAGGGCTTTCTACTGCTGTTTCCAAACTCACTACTATTAAAACCAGACCCCGCCAGGATTTGGTGATCTTGCAATCAAAAGAATTAATGCAAATGCAATCTATTATTAATCAACATTCATTATTCGAGAAAGCTTGAGGCTTCATATTTCCGCAATATTTGTGCATAATTTGAAAAATTACCATAACAAGTATGACATAAGCCTCAGCATGGCAACCTTAACTGCTAAATAAATAAGTAATGGTAACACTTTCCATGAAGCCCATGCTTCTAATGAATTACAGCCCCATTTATACTGTATAATACTATAAGTATTACTTTTCTATACATCTATTTATAAAGACTCATTAAGACCTACTGCATTATAAGAACAGTTAAAGTTTACATTTATATTATTTTTTATTATAATATCATACGCATAATGCATCATTTATAAATGATCAAATATAAAATAGTTTTAAAATATAAACTAAAATATAGTTTATATCTCACACTTCTCGCACTGTACTCCCTATTTTAATGCACCTTAGACATTGCACATAACACACAAAAAAAAAAAAAAAAAAAAAAAAAAAAAAAAAGAAAGATAGGGACTGATGAGATGTGGGGGAAGGATATCTTATATTATATTATCTTATATTATATTATTATATCATATTTTATTTTTTACAGGATTGACAATGGCAATTGTTACATAGGAGGGAGGATGGAAATAAAAATTTATCAACACAATATGGACAGTTTGGTGGTAGTGGGGAGTGGGATGGTGATTGCAATGACAATGGTAAATAATAAATGGTCACTTTGTATACGTATACACACACATACCCACACTCACATCCACTCACACACACACACTCAGATCAACACTTAAATCACTCTTGTCACTGCTGGAATTATAGATTTAAAAGATTGCTCACTACTGCACTATGTTGGTTTGTTTGTTTGTTTGTATGTATGTCTGACTGTTAAATAAAAAAAAAAAAAAAAAAAAAAAAAAAAAAAAAAAAAAATAAACTAAAATATAAAATATAAACTAGAGACTTTTGTTTGCTGTACCAATGATTCATTCATATATTTAAATTTAAAATCATCGTCCTTTTTCTCTTTTTTTGGGACCTAATATAGACCTAAATTTGGTCTTGTTTTAAAGAAAACAGTCAGTAGATTATTAATAAAGTGAAAGCACTTCAAAAAATTAAAGGATGAAAAAGTTATGGAAGTTATAATTTACAGTAAATCAAATATACTTGATTAATATATTTTTTAAAATGAAATAAATATTTTACAAAATATGTTTTACTATAAAATGAAAGCTACTGTATATATCTAACCAAGTTGTGTTCCAAATTTAAAGTTGATATCACAAAAATTGAAGTTCCCATGAGATTTTGTTTAGGCGTAGTACCAAAAATAGCCACCGGGTGCCGTTGAATTCCATTGAATTTAGTTGTATATATTCTGCCTTAACAAATTAATAAATTTCTATCCAAATATCACTTCTGTCACTAAATATGGAACCTTGAGTCTCAAACCTTTCTGACTATATATGCGTTGTCAAGATTAGAAAAGGTTTTTTTATAATAAATTATAAAAGATGATGCCCAAAAGGGGAGGGGCCTAATATAAAAAATACCGTTTCTATGGTAACGCAACGTCCAATTTCAAAACGGTTTTCACAGGATGAATTCTGAGTTCGTAAGCTTTCAAATGATACCTAATTTTCGTATTTATAACTACTAAAATATGTGATATAATAATAATAATAATAAAATTATATTTATATATACATAATATATTATACTTTTTAGAGGACATCTTACCTTACTTTTTAAAATATAATTTTATATTTTTTATTGAAAAATACTAATTATGTTCTATTATGAACTTTAGCACTAAAAACTAAAGTTTCAATTATTAAAAAACGTGTGCGTCGACTTTTTGTGATAAAGGTCAGAAACTCCTGTAATGACGTCGATTTTTTTGAGGCGCACTCTTGTCATAAATTCATATATTACTGTTCATTCATAATTTGTAAGACCTAAAATATCTATTTAGGAGTCTTAGACCTTTCCAATGATATATAGTTTGTTTTGACTAGATTAGGATTTAATAGTAATATAGTGAAGTAAAATTAGGTTGCCCGTATACGATCAAGTGACAGTTAAGGGGTTAAATATTGATATTTGGTGAACATCACTGCAATGTTGATAAAATAAACATCATTGTGGCAGCATGATGCAGAACATTAAGTCTCACCAATAGCAATATAGTTACAGGAGGTTGAGCTAAATAAAGTGGATCTGTCCTCATTCCTCTCAGTTTGCCCACGCAAAAGCTGCTCTTCGCTGATTGTTTTTTTGGGGTTACAGAACCGAGGAAATTCAAGGTCTCAGGGCGAGTTTACAGCGAGAGCCTGGCCTTAATTAGAAAAGGATGATGGGAGGGAGTGCAGAGAAAGAGGCTTGGAAGGCAAAGATTTGCACTGGGATCAAAGGGTAGACGAGGATGACGAATATCCGAGAGCCAAAGACTGATGGAATTCCATCTAACCCTCGGGAGACGGGAGACGGGGGGCGATCTATTCGTCTTCCATTTTTGCAACGCTTTGACGAAACAAGAAAAAAAACACAAGAATAAAAAGCAGGTGGAGTTTACTTGCTTAAAAACCCTAGCAATCTGTCAAAGCGTATCTGCATCCAGATCGCTCATCTGATGTATTGACGGATCTGGTGCGGTAATTATCAGCTCATCTACTCCGTATGCGAGAATTCACAATCAACAACCCGCTGTATTTCTGCGAGGCAAATCTGCATATTAATTTGCTAATATCCTCCCTCTGTTGACTGTTGTTCACTTGTTGACTACCAACAGAAGCGATGCTGAATGCAAAGTGTGGCCCAAAAAGCAGGAGAGCGAGTCTCCCCTCGGGTTCGGGAAAGCATCCCAGCTCCTCTCTGCAGGACTCCTGATGGTTCACACACTTCATCCGTCCAAGTCTGGGTGGGTTTTTTTTAAGAGAGAATTCACTGGGCTTGAGTTCTAGACGACGACCCAGGCGTCGGATAAAGACAAGCCTCTGTGAAGACGTGCCAGAAATGTGACGGAGCTTTGTTAGAGGAGCGCTTGCTTAGACAAATGACGTTTTGGATGGGATTAGGGATATGGAATTGATTTTTGGTCTTGTTTATTATAGTTTGGGCGTAGACACTGGGTTAAAAACAACCCAAATATAGGACAGAACACATGTTGGGTTCATTTTACCCAGTAAATTGGATTGTTTATTTAACCCAGCACAATGGGTTGATTCATTTTTACTATAGAACTAGCTTCTTCTTCTGTTTTTACTTAATACATTAAGTAATGTTTACGAATTAACTTAAATCCTCTAAAATTTGCAAGATAATTACTTAATTTTCTATCATATTTACAATATAGCATATTTTATATAGTTTTGAATACATATTGCATGCTCTCTAAACAATACTGGGTTATTTTAATACAAAATTGGGTAAAATATGGACAAACACAAATGTTGGGTTAAAATGTCATTTAAAATTTTAAACCAACTTCAACTTTCACTTTCAACTGTACATTTGTTAATGAGATTTTTAACCCAACATTTGCGTTTGTCCAAACATTGGGTTGTTACGTCTGACCCAGGATCTGGGTTACTCAATAACTACCCAAACACTGGGTTGTTTCGTTTGACCCAAGATCTGGGTTACACAAAAACTACTCGAACATTGGGTTGTTACGTCTGACCCAGGATCTGGGTTACTCGATAACTACCCAAACACTGGGTTGTTACGTCTGACCCAGGAGCTGGGTTACACAAAAACTCCCTGAACAATGGGTTATTTCATCTGACCCAGGATCTGGGTTACTCAATAACTACCCAAATACTGGGTTGTTTCGTCTGACCCAAGATCTGGGTTACACAAAAACTACTCAAACATTGGGTTGTTACATCTGACCCAGGATCTGGGTTACAAAAAAACTCCCTGAGCATTGGGTTCTTTCATCTGACCCAGGATCTGGGTTGCTCAATAACTACCCAAACACTGGGTTGTTAGTCTGTCCCAGGATCTGGGTTACACAAAAACTACTCGAACATTGGGTTGTTACGTCTGACCCAGGATCTGGGTTACTCAATAACTACCCAAACACTGGGTTGTTACGTCTGACCCAAGATCTGGGTTACACAAAAACTTCTCAAACATTGGGTTGTTACATCTGACCCAGGAGCTGGGTTACACAAAAACTCCCTGAGCATTGGGTTGTTACGTCTGACCCAGGATCTGGGTTGCTCAATAACTACCCAAACACTGGGTTGTTACGTCTGTCCCAGGATCTGGGTTACACAAAAACTACTCAAACATTGGGTTGTTACGTCTGACCCAGGATCTGGGTTACTCAATAACTACCCAAACACTGGGTTGTTATGTCTGACCCAGGAGCTGGGTTACACAAAATCTCCCTTAACACTGGGTTGTTTCATCTGACCCAGGACTCTTTGTTACTCAATAACTACCCAAACACTGGGTTGTTACGTCTGACCCAAGATCTGGGTTACACAAAAACCACTCGAATATTGGGTTGTTACGTCTGACCCAGGATCTGGGTTAGAAAAAAATCCGTGAACATTGGGTTCTTTCATCTGACCCAGGATCTGGGTTACTCAACTACCCAAACACTGGGTTGTTTCGTCTGACCCAGGAGCTGGGTAACACAAAATCTACCCCAAACACTGAAAAAATAACCCCAAAAATTGACCCAAAATGCTCAAACCAGGATTTGGGCAGGAAAAATAACCCAAGATTTTTTAGATTGTTGTTTAGGAGTTTGCGATATAACTCATCATCCAAATCCCCCTGCCTGATTAGCGTTCCAGTCGTGTTCATGTGGCTAAAAGTGCTGCGGTGCGGATATTAGGGAACTTAGGAAATTGAGTTCACCTCTGGGTCATAAAGAGAGTTATTGAAGTTTTTCCTCCCAACGCTTGTCAACGCGATGACATCGGGCCCTGCTATATGTAATAGACTGTTGGTGAAGAAAGACTAAATTTAGCCAACGTCTTAAACAAGTCCATATGAACAAAAGACATCTGGTCTGATGGAACCCATCTGAGTCCAGTTCCTATAACCTTTGCACGAGTTTTGAGTTTTTTATTTGAATTTAAAACATTGCTTCGGATAGATTCATTGCAAATATATACGGCAATGCAATGACAGTAGTTGTTAAGACCTCGTTTTCAAATGCCAAAACAAACAGTGCCGAAATAAATGTTGCAGGAACTCCTTTCCAATCTCATGAGGCTCTCAAAAGGCCTCTTTGCTGACACTTTTTAAAACTTTCATTGCATAATTGCTCTTAGTGAAGAAAGTCGAAGGGAGTTAAGCAATCCCAGCCGTATCAATGCCTCAATGCACAATGTTTCTGGGCCACGTTGTGCGTCGAGTCTGTGAACTGCTCTCTATCTGAGATAGAAATGTAATTTCGGGGACAGTGTTATGGATTGCACCGTTCTGCTTTTTCAATATCCGGCCTCAGCTGCACAACGGCGGTCTCGTTGTTGTTTCCAGCATAAGTTCCCTTGATTTGACTCAAAAAAGAAAAGAAAACAGACCACACTGGAGTTTTGTAGCTATTGCAAAACTGTGCCAGAAAACAACTAGCAGCACTGTAAAATGTTTATAAGGTTGTAACCAGTTTTTGTGTTGATTTTGAGTGATGATTTACTCAGAAATGCTCAACATTTGCAGTTTATAATGATGCTGGGAATGGCAGGGTATTGATTCGGTTGTTCTCATATTAAAATAAAACGCCAGATAGTATGTAATCAGCACATGACATCTGTTAGAGAACATTTTGAAATGATGCATAAAGCTGTTTTAGATATGTAGACTTGGAAATTGATCTTGAGATTATGGATTTCTCTTAGTCATTATCTCATTTTTTTCTTCTCTGTGTCTGAAGGTTGCAGTTATTATAATCATCATGCTAAGTGTTAACACACCGGTAGAGAAATTTGAAAAGGGAAAATAAATTATTATGGATTAGCCTGTTGAAAAGACGCTCTGAATTGATCAGAAGCGACAGTAAAGACATTTATAATGTTAAAAAAAGATGAATATTTCAAACAGATCCTGTTCTTTCTATTCATCAAAGATTTCTGAAAAGAGCATGCATCACGGTTTTGACTAAAATATGAATCAGCACAGCCTGGGCCGGATTTAGAGTTCAGAGGCCCCCTCTGGCAGGCCAAATGTATATTTTGTCCAAGGACATTTTAATATGGCATTTACTGACTTAAAATGAACTTTGTTTTACTATGCTGGAGTAAAGTTCATAAATGGTCATTCTTTCCCATTTGTAAATTTGTAAAACTATGTTAGGTGGACCTGTGCCTCTAGAGGGGCTCCCCCGCAAGAACAATTTTATACATTTTAAGGTTAAATGCATCACTCTCATGCCCTTTGAGAGATCGAAAGTCATGTTCGGAGCGGAGCGAGCGTTTTCAATGGGCTATATGCACGCATAAGTTCCGCATTTGACGCAAGGATGCTCGTCCATTTCCGGTTGTGTAGATTTAAGCGGAGGAAAACGGGATTATGGCAGAGTTTTCAAAATTTACTGTCCTCCCGTCTTTGAAACAAAACGTACATACGGATGTAATTTTATATATAGTTATGTTTATTTAATATAATTTTAAAAAGAAGCATAAAGACAACGAGGGGTGTCTGTTTTATCTGTTTTTGTGACTAACGTTTCTTTATTATAACCATGGACTATAAAATTCAATATTAATTCTCTGTATTGCATTGAACTCTACGATCGGCGGAAGTTATCGAGCATCCTTAATCCTTCACCGGAAATACCGCCGTGCATAGAGCCCATTCATTCGTATGGAAGTCGAGCTTCACGCTCGCGCATTGCATTATGGGATTGACAGCGGAACGGAGAAAGCGTTGAGAGCGACCGAAAGCGTCAAAAAGGTTGGCCAGTTCTTGACTTTATTCAAATATCAAGCGAAAAATACGGTCGGGTGGCCAATTGATGTGTGGTTCGGGATGTGACGTCTGTTTTGAGATTTTAAAAATATGCAAATTGTGCCGGAGTTTATGCTGGATTTAGTTCGTAATTAATTTTGTTTACAAATTAGAGGCTTTGCAGTTGTTATATGTTAAATAATTCATTTTGGATGTGTTCATTGTGATTATACTGGCTTGGGTTTATAAAATTTTATAAAATTGACGGGATATCTTTGCTTGGGGCATTTATGTAAACAAAGCTCTATTCGCGTTCGGTGTGAACACACCATAAAAGCAGATGATAACTCACGCGCATTACAGTATAAATGTTTGATCAAACAAATGCAGATTTGGTGAGCAGAAGAGACTTATTTTAAAATAATATATTAAAAAAAAATCTTTTGTGATTTTTGTGAGCATTGAAAACATTGAACCGTTGGATGACTTCAGAAACATACAAATGTTTACAAATCCTTTGAGAATGTTGAGTTACAGTTGATTTTATTGTTATCATAATAATGCCATCATATTTATTAATGCCTTTACCTAAATTGACATTATAATGATTTTATTCTGTTGTGAGATTTCTAAAGACTGGCCAGAACTATTACACACACACACACAAATCAGCAAATGAGAAAACACATGTTAATGTTTCCCCATAACATCATCAGTGTTCCACTGATTTTTCATGCATGTTGAGCCCTGATGATAACAATATTGAGCCGTGCAAATGACGTTTATTAGTCCCATTTGGTATCCATTTAAAAATTCATTTTACGATTAAAAAATCTCTTTCTTGGACAAAGGGATTCTGTCTGAGGTTTGAACTCGCGTTACCTGCAGTTCTGACGAGTCGAGGATTAATGCATATATGGGTGATTCTTTAACTATGCTACTTTTCTTGTTCCTGGATGAAATAATAAAATCTAAAAAACATTTCTTCTTTTTTGTTTTTGTCAGACTTACTTCACCCTAAGGGGAACTTATAAAAGATGTGTCATGGCTCAATCATTTGTTTTATTATATAATATGAGGCCTTTTATGCATGATTTTTACTGTTTTCGCCCTGTCCCTAAAGCCAGACTTTGTACCTTCAACCTCGCTTAATTCTAAATTAAATATTTAAATAATGTCGATTTTAAGTACAAATTATAAAATAATGTCTATTTCAATTATACATATTATATATTGCTATATTTATTCACATTTTCTTATATTTTTCTTAAGTAGAACCCTTGTCCCTTGGGTTCACTGTCATTTCCGCCACACTGTACAAAATAGAACCCTGAGATCATTGTTTTAGGTTTGAATACTTAGTAACCATAGCAACAGAAACTCCACAGTGATCACATGTCTGGGTGAAAGGGTGACCTCTTTAGGGGGTAATGAAAAGAAGAAAAATCAAGGTAAATATGACTAAATCTGAGAATATGTTTATTGGCCGTCATTTCCAAACGGAAACGGACGTAAAAATAACTGGATAAAATTAATTTAATAATGTGTAATTTGTGTATATTTAATGCTAACTGTAAAACTAATATTAACAGGCTAACATAGCATGATATTTCAGAGGAAAAGGGGGGAAATGTCATTTCCGCCACAGTCATTTCCACCACGGTGTTCATTGTGGCGGTAAAGACAGGTTGTGGCGAAAATGACATTGTTCATGCTAAACAGCAAATTATTTTGGGCTATAATACTAAAACGTTAATGTAAAAACAAAAAAAAACATACAATTAATTAAGTTAAGGTAGTTAAAAATATTGTATTATTTATTGTTGCTACAATATTGTTGGTAAATAAGAGAACTTGGGCGTTTTCTTGGGCTGTCAGATAAAAATGCCAATATATATATATATATATTATTCAATACAAATCATTGCACCCAACTAAGGGAAGGTTTCTAGACAGATTGAGAAACCAACTGATACTAAAAAACTGTTTGTAGAAATGTTTTTATTTTCTGAAACTGTCTAGCTCAAAGAGTACCATTGAAGAATCACCCATATGTTGATATTGTTTGTTTCGGTGTCTAATATATTTAAAGGTATGAAAATGTAAATATGAGATCATCCTGGCTTAGCAGGTTGCCCATGTGGTCTCCAGCTGAAAACCACTTCAGAACCATCAAAAAAGACCAGATTGACCAGTGGAAACCAGCTTGAAGAGACCGCCTTGTGCTGGTTTTTATAGCTGGATTTAAAAGCAAGCTTCTTGCTTTTCCACTCGAGCTTGTGTGAAGCACATGAGCAGTAAATATCCATCTGTGTATCTGTTTTGTCTGTGGATTTTCTCACAGGACTCTTCCTTATACATAGTCCTTCCACCTCTTCATGACGTCGTTGTGCTTCAGATGATCTTCACTCATCTCTAATGTGAGTTTTTAAATAATACAGGGATACGAATGTCTGAGGGCTTCCGTTTGGCACAGATTCATCGTCTTTCCAATAGACTTTGATGGGTCTTACTGTGTTAAGAGAGAAAGCAATTCCCAGACACTCTATTCTCCGGCACTTCCTGGATTTCACTTCTCCTTCGATATAGCATTACACTGCAGAAACTCAATTTAAAATGTTTCAGTCCGATGCAAGTTTGTTTTGACACGGTACATCCAATTCTCTTTGCTGTTTCTCTGAATGAATGAAAGAAAAGAAGACCAGAAACATGAACATTTCATGATTTCTTCTCCCTCATGCCATTGAAGGATAACTTTCCATAAGCAAATGAACTATTTGTATGTTTTTTTAGATTGTAAGTTACTATAAACTGTCACTAATAGAAAAGAGCTGCATGAAGATTTTCCCTTTCCCACTGAAGAAAGAAATAGGTTTGTGATGACATGAGGGTGAGTAAATGATGATTTCTTTATGTTGTGTAAAAAAAAAACACATGCATTGCTCAGTGTAAAGTTAAATATTTCTCCTCTTCTGATTAAATTTCATTCAAACACCTTCTTTCTCCACCTCACCTCGTTCCAAAGTTACTTCTGTGACATGTGGGTGAGTAAATCGTGATATTTATCTTTGTCTGTATTATGATTCTTCAGAGAAAATCAAGAGATGCTTCGCGTATATATAAATAATCACGTGTTGCATAGTCGGAAGTTAAATATTTTTGTGTTTTAAATAATTAATTCAATTCAGAATTAAAATTTCCTGATCATTTTCTCTCCCCCACGTCATCCAAGATGTCCATGTCTTTCTTTCTTCAGTCGAAAATAAATTAAGGTTTTTGAGGGAAACATATTTTTTTATTTTTTATTTTATTTTTTTTATTTGCACATATAACATTTAAAATACAACTTTACAAATCCATTAAGGAAGAAAAACACACTGTGTGGGAGAAAGTGAGGAGACCCAAAATCTCATTAAAATGGACATAAAATTACATGATCAAGCAAAACAATACAATCAATACATCGATCATTTTAATACAACAAATGAACAAGATAAACTTAATTATATGTTAACATTTTTTTCAGCTCTCTTTTGAAAGAGTTTATAGTGATTTTAGTCTTTAAAACAGGGTCCAAATGATTCCAGTTACAAAAGGGAAGATAAAAATCTTTACAACGCCTTGTGAAATAGGCATGAACATCCGAAGAATACATGAAAAAAATATTAAAATATTAAAAGTATTCACATACTTATACATAAAAATATTTATGCAATAGATGTTAACATTAAATATTGTTGAGATGATATATTTTGTAAATAGCGGAACAGATGATGACAATCTATTTGAAAGATTACGACATATAGTGGACTTCAATGGGGTCCAAACGGTTTGAAGGTCCGAATTGCAGTTTCAATGACCATTTTTGGTTAAAAAGTATATAAATGTTTATAGTTTATTCATTTATTTTGAAAATGACATCGTTTCTCTAGATAAGAACCTTATTCCTCGGCTGTAGAGCCTTTGAGGTTGCATTTGGACCCCATTGAAGAAAGACAGACATGTAAATCTTGGATGACGTGGCGATGAGAAAATGATCAGGAAATTTTAATTCTGATGCAAACTAATCCTTTAAATCATGCAAACACGTTCTCACTTCTTTCTCCCCCTCACTGTGCGCTCTCATTTTATTACAACAGTGCAAACAGGATTTATTTCTTTTTAGCGTGTGAGCGTTTGCTGAATTTGAAGGGATGCATTGTGTTTGTGGCATCACTCAGATTGAAACCGTGTGTGTCGTCCCCATCCCTTGTCATCACTCAAGGCCTTTTCTGTTCAGCTCTCTGGCTGGTAATTACAAGCGCTCATCTGTGTCTGCCTAATAAACATCCCGCTGGAATTCCTCAAGGACGCTGTTCCCCTCCAATCCCACCGACGCCATGACCATTACTCAGCTGTCGTTTAAGCAGCGTCCCGTGTAACTCTCGTCCTCATCCCTTCTCCTCTTCTCTGTGTTGAGAAGAGGTACACATTCTGGTTAATTGACACATTTGTTAATGTTCCTTCTAGAATAATTGGTTCATGGTCTTCATGTGAAGTCACACTCTTATAGAAACGCCATTGAACGTCAGTCATTTTTACGGGGTTTGTGTTAAGATCAAATTCGACATATACCTTATTGGTGATGCGTACTATATACAAGCTCAGAATATACACTCAACACAGTTTCTCATAATAAAGAAAACGCTAAACCATTTAGCAAAGTTGCGTTCATATTCTGAGCTCATCTGCTCGTCTGTACACTCTCAGAAAAAAAAAGTACAAAAGCTGTCACTGGGGCTGTACCTTTTCAAATGGTACACTTTCTTACCTTAGTGGTACATATTAGCACCTAAAATGTACATATTAGTACCTAAAATGTGCATATTTACACCTAAAATATATATTAACACTTAAAATATACATATTAGTACCTAAAATGTACATACTAACACCTGAAATGTACATATTAGTACCTAAAATGTAAATATTTACACCTAAAATGTACACTTTAGTACCTGAAATGGACATATTAGTACCTAAAATGTACATATTAACACCTGAAATATACATATTAGTACCTAAAATGTACATATTAACACCTAAAATGTTATATTAGTACCTAAAATGTACATATTAACACCTGAAATGTACATATTAATACCTAAAATGTACATATTTACACCTAAAATGTGCATATTGACACCTAAAATGTACATATTAACACCTAAAATGGACATATTAGTACCTAAAATGTACATATTAACACCTGAAATGTGTATATTGACACCTAAAATGTACATATTTACACCTAAAATGCACATATTAGCACCTAAAATGTGCATATTAGGACCTACAGTAAAATGGACATATTGGCTTCTGAAATGTACATATTAACATTTAAAAATGTACATATTAGCACCTAAAATGTACATATTAGCACCTAAAATGTACATATTAGTACCTAAAATGGACAAAAGTTTACCTTTTGAAAAGGTACAGCCCCAGTGACCGCTTTTGTACCTTTTTTTAAATGCATCATCATAAGGTTATACTGCATTTGATCTTTTAATATCACACATACATTAAGGCACTGGTTTTTATAATGTTGTGCTATTTTTAGTAATTGAAATACGTTAGCAGGTGTTCAAATAATTTGCATTTTGTTAACATATTATTGTTTTTCTATCTTTTTTTGAGAGAGAGGAGATCTAAATATTCATGTCTTGAAACAGATGGAAATTTGACAGGCCTGTGCCTCAGTTGTTCTCCAGGTCTGTTCGCCGGTCATGTGTCTTTTTTCATCCATTCATTTGAGCTTTGAGCATTGGGCTTACCAATAGTGTGAGTTTGGGGCAGGATTATCTTCTTTTTTAAAGTCCCCCTGTGGTGAAAATCCAGCTTTTAATGTTATTTATATGTGTGTATGGTGTTTTTATTATGCTTTAAGACAAAACCATGTGTAAGTTCACGAGTCGACAGCATTGCTGAGTATTTAAAACTGCAGTGAACCAAAGACAGTCTCAAAAACACGCTTTGAAATCGCTGGTGTTTCTGAATTGCATGATGTACATTAAAGTCGCAAATGCGAGATATAAAGTTAGAATTGCGAGATAAAACCCACAATTACGAGAAAAAAAGTCAGAATCGCAAGTTTATTTCTTGCAATTCTGACTTTATATCCTGCAATTGTGACTTTAGGTCATGCATAGATAGAGTCTCAATTGCGAGATGAAGTGGAAATGATCTTTTTAAATGTTTTATTTAGTGGCGGAAACAAGTGCAGATATGGAAATGGGTCACAAGTTGTCAGCTGGTCGGATATAGTCAACGAATAGGATTGGGCATCAAGACCTGCAGTGTAAATGCAACCTCAGATCAGTTGAAGAATGTCTCATTAATGGAACCAAATGGCATGAAAATCATTTTTACCTTAGCCAGAGACACTTTACTTTTGCAAACCTCTACAGAAGACTTTCGTCCTTCTGTGACAGTAACTGGGTAAGGATAAGATCATCAATCTTGGGTTCAGTGGCTTCCTGCCGATTTATTGGGCTTTGGATGTCAAAGGTTGACGATGTGCACATTCTTTCCTGACATTAATGGCTGTATGACAGCTGTTAGAAAACTGTAAATAACCTTGAGCTTTTGAGCGCGCGAGAGTTCAGCTAAATTTACGGACGCCGGGATTATCTTTGACGTTGGAACGGCATCAAGAATTTTAGAAACGGTCCCTGAAAAACATCATAAAGCCTCGTGACGTAACAGAAGTTTGATGCTGATAGTGGTTCAAAAGGTTATGTGAAATGTGAAATTAAAAGATTCTTCTGCTCACCTTAAGGATGCGTTTTTGTAGATCGTGATTGTGAATTATTAGTACAATTTCAAACAGCTGTTTCCTATGTGAATATATTGTAAAATGTAATTTATTCCTGAATTTTCAGCATCATTAGTGTCGCATGATCCTTCAGGAATCACTCTAATATGATGATTTGCTGCTCAATAATGTTTTCTTATTATTTTCAAAACCATCATAATGTTATTTATTATGTTGAAAATCATTTTGTTCTTTTTCAGGATTCTTTGATGAATCTAAAATTGAAGTCTTTTGTGACATTATAATTGCCTGTTTGATTAATTTAACCCTCAGGTGCTCTTCGTTTCGGAGTCACGCTTGTTATCTTCCCGGTCAAAAGTGACCTGACACCTAAAAATTTAATTTCCTCCATCCCAGTAAAACCAATTTATTTTTGTTCTATAATATTTATTCTTTGTAATTTAGTATTTTTAGACAATTTGATTGAATTTATTAATATTTTTTGCAATATTTATGGTCTATTTTTGCCATGGAAAAATACATATATTCCTATATATATATATATATATATATATATATATTTTTTTTTTTTTTTTCCAAAAAATTAATGCAGTATTTTAGTTTAATATAGAGTCTAGGCCTTCAGAAAAAAATATATATATTCTTTGAAGAAAATTAGCACCATCTGTTTACAGTATAGAGAAAAGGCGTAGAATCATGGTGTAACCACTAGATGGCATGTACAGCTCTCTATGGAGAGGCATGTGAATTCCCCAGATGTTTATGAACACATTTTTTTTTGGTGGATTTGAATATATAGTTGAAACAATCTCAAAAACTATTTTTTTTATAAAAAAAATGTGAATTTTTGTCAATTTCCCATTCATTTCCTATAGGGGGTCATTTTTGACCAAAGACCACAAGTGTGGCTATTTTTTTTAAGACCACTTAGCATGCTCAGATCATGAACTCAATTTTTGTGTGTGTTCACATACATAATGCCATAAAAGTCACCAAGTTTCATAACATTCCGATGAAGCTGTGATTTTTAAAAATTCAAAACATACTTTTTGTAATTAAAGTTTATTGGTGTCTATGTGTATAAAAGTGTGTTTGTGTGTGGGTGTGTTTGTCTGTTTTGCACTCTAGATGTTGTAGAGTGTCACCCCTTTCCTGCGGTGTACTTTTTTTTAAGAATTGTGGCCGATTTATAGATTGCACGTACAAATAATTCAGAGATTTTTTATTTATTTTTTATTTTTTTGTCAATTTCCCATTCATTTCCCATGGGGGTCATTTTTGACCAAAGACCACAAGTGTGACCATTTTTTTTTAAGACCACTTAGCATGCTCGGATCATGACCTCAATTTTTTTTTGCATCCACATACATTTTGCCATAAAAGTCACCAAGTTTCATAACATCCCTATGAAGCTGTGATTTTTAGAAATTCAAAACAGAAAATTTTTCGAGAAAAAAAACCCAAAACAAAACAGTGATCCAAATCATAAACATGGCATTGATTTTTGATCATGTTTAGTTCTTACATTGAATGTTTTGAATGCAACAATGGCTGTTTGTTTGAATTCTTTCACATAAATACATCTATAATCCGTCAATCTAAGGCATTAATATGCTGCTTTTCTATAAAGTAGGCTATTATGCATCAGTTCCGCTCCTTGAATTTGATTGGCTAATCTCCGTTCCAAGAGTATCTAAATCGACTGAATTTCGTCAGTAGACTCAAAATATCAAGCCGTATTTGAGCTGGTCCAGCTCTAGGCATAAACACAGACCAGACTGTGATGATGATGTTAATGGAGTGAAATGCTGAGCGAGTCCATAAATCCATTAGAAAGCTCAATATCAGGCCCACGCTGCTCATCCAGGCCCGTCGATGATCACCTACTTAACAGCGTGTCTGAAATGAACCTGCGCATGAATTGACGTTTTTGAAGGGGTTGGCGTCTTAAGACTAATCAAAAGTTCACAGGAATCACTTTGCCGTGAGCTGAGCTGTGTATTCGTCCTGTCTAAAGCTCACCCCCCGTCCGTGTGTATCCACAGGATTCAATTAATCCCTCTCTCCCTCGCTCGCTCCCGGGAAATGTGATTACAGACAATGTTTTGCTCCCCGTAGGAGTTTCGCACGGCCGTGTTATTTCCTCTGGCACAGACATTATCAGCGAGACAAACTCGCCAAACATTGTCCCGACCCTCCAGTCGATATCTGCATCCCAAAGCCACCTTTGTCATTTTAATTTTGTCTCTGCTGACTCTGCTGGCTGCGGTGTGTTTTCGCTCGTTTTAAACTCGCATATATCAAACCCATATTGACCCGGCGTGCTGAAGGCTTAAGAAGCTCTGGCAGAAATCGATGGCCTCCACCGCCGAGATCGGCTTCATCTGTACTTTCCGATCCGTCACCGAGAGCCTCTGCTGATTCATGTTTACAAAAACCAACACGCCACCAAACCCCCCCAATTAACGTCCGATTGGCTAAACTGAAGGGAGCGAGACAGCTGTGGGTTATAAATATGGAAAGAGAGAAACAAGAGCCTGATGGCGTTTGAGATTATTGGATTTATTACATTAGTTTCCAATTCGTTCCGCGTTACTGTCCGCACTGATGATTAAAACAGCGAGATGCTGGATATTGATCTCTGGCAACACTAATTGTTTTATTTTTGGTTCGCTTTACATGCATTTGTTCTGTTGCCATCAGTTAGAACTATTCAGAAACCTGCATTATTGGACAGCGCAGTCTCATCCCAAGACGTCATATAACTGACGTTTTGGGACGTCTTTTGACCATACGTCAATATTCGCCTTTTTAGGGCCCCCTTAAACGTTGATCCTAACTCTACCCCAGACCTAAAGCTAACCCTAAACCTAACCCGTCACCTAACTTACGTTATAGGTAAAGCGTCAGTTGTATGACGGCCCGGGATCGCGATCTACCGACGTTTAAGGGGGCCCTAAAAAGGCGGATATTGACGTATGGTCAAAAGATGTCAGTTATATGACGAATTGGGATGAGACTGTGTTATATTGGACATAGGCTTTGTTCAAAAACAAAGTGAACTGCCTTAGAAATTCAATTCTTGGAAAGTTCAATAGGTTTCTATATCACTCTAAAAAATGCTGGGTTGTTTTAACCCAATTTTGGGTCAAATATGGACAAAACCAGCCGTTGGGTTAAAAATGTCATTTAAAAATGCAACCCAATGGCTGGGTTTGTCCATATTGGGTTAAAATTGGGTTAAAACAACCCAGCATTTTTTAGAGTGTAGAACACTTGGGTTCTTGACTCAGTTGTAAAGAATGTTCCAAAAAAAAAGGAGAAATCTCTTTCGTGACACTTGAAATACTTGAATGATTAAAGGGTACCTATTTTGGGTTTTTGAAAATTGCCCTTCATGTAGTGTTTAACATAGATCTAAGTGAACGAAAACATCCTGCAAAGTTTTAAACATGAAAGTTCACCGTATACAAAGTTATTGTCTCTCAAAAGTAAGAGTCGACTCTGAGTTGTTGATATGAATCGTTCGAAGAACGATTCTTTTCCTTTGTCTAGTTGACGTCAACTTGACAAGTTATTTGAAAAAGAAATGCCCACTTATTGGGTTCTTGACTCAGTTGTAAAGAATGTCCTAAAAAAAGGAGATATCTCTTTCGTGACACTTGAAATACTTGAATGGGTTATTTAAAGTTCCCCTTCATATTAATAATCCTATACGCTATCTCACGACCAATTCGTACGAATTCGTACGATTTGTCTAAACCCACGTGACGGTTATGTTTAGGGGCGGGGTCAGGGGTAGTTCATTTGTACGAATTCATACGAATTGCTAATTCGTAAAATATGTACGATTTAGCAAAATCGTACTAATTCGTACGAGTGAGGTTGTACGAATTAGCCACCTCGTAAAATTCGTACGAATTCCCGTGAGATCGGGTTTTAATAATCATATTATCACTTAAAACTCATCTTTGATCAGCAAAATTACATATTATGCCTTAAAATAGTTTGACTGTAACTCGACACCCTTTCTTCACATAGTATTTGCATTCTATGAATATGCAAATGAGCCCCGCCTACACTCACTCAGATCCTCTGGTTGACGATCACACGTTGATCTGATTGGCTACAAGGTCGTTTGTGACGTCAGAAACACCAGCGATTTCAAAGCGACTGTCTTTGGTTCACTGCAGTTTTCATTTATGAATTTACACATATTTGTCTTAAAGCATAAAAACACCACATATAATAAAGCAATAAGTCCCTTGAAGCCGTGTTTTACAGTAAAGATGTTCATGCGAGCTGTTCAATTCATAAAATTCAATCAAAATAAAAAATAAATTGAAACTAAATCCATAAAGTGATCCCATGAAAGGAGTCCAATAAGCGCCTTACGGAACAAGCATTTTTACGGTATGATGCTGGCAACCACAGCTGCCAGTAGTTTACCGTTTTTTTACAGGATTATTTTTTATTAAGGGTGTGGTTAGGATCTCTTGGCTCTTTTAGTCTGACCAAAGCAGAAAATAATGCATTTAGCAAAATTGCATGATATTGTTAAAATTCATCAAATAATCTGAAATATCAGCAATGATTTCTGATGCATCATGTGATCGATGCAGTCCATCTTGCCGCTTTTAACGCAACACTTTTTTACGTTGCTTACAAGAAATGTGAGAAAACGAAGTGGTTGTGTAAAAGTGATAATTCCCAGCACTTCTTCTTAAATATCTTTACATTAGTCTGCGCTATTGCCGCGGGCGCTTATTTCTTTTCCTGTTTGACATCTGGTGTAGTCCGTGAGCTGAACATGCTGGAGTGGAGATGATGTCAGGCCCACATAAGAGTTTAATTATCAGCTGTTCGGCTGGGAAACGGCTCTGTAGAGTTTGGCTTCATTCATCTTTTTCCTCTCATCCGAGACTTCTCCATGAAAGGAAATGCTGTGCTTTTGCGTTACGGTTGACGGGGCAGTTATAATACGAATTAAAACAAACTCGGTCACTTATTACTGATCTTCACGATGCTTTTTTTTTTACCATTTCACTTCATAAACTATATAATTTATCATTGCTTATAATCAATAATTTAGTTCAGAAATGGAAACATTACATTTTTTAACATTTTCTGAAGAATGTAGAGAAGTCGATGCTAAAGAGATTTGGGTTTTGCCCTGCTTATGTATTCTGAGTGGTTTTTAGTGCATTAATAATGTGGTTGCTAGGGTGTTCCAGATAGTTGCTAGGGTTATTAATATTCTGTGGGTGTATTGCAGAAAGATCCTAACTTTAGAATCCTATCTTATCTGTTTGGGAAACATAGAAGTTTCTGTTAGAATATCATTTAGAACAAAAAGCAATTACAGAATAACATTTTCTTAGAAAAGAAAAAAAACCCCTAAAATTCTAAAAGTCTAAATACAAAGTTCTATGATAAAACTCTACACTGAAAAAAAAGACCTGTTGGATTAACATAAAAAAAACATGTACATCGGTTGCACATAATAAAGTTAGGTTTGTGCAACATGATTTATGTATATTAAAATGCATAAATCATGTTGCACAAACCTAACTTTATTATGTGCAACCGATGTACATGTTTTTTTTTATGTTAATCCAACAGGTCTTTTTTTTCAGTGTAGAACGATGAAGGCTGATTGGTCCTTTACTTAATCTACTTGCGATCACATCTGATTGGTTCCTGCTGTATCAGTAGCCAATGAGCTCGCTGTTCAAAGTTCAAATACTTGGTCACCAGAAAGTTCAGTGTTCAGTGCGTTTCACTGCGGATTCTTTGGTAAATCAGTCGCAATTTCGGTGCAAGCTTTGCAAACAGACCTTCACTGCAAGATATGACTCTGGCAGTAATGCCACAACATGTAAGAACTTATTTCTAATTTGTGATTAGTGATTCCTGATAATGTAATGATTCACGTACAGTGAGACTCATTACTGCAACCTTGCATGCGATGGGAGTGGATCTAAATATAATTCTATAATCAACATTTTTCACGATTAGTTAATTTTGACAGCTGTAAAGGTAAAAACGCTGTAAAAGTGTCCGGAAGAGTTCCACATGTAATATTTTTTTCATATGCAAAAGATGTTAGCAGTGGGGGTTTACAGCACAGAGCGTTTAAATCAGAAATGGCCTTTAATTTCTAAATTCTAACCTTTTTTTTTGGTAAAAATCAGTAACAATATACGTGCATTATACAATATTTAAAAAATGCATTTCATGGCCCCTTTAAAGCTTTTGTTTTGTAGTGTGCATCTTGTAATTTCCATCCTAAATGATCGCAGGATGAGTTACATGACGCATTTTAATACTTTTGATTGCCGTTCAGGGTCACAGTTTGAAAACACATCTTGTGTTTTTCTCTTAATGTTTTGGATTCAGCACTTTTGGTTAAATGTCAGTGATCCGCAGTTGTGAAATGCTGAGACACTTTCAGTGTTTAGCACTCTGTTAAGATCTGCCGCTTCTGAGCCCTAATAAATAACGTCCTTGTTTTCTCACAGCTCTGCCTATTTGCACACAGCAAAATCTTATTAAAAATGAACGGCATGAGAGAGTAGGGAGGAGAACGGCGCTCGCCGGACCGTTTAATCTCTGCTCTGAAGTGAGGAGGTGATGCAGAGAGAAACGTGATCCGGATCACAGTACAGTCACCTCTCTGAACAATAAAATCACTTTGTGGGAATACTCGGACATGTGAATACAAGCGTCAACACAAGAATATGGCGTTATCACAAGATTATCAATGCATACTGAGGAAATATGCCATAATATTCAATCTATCTATCTATCTATCTATCTATCTATCTATCTATCTATCTATCTATCTATCTATCTATCTATCTATCTATCTATCTATCTATCTATCTATCTATCTATCTATCTATCTATCTATCTATCTATCTATCTATCTATCTATATCTGTCTGTCTGTCTGTCTGTCTGTCTGTCATCTGTCTATCTATCTATCTATCTATCTATCTATCTATCTATCTATCTATCTATCTATCTATCTATCTATCTATCTATCTATCTATCTATCTATCTATCTATCTATCTATCTATATCTGTCTGTCTGTCTGTCTGTCTGTCTGTCTGTCTGTCTGTCTGTCTGTCTGTCATCTGTCTATCTATCTATCTATCTATCTATCTATCTATCTATCTATCTATCTATCTATCTATCTATCTATCTATCTATCTATCTATCTATCTATCTGTCTGTCTGTCTGTCTGTCTGTCTGTCTGTCTGTCTGTCTGTCTGTCTGTCTGTCTGTCATCTATCTATCTATCTATCTATCTATCTATCTATCTATCTATCTATCTATCTATCTATCTATCTATCTATCTATCTATCTATCTATCTATCTATCTATCTATCTATCTATCTATCTATCTATCTATCTATCTATCTATCTATCTATCTGTCTGTCTGTCTAACTGTCTGTCTGTCTGTCTGTCTGTCTGTCTGTCTGTCTGTCTATCTATCTGTCTATCTGTCTGTCTATCTGTCTGCCTATCTGTCTATCTGTCTGTCTGTCTGTCTATCTATCTGTCTATCTGTCTGTCTATCTGTCTGCCTATCTGTCTATCTGTCTGTCTAACTGTCTGTCTGTCTGTCTATCTATCTATCTGTCTGTCTGTCTATCTATCTGTCTATCTGTCTGTCTATCTGTCTGCCTATCTGTCTATCTGTCTGTCTAACTGTCTGTCTGTCTGTCTGTCTATCTATCTATCTATCTATCTATCTATCTATCTATCTATCTATCTATCTATCTATCTATCTATCTATCTATCTATCTATCTATCTATCTATCTATCTATCTATCTATCTATCTATCTATCTATCTATCTATCTATCTATCTGTCTACCTGTCTGTCTGTCTGTCTGTCTGTCTGTCTGTCTGTCTGTCTGTCTATTGTTCATTCTATCTGTCCTTTGTTGTATTATTGTTTTATCACCATCAATCTATCATTCTCTGTCTATAAACCTTCTAAACGTCAAGGTTTTTATAACTTTTCCCCTCACCAACACTTTCAAACAAGCCCTTGTTACGTTGGCATGCAACAAATCTCTTTGCTTTTCTAGTTTCTAGTTTAAATTAGTTGCATGAATTTGAATTTGTTTTCATTTTACTTGCGTTGCATTATAATTGCAGTTCTGCAACCTGTCTGTAAAATCAGGAATTGAACTGAAGTTCTCATCACGGTCTGTAACCTTGACTCTCATCGCTTCTGAACGAGACACGAATTTAGTGATTCAGGGAGTCGGGAATAGTATTTTAGCCTTAAATATAATACGATTGTTATTTTTATTTCTTATGCGTGGTCCTTTTTGTTTCATATGCATATCTTGTGATTACTTTATGGTTATTTTAACTCTGAATTACCATGTGCGTATGAAATTTGCTATATAAATAAACTCCTTGTCCTCATCCTGCAGTGTTGAGGAGGGTTTGATGGGAGCTGCTCTCTTCACTTATTCATTCCTTTAAATGTGAACGACACATTGACCTCTGCTTCTGTAAGCGTCTGTCGAGCCTCAAGCCAGCCATTATAGCCTAGAGTCACAACCAGCAACAGTCAGTAAATGTCTTATGCACTTTCATCAGAATATACAGTTATGTAGATTGACTGACGTCCCGACAGGGTGACGAACAGGCAGATTGACTTTACCCAAGGCCATTTCTGCTGATGGAATCAGTTTTTAATTTGTATATGAAAATGGCCTTTTTTATTGTGTGTTTGTTTACACCTCGCAGGGAAAGTAACTGGTTTAGTTATGTTACAATATATGACAGATTGTTTTGTTTTTGACAGATTGAGTTTTTTTTTCATTGCTCATGAGACTTAGTTAAAATTCACTTACTGATATTTTCTCTTACGTTTCCTTAGAAGAAATAGAAATGGGCTCAAATGAGTCAATAGTTATACTACAGTATATGGAGCTAAAATGAATTTAGATAGCAGTTCAGATCATATATTTTAGAGTTAATATTGAGTTCCCAAATAAATAACACCATTTATAAAAGAAACATTTTTACATTCATTTAAAAAATAACAATTTTTACTTTGTTTAAATATTAAACATTGTATTGTGCAGGATCCAGTTTGTTTATTTTAGTTAATTTATTGTTTTATTTATTATGCTGTACTGTGTTATTTGCACTCTAAAACGCTGGGTTGTTTTAACCCAATTTTGGGTCAAAAAATTTGGACAAACCCAGCCATTGGGTTACATTTTTAAATTACATTTTTAACCTAATGTTTAAATTTGTCCATATTTGACCAAGAATTGGGTTAAAAAAACAGCATTTTTTAGAGTGTGTATATACTGTCTTCATTATTTGTTTTTAATTTATTTATTTACAAAATAGTGAATTAATAACGAGCAGGATTTAGTAATTTTATACTTATTTGTTTATTTATTCATTCACTCTAAAAAATGCTGGGTTGTTTTAACCCAACGTTGGGTCAAATATGGACTAACCCAGCAGTTGGGTTAAATTTTAACATTACATTTTTAACCCAACATTTCGGGTTTGTCCATATTTGACCCAACGTTGGGTTAAAACAACCCAGCATTTTTTAGAGTGTTCATTCATTTATTTAATTATTTTTGTTTATTAAAAATAGTAAATGCTTTATATATTGTGCAAGATTCAGTCAGCAGTTTATTTTATTTTTTGTTTAATTACACTCTTAAAAATGCTGGGTTGTTTTAACCCAATTTTGGGTCAAATATAAAATGTTGGGTTAAAAATGTAATGTAAAAATTTAACCCAACAGCTGGGTTAGTACATATTTGACCCAAAGTTGGGTTAAAACAACCCAGCATTTTTTAGAGTGTAATATAATTCTTTGTTATACAAAATGCATGATTCATAAAACAGTTTATTTATTGGATTAATTTATATTTTTTTTATTTATTAAACAACTGTAAAGATGAATATGCTTAATCTAATCAATAAAATTGTGGCAACAGATTAAAATCAATATTATTTATTAAATTGAACAAATTAGAATTGAGTAATAGTTAATCAAATTAACATTCTAATGAATTCTAATTTGTACAATTTAATTTATATTTAATTAATAATATTGCTTGTAATATGTTGCCACAATTTTATTGATTAGATAAAAGCATATTATTTTTTTCAGTGTAATTCTTTATACTGTGCAAGATTCATTTAGTATTTTATTTATTTATAAAAAAAATAGTAATGCTTTATATTCTGCACGAATCGATTCAGTGAGCATTAATGGCAAGGCCTGTTGAATGGTGCATTGTGGGAAAGAGCACAGCACTCTCTCTTCTGCTTCCCAGATCATCGCTCCTCTTTCTCAGATACTGGTCAAAGCTTCAGAAACACACGTAACCTCCCACAAACTGCCAGTTGATCAGATAGCAGCGTAACTAATGAAAAGCGTCACGAAAGTGACAGAGAGATTAATGAAGTTTCCCATGCTGCTCTTTGCATGTGGTTCGCCATGGGCTCCTCTGGGCACAGCTGCTGTTAAATGCTATTCATGGTGACAAATAATGCACTATCTCAGCAGTGACACCTCCAAGTCAAGGTTAAAAAACACATTTGCCAGTCAGGACAAGTGGAGGCTCTGCGAATATAGATACGGAATAAATGTATTTACACACAGCGGGATGGAGGCGGGACAGAAGCGATTGGGAATTCGGGATTAATTGAAAACATCTGTGCAATGAGGCAAAATATCCGCCGTCTCTTATAACGGCAGGCGAGCGTAATGCACAACCCGTAGAGGAAATGAGTTTTGTTGCTGTTAGTGTTTTGTTTTTCCTCTCTCTTGAACTCTATGAGTGGACGAGAGTGTGTTAGGATCTGTTTTCCTCTGCATATGTGTTTGTTTTGTTGTTTGCGAGCAAAGCCTCTGATTTGTAGGCAGTAAGTGTGGGAGGCTTTCGAACGGTCAATTCCTCCTGACCTTCAGATAAAATTACAGTGAACCAATCAAGGAAAGATCTGAGAGAGAGCCAAGAGGGGAATCAAGGTCAAGTGTACGTGTGTTTTTGTGTCCTGGATGACATTCTCCTATGGTCTCACATAGGCACACTTACACGTGCGTACCTGCTCATTTAAATGTACTACCATAGACATGATAGTTCGTATTTAAAGCTAATTATGATGACCTCAAACTTTTTGCATTTTTAGAATGAAATAAAAAAACATTAAGTGGTTTAAAGGACAGCATCACAACTGCTGGTACTTAAAAGTGTAGTATGTAGTTTTTGTGACACTAGTGGTGCCTAGCGGAATTACATAACCGATTGCAAACGCCCCTTTAACGTGCCACGCCTCACCAACTCAAACATTTATTCGTTCATTTATTTAGGCATGTCTCAACCACGGGCGTAATTTCCTATGGGGACTGGGGGACATGGCCCCCCCCACACTTTTCAAAACCCTGTTTGGGTCTCCCCCCCCCATTTTCAAATTCGTTTAAATGATTTTTAAGTAAAATTAATTAAGTCACCTGTTGTTTCTGTCGTTTTATCTCCGACTGTGCCGCAACTGCTATAACTGTTCACTCTGTAGCCACACCCCAAATAACTGTATAACTGTAGCCACGCCCCAAACTCTCCACCTGCTACAGTGGCCACGCCCCAAACTCTCTCCTGCTACAGTAGCCACGCCCCAAACTCTCTCCTGCTACAGTAGCCACGCCCCAAACTCTCTCCTGCTACAGTAGCCACGCCCCAAACTCTCTCCTGCTACAGTAGCCACGCCCCAAACTCCACCTGCTACAGTAGCCACTCCCCAATCACTCCCCCTGCTACACTGGCCACGCCCCAAACTCCACCTGCTACAGTAGCCACGCCCCAAACTCCATCTGCTACAGTGGCCACGCCCCAAACTCTCCACCAAATACAGGATCTTACCAACTATAAAAATATTAACCAAATCCTAACTGTAAGAATTAAACATAGCAACATAACACTTGCCACACATTTGTTACGTAACGCACACATCATATGTTTTTACTCATTTGTTACTGTACTAAGCATAGACTGTTGTACCCCTAGCAGATGATAACCAGCAAATAAAGGCTCGAACTGTAGTGGCCGAGACATATTTAAAGGGCAGAGACTTGAGAGACTTAACCGGTCTAAGTTGCTTACCGCTGCAACTACCCACAACATCATAGCAACAGCCCGGAGCACCCTAGCAACAACCTTGCAAAATACACCAAAAGAACATCCTAATAGCCATCTAGCAACACCACAGCGAAAACTCTACAAACACCCTGTCAAACGCTCTTAGATAAATTAACACAATAAGCTAGGAATTTAAATATTGTTTACTTTATGAATCGCATTTGAGGACGTCACCAGATAACTGGAGAGAGAGAGAGAGAGAGAGAGAGAGAGAGAGCATGATATATGAAATTGGGAGGTGCTGGAAGAGGGAATGATAGATAAGAGAGAGAGAGAGAGAGAGAGAGAGAGAGAGAGAGAGAGAGAGAGAGAGAGAGAGAGAGAGAGAGAGTAGTGCCTGAGGAACACTCAGACAGAACAAATGAGCAGCCGCGGCTTGACTCCCGCTAGAGACGCTGATATCGGCTCGTTCTGCAGGAGTCAGATTACATCTGGAGAGGATCGGCTCGCTCTGAGACACAGCTGAGGAGTTTCTCTGAAGATCTCAGTTCACAGAGAGAGACAGAACCTCGTGGTCGCAGTTCCCAACATGTTCAAATGAAATCATGGGTTCAGTGTTGAGGACAGCGGTGCGCGGGGACGCCACGGACCTGTGCGCGTGATGACCATGGAGAGCATGTTTATGGGTAAGTCTGTTATTATAAGTCTGCGGGTGTGTTTTATAGACTCTCACGGGGACATCAGCGCAGCCTCACCACACACACCTGATTTGTGTCAGTGGAGTTTAGCGAACAGCTTGAAATCGCGCGTTTCTGCAAAACTGTAGGAGATTTTAGGGAACGTCTCAGCGTGTTGTCTGGAGCTGAAGGGATGAGTCCTGTCCAAGTGATCAGATCTCACCGCAGGAGAAACAGCAGATCTGTTGATCTGAGCTCAGTCTGATGAAGCTTTTAGGGGTTTGAATGTGTGTGTTTGTGTGTTTTATAGGCTATTACATTTTTAGAAAGGTGATTGGGATTGTTTAACTAACAGTGTGGATGTAAACTTTCAAGACACTATATTTACATTATGAACGTAAACGGCAAGGTGTCTATTGTTTAGATGTTTTACCGTTTTTATCACTTCTAAACTTTTTTGCAGTCCTGTAATGTGACGTGATATTTTTATTTATTATTGTTTATTTATTTATTTATTTACAAAAATCTGCGCCAAAATGACAAAAAAAATCTTTGTGACGATATCACTGAATATTTGAAGAGTTCAGATGCAAAAGCCTCTAAATGCCATTTGAAATTTTCTTCTAAAATGACCATTTTTATCAAGCTTGTATATTTAAGTTCAGTAATTTCACTTAAATGACAATTAATAGGTAATCTTCAATGCCATTTAAGTGAAATTACTGAACTTAAATATACAAGCTTGATAAAAATGATCATTTTAGAAGAAAATTTCAAATGGCACTTAGAGGCTTTTGTATCTGAACTCTTCATTTATTTAACCATAGGAAAAGTGAATTTAAGTTATTTTTCATCTCTGTTTTTTTGTGGTTATTTAAAATTAGACAAATTTTATATTATTAATATCATATCTGTTATTTAACAGTTGAGACAGTTCTTTAAGGCAGACCTAACCAGAAAAAGACACTAGCCGGGGGTTTAAATCCCAGTTGCGCAGGCGGGGCATGTTGTCACACGGCGTTACAATTAGCTCCTATTAGAATTATTCTATTACACTCTAAAAAATGCTGGGTTGCTTTAACCCAATTTTGGGTCAAATATGGACAAACCCGAAATGTTGGGTTAAAAATGTAATGTAAAAATTTAACCCAATGGCAGGGTTAGTCCATATTTGACCCAAAATTGGGTTAAAACAACCCAGCATTTTTTAGAGTGTATACTTTGATGAATTCTATTAAGAAATAAAGATAAAAAACTGAAAAAAGACCCAGAGTTAATTTTCAGAAATTAATAATTATCATTATGTTTTCAATATGCTTGAAAAAAAAGAACTTTAAATGTGTAATTTTGGTGATCAAAGATGAGTTTTAAGAGATAATTTTTGACTACAGATGGACTTTAAGAGACTGTGATTGGATCATTATTGCAGTGATTATTATGTTAGCATGTTATTTGTTTGGCAGCAGTTCTTCTAACCCTAAATGAAAGAGTGTTTATGTAGGAAGACACATCATGGCCATATTCCAGAAGGACAATGTCAAAATTCATTGAAAGTGTTTGGGATGTGCTGGAGGAGACTTTACAGAGTGCTGGACTCTTGCATTGGCAATACAAGATCTTAACCAAAAATGTATGCACCTCTTATGGAACAATGTTGTGATGTTATATCCATCAAATGGTGCAACTTTTGCCAAACATATATCATGCAATAAACATAATAACCACTGTAATAATGATCCAATCATAGACTCATGTTATGGGGGGCATTTCGGACAGGTGGAGTGCCGTGACGCGTGATAACACACACACACACACTCCCCCCAAGTAAATCACTCCCATTATAATCAACAAATTCATCCTGATGCTCCTTTTGACAGGGAGACCCTGATTATACACTCTTAGAAGAAAAGGTTCTATTTAGAACCTTAAAAGGTTCTATTAGCACTACGTATTTGGAACCCCTAAAAGGTTCTATACACTCTTAAAAAAGGGTTCCTCTGGGTTCTTTATAGAACACTGGGGTTCCATACTTGGCCAATAGAACCTTTTACCAAAAAATGGTTCTATATAGAACCCTGGGGTTCCATACTTGGCCAATTGGCCAATAGAACCTTTTACCAAAAAAAAGTGCTATATAGAACCATTTTGGAGTTCCATATATGAAGTGATGGAACCATTTCTGGTTTTAAATAGAACCATTTCTTCTAAAAGTGTAGATAGTTTATGTTCTAGATTGCATAGCAACTATTCTTTATTTATTCATTTGTTGTGAATCTAAATGTGTTCTGACTGAAATCAAATGTAACTTGACGGTTCCGGTCCCTGATGTGCAGCTTCAATGCAGTAGACCGCCTCAACTATGGTGTCCGGTGTTTGGTTCCTCCCTTTAGGGAGCATTTTAGGCGGTCCTGGCTTTAGAGCTTGTAGATCTTGTTAGGACGTGGGTGATGACAGCCGAGACTGCAGTGTGGTTAACCCCAGATCTTTTATTTATTTGCTTTATAACCTCAGATTGCAGAACACATGGCTAGTGTTTCCTGACCACTGCTTTATACAGTTTAAAACCCAATTAGTTTTGCATGCAATATATACGTTTGGGTGTGTGTGTGTTTATTTATTGTAAACTTGATATCTTAATATTTTAATCTTCAGAATAAATGATCAGTCGAAGTTAACCCGGTGCACAATACCACAACTGGCTCTTAATGGAATGTGCAAAACAACTTAAGCTTAATGAACAACATCTGTGCTATAAAATATTGACTCATCCCTCAGTTTGTCAAAACAAACAAAATTTACAATGGAAGTCTATGACGTGAGGTAATCCAGTGGGATTCAAAGCGTGGATCTCGTATGTGTTTGAGCTGTTTAGTTCAATCATCCGTTTAGCATGGGATTACTTGTCTAGATGAATGTCTGTTTATGCATTACCATTATTATTCCCATAGGTGGAACAATAAAGGGGTCTATAATACCTGATCCAGTCCGTCTAGCATTAGTACTGAGAGAGAGATGGGCTGTAATCAAATATCAGGGAGATCAGTTTTCAGTGTGCTGCTATTTTAATTTTGAGAGATTAAAAAAAGCATGCATATTTATTAATAATAATATTTATTTATTTTATATTTTAAATGCACCGCTATTTTTCAGTGGCTGTCTAGATTTTTATTAGCAACACAATGGTGTAGTTATGATATCAACCAGCAGGGGCAAACTAACCATGCAAACCAGCTAAACCTTGATTGCTTGGTAAATGGTCTCTCTTTCTGGTATTTTTGTGTGTTGTGCAAAAAACTCTGGGGTTACCAGCATGTTCATAACAGTAGGTGATATATTTAATAACTTTGCACAGAAAAGATTGGTCTTAAGGCCCGTTCACACCAAGAACAATAACTAAAGATACTTACGCTATCTCACGACCAATTCGTACGAGTGATTAAAAAGTGGCTAATTCGTACTAATTCATACAACCTCACTCGTACGAATTCGTACGATTTGTCCAAACCCACGTGATGGGTAGGTTTAGGGGCGGGGTCAGGGGTAGGTCATTCGTACGAATTCATACGAATTGCTAATTCGTAAAATATGTACGATTTAGCAAAAACGCGAGTGAGGTCGTACGAATTGTTACGAATTAGCCACCTCGTAAAATTCGTACGAATTCTCGTGAGATCGGGTTGAAGATACCCATTACCATTTTAGCGTCCACACATACGAACGAAAAAACTGTTTTTTTGAACTTCAACTTCGCGCTGCAGGTTTTGACGTCTGTCACTTTAAACGCTCGAGCTCTTTAAAGGGATAGTTCACTTTGAAATTAATTGTTGGTAATTTGTTTCAGCTTACCTCAAGGGCATCCAAGATGTAGGTGTCGTTGTTTCCGCAGTATTTAAATGTTGATATATTTAGGTCAAACCGTTCGTGTCTGTCAGTCATATAATGAAGGTCTATGGTCACCACCTCAAAGAGCATGCACAGAGAAGTCCAGATTAAACATGATTTAATGACTCGTAAATGTAAGTACACATTGATGGCCTGAGACACGAAACGAGTGGTTTGTGAGAGAAAACAAACAGTATTTATATCGTTTTTACCTCTTGTAAATCATTCCAATGACATCACTTTTCTGTGCCATTATCGTTATAGTTACGGTGTGGACTTTGCTCATCTTTATACGATTGTCTTTATCGTTACAGTGATTGTCTTTGGTGTGAACAGGCTTTTAGAGGTGTTAGTTATGTATTATTTTGTTAGTCTGTACTTTTGAAACAATATTTTAACGCTTATCTTGTTGCAATTCCCACGAGCCTTCCTTTGTAAGTGCATTGCTGTAAATAATGCACTAAATAAATAATGCTTGTTTTCAAATTGAAGGAAATGTAGTATTGATTTAAACTTGTACACTCGTAGGACTCGTAGGTTTTCAATGACAGTCCATCAGGAGAGGCCTCTGCTTCGTGCAGTGTGTGTTTCGAGGGCAAGTATGTGTGTTTTTTATACCAAGGGACATGGAGATAAAGCAGGCCGGATCAAGTCTAGGAGAATGATAGGAGTGACAGAGAGCGGATGTGATTAATTATTTACGTGCCATATTTGTCCTCTAGACATCACTTTTTCTCTCAGTCAGCACCGCTCCGAGCAGCGAACGCTGTTTTAAGATGATGGGCACATCTGAACAGAGATATGGAGACAGTTCTACAGGCGGTTTCCACACACACACACACACACACACACACACACACAGGTTTATTTCGCAATACATGTAAGGACATTCTGTAGGTAGTACTGCGGAATCCACTGGTTGACGATCACACGTTGATCTGGGGTGTGTTTCCCGTACAACGACATAGTTCACTGCTTCACTACCATAGTACGATGCATCATTGGAAAAATCAACTAGCTAGTCACGACTGTTTCCCGAAACCCACTGTCGCAAAGTATCGTTCAACCACGTTGGTTTCGCACGTGGTGGAGTAATAGCTACTTTTAAAGAAACTGTTTGAGATCCAATCAACGCTAGATTTGTTAATATAAATTACAGAGGACTATTTGTAATTGTTCTCAATTATTTTGCTTTATTACCAGACTCAATATTTGTCTCGTTCTTACATAGTGGAGCACGTTCGCACATGCGCACTCTTCAAACACGATACTTTAAATCTTTTGACAAACTAAAAGACGTAAATTCCATTTGTATGTATTCTAAATAAAAGACACCGGTTGTACTGAATGTCAGCTTGCTTATTTTGCTCAAGATAAGGATTTATTTCCTCCAAATGTCATGCAATATAGAAACAATGCTTCTCGAGAGCTGTTGTTCAAACCACACAACTTTGCGATGCTGTTTGCGAATGTTCGTTGGAACGATGGTTTCGGGAAACACCGACTCGTTGAACTATGCTGATAACGACGGAACTTGCGACCATATTTGGCTAACGATGCTTTCGGGAAACGCACTCCTGGGGTGTGTTTCCCGTACAACGACTGTTTCACTACCATAGTACGATGCATCATTGGAGAAATCAAGTAGCTAGTCAAAAAAAGCTAGACTTTTTTAGGAACAAGATTGAGGTTCTATACTCAAGCATTCCCACCTACCACGCCTCCAATTCACCCACCTCGACCACCCCCTTTGCTTCTAATTCTTCCAATACTAGCCAAAATAAGGTCCAGTTAACACACTTTACTCCAATTGATCTTATTGAAATGACAGAGCTAATTTTAAAACTGAAACCGACTACCTCACCGGCGGATATTATGCCGACACGTCTTTTTAGAGAGGTGTTAGGTGCGATTGGTCCATCCGTTCTGACAATAATGAATAGTTCATTACGCACTGGCATTATTCCGTCCTGTTTTAAGCATACCGTGATTAGGCCTTGTTTGAAAAAGCCGAGTCTCGATCCATCCGAGTTTAACAACTTTCGACCTATCTCCACAATACCTTTTCTGTCCAAAGTGTTGGAGAAGATCGTCTTTCTCCAACTCTCTGCTTTTTTAACAGACCAAGATCTTCTGGATACATTTCAATCGGGATTTAGGACCCGTCATAGTACTGAAACTGTCCTCCTTAAAGTGACAAATGACCTTTTGCTCACTTTGGACTTAGGTAAATCCGGCATTCTAATTCTGCTCGACCTAACCGCCGCCTTTGATACTATCCATCACGGTATCCTTTTACAGCGTCTAGAGCAGGAGGTTGGGCTTAGTGGTGCGGTCTTACGCTGGTTCCACTCATATCTCTCAAATAGATCTGTATCAGTTAAAATAGGTAACTATTCATCACACTCTGCACCATCAACATGTGGGCTCCCACAAGGGTCCATATTGAGTCCTATACTATTCTCCTTGTATTTGTTACCTTTAGGCTACATCTTTAGGAAATATGAGATCACATATCACTGTTACGCCGACGACACTCAAATGTATGTCCCACTACACCCTTTTGATAAGTCATGCTCTAATCTTGTAACCTGTCTTGATGAGGTAAAGTGCTGGATGGCTAGAAATTTTCTCCACTTAAATGAGAGCAAAACCGAGGTTATTGTTTTTGGCCCTCTGGGCTCTTCACCACTCATTTCTTCCCATTTGGGGCCATTGTCCAGTAATATCCACCCTTATGCAAAAAATCTGGGTGTATTTTTTGACTCTGAATTAAAGTTTTCTAAGCAAGTAAGTGCTGTGGTAAAAAGTAGTTTCTACCATCTAAGATTAATAGCGAAAATGAAACCTATGCTCTCACGTAGGGATTTGGAGACTCTTATCCACGCATTTATATCATCAAGACTTGACTACTGTAACGTGGTATATTTGGGACTCTCTCAGTCATTGCTGAACCGACTGCAGCTGGTTCAAAATGCTGCTGCTAGACTTTTGACCAGCTCGAGAAAGTATGATAGCATCACCCCTATCCTCAAATCCCTTCAATGGTTACCAGTCAGATTTCGGATCGATTTTAAGACCTTAATATTCATCTTTAAAATTTTAAATGATCTGGCACCATCTTACCTCTCTGATCTTATTATTTTGCACCAGCCAGCAAAGAATCTGAGATCGGCAGATAAATTACTGCTCCAAGTGCCACGATCCAGACTCAAGCGGAAAGGTGACCGGGCGTTTTCCATAGCTGGGCCTAGGCTATGGAATAATCTACCGCTCGCCATCCGCTCCATCCCCACGTTGCATTCCTTTAAAACGGCACTGAAAAAGCACTTTTATAGCTTGGCATTTACCTCCGACCCAAGAGAGACCTAAATATATTAGTTTTATGTTGTTGTGTTTTGTATTTTTTTTTTTTTCTCTCTGTTTGGTTTTATTGCTGTAATTGTACAGCACTTTGGGCTGCTCTTGAGGCAGTAGAAATGTGCTATATAAGAAAATAAACTAAACTAAATAAACTAAACTAGTCACGACTGTTTCCCGAAACCCACTGTCGCAAAGTATCGTTCAACCACGTTGGTTTCGCACGTGGTGGAGTAATAGCTACTTTTAAAGAAACTGTTTGAGATCCAATTAACGCTAGATTTGTTTTATATAAATTACAGACATGTCATCTGAGGACTATTTCTAAGGCCGTGTGTCCACCGAAGCGTTTTTATCCAGCTGAAAACGCTAGCCGCTCTGCTGAAGACGCCGTGCTTTGGGCGCTTCAGAGTGTTTTGGCAGCGCAGCGTTTTTCCGTTGAGACGTTTCGTTGCTATGATACAGAATATCCGCAGCAGTTTGAATGTTGACAGTTGGTCGGTGTGGTATTAGTCCCGCCCCTTCTCCACTGTGATTGGACGGCTGGGTAAAATGTGACAGTGATGAGCGCTGCGTTTTATCCAAAGTTGAACATTTTTCAACTCCCAGCGACCAGTAAAAACGCTGGGCGCTCGGCGCTTCAGCGCGAAAAAAAACGCTCAGCGCCTCGGTACGCTCATGACGTTTAAAAAAACGCGGCGCTCCCATTGAAAACAATTGAAAACATACGGCAGGGGCGTGGAAAAACGCTTTGGTGGACACACGGCCTAATTGTTCTCAGTTGTTTTGCTTTATTACCAGACTCAATATTTGGCTCGGCATAGTAGAGCGCGTTCGCACATGCACTCTCTTCAAACACGTTACTTCGAATCCTTTGAAAAACTAAAAGTAAATTAATTACATTTGTATGTATTCTAAATAAAAGACACCAGTTGTACTGAATGTCAACTTGGTTATTTTGCTCAAAATAAGGATTTATTACGTCCAAATGTCATGCAATATAGAAACAATGCTTCTCGAGAGTTGTCGTTCAAACCATACAACTTTGCGATGCTGTTTGCGAATGTTCGTTGGAACGATGGTTTCGGGAAACACCGACTCGTTGAACTATGCTGATAACGACGGAACTTGCGACCATATTTGGCTAACGATGCTTTCGGGAAACGCACTCCTGATTGGTTACAAGGTTGTTTGTGACGTCAGAAACACCAGCGATTTCAAAGCGTGTTTTTGAGACTGTCTTTGGTTCACTGCAGGAAATACTCAGCAATGCTGTCCACTTATGAACTTACACACAATTTGTCTTAAAACACAACATTAAAAGCTGGATTTTCACCACAGGGCGACTGTAAGTTCAGGGATTCACATGCAGACAGATAATTGAGAGGAAAGCACAAGTGGGGGACGTGAGGTTAAGCAAACCATGCTAACCCTTGAACCCCTGACCCCATTCTGTTGAAGCCCGAGAGCTTGTTTCAGCGCTGAGAGCGAGGTGGTCTCCATGAAGAGAAGGTGCTGAAAATATAACTCACTGAAAGCAGCGTAAAGACTGACTGACTGCAGGGCAGAGAAGATTGGACATTTTCCACATTACTGTTCTTTGAAACGGAAAACAGAGCCGTAAAAGACTCGCTCACGCTGCAGGCAGAGTGTCAAAAAAGCCTCGTAACAATCAAAATGTTCTCATCAACTTAATAAGACGTGTACCCTTAAACCCGAGTGACATGCTGCCAGCATTGATGTTTTGCTTGTTTGCCTTTTTCCAGAAAGAGGCTCTTTGAATGTTTCTGCATCGTGCTCACACAATAATCAAACCTCGTAAAGCTTTTCAAGGCCCCGAGGAGATAAAACCCAGATGTTTCGCTGTGAAACGCCCTCATGGTTAGCGCTGGGAGAGCGGCGAGCGCTCGGTCACAGTCCGTTCTGTCACTCCGGCCACGCTTTTGCTTGCATATTTAATTCTGTTTTCTTGTTCTGTGCCTGGCGCCGTGACAGCATTCCTTTAGCCTGATGTCGTTTGACATGTCAGAGTCGAGTCGCCGACACGGAGGTCTGAGATTGACATGCTTCCTGCAAGTGCAAGCACGTTTTCCTTCTCCCTCGACAAAGGCATGTGGCGCAACAATTTCGGGTTGTTGTTTTTTTATTATTTTCGATTTATTATTTATCATCCCTGCATGCCAGAAGGACTGGAGGAATTAGTAACATTTTGTTTCGTAATCCATGTCAAACTAGTGCTGAGATTTCAAAGCTCCCAAAGGAAAGGAAACACACAGATGAGATTGGTTATTTGAGATTCAACAGCACATGCAGCTCTGTGATTTAAACTTTGTGACTTTTCTGTCATAGTTGTATCTAGACGATAATAAGATCAAATGGAGAAGAATCCCAATTTCTCCTGAGAAAATACCTTAGTTCTGTCATGACAACTCTCTAGAGTGTTTGGCATGATAATGGGTATGACAATGTTGATATGTTTGGTCTTGGTGGAATAGATATGCTACGCTGCTGCTATTATTGCTGCTGCTGTCAGTTATTGATGCTGATGTCAGTTATTGATGCTGCTGTCAGTTATTGATGCTGCTGTCAGTTATTGATGCTGCTGTCAGTTATTGATGCTGCTGTTGGTTATTGATGCTGCTGTTGGTTATTGATGCTGATGTCAGTTATTGATCCTGCTGTCAGTTATTGCTGCTGCTGTCAGTTATTGATGCTGATGTCAGTTATTGATGCTGCTGTCAGTTATTGATGCTGCTGTCAGTTATTGATGCTGATGTCAGTTATTGATCCTGCTGTCAGTTATTGATGCTGCTGTCAGTTATTGATCCTGCTGTCAGTTATTGATGCTGCTGTCAGTTATTGATGCTGCTGTCAGTTATTGATGCTGCTGTCAGTTATTGCTGCTGCTGTCAGTTATTGATGCTGCTGTCAGTTATTGATGCTGCTGTCAGTTATTGATGCTGCTGTCAGTTATTGATGCTGCTGTCGGTTATTGATGCTGCTGTCAGTTATTGATGCTGCTGTCAGTTATTGATGCTGCTGTCGGTTATTGATGCTGCTGTCAGTTATTGATCCTGCTGTCAGTTATTGATGCTGATGTCAGTTATTGATCCTGCTGTCAGTTATTGCTGCTGCTGTCAGTTATTGATGCTGATGTCAGTTATTGATCCTGCTGTCAGTTATTGCTGCTGCTGTCAGTTATTGATCCTGATGTCAGTTATTGCTGCTGCTGTCAGTTATTGATGCTGATGTCAGTTATTGATCCTGCTGTCAGTTATTGCTGCTGCTGTCAGTTATTGATCCTGATGTCAGTTATTGATGCTGCTGTCAGTTATTGCTGCTGCTGTCAGTTATTGATGCTGCTGTCAGTTATTGATGCTGCTGTCAGTTATTGATGCTGCTGTCAGTTATTGATGCTGCTGTCGGTTATTGATGCTGCTGTCAGTTATTGATGCTGCTGTCAGTTATTGCTGCTGCTGTCAGTTATTGATGCTGCTGTCAGTTATTGATGCTGCTGTCAGTTATTGATGCTGCTGTCAGTTATTGCTGCTGCTGTCAGTTATTGATGCTGCTGTCAGTTATTGATGCTGCTGTCAGTTATTGATGCTGCTGTCAGTTATTGATGCTGCTGTCAGTTATTGATCCTGATGTCAGTTATTGCTGCTGCTGTCAGTTATTGATGCTGCTGTCAGTTATTGATGCTGATGTCAGTTATTGATGCTGCTGTCAGTTATTGATGCTGCTGTCAGTTATTGATGCTGCTTTCAGTTATTGATGCTGCTGTCAGTTATTGATGCTGATGTCAGTTATTGATGCTGCTGTCAGTTATTGATGCTGCTGTCAGTTATTGATGCTGCTGTCGGTTATTGATGCTGCTGTCAGTTATTGATGCTGCTGTCAGTTATTGATGCTGCTGTCGGTTATTGATGCTGCTGTCAGTTATTGATGCTGCTGTCAGTTATTGATGCTGCTGTCGGTTATTGATGCTGCTGTCAGTTATTGATGCTGCTGTCAGTTATTGATGCTGCTGTCAGTTATTGATGCTGATGTCAGTTATTGATGCTGATGTCAGTTATTGATGCTGCTGTCAGTTATTGATGCTGCTGTCAGTTATTGATGCTGCTGTCAGTTATTGATGCTGCTGTCAGTTATTGATGCTGCTGTCAGTTATTGATGCTGCTGTCGGTTATTGATGCTGCTGTCAGTTATTGATGCTGCTGTCAGTTATTGATGCTGCTGTCGGTTATTGATGCTGCTGTCAGTTATTGATGCTGCTGTTGGTTATTGATGCTGCTGTCAGTTATTGATCCTGCTGTCAGTTATTGATGCTGCTGTCAGTTATTGATGCTGCTGTCGGTTATTGATGCTGCTGTCAGTTATTGATGCTGCTGTCGGTTATTGATGCTGCTGTCAGTTATTGATGCTGCTGTCAGTTATTGATGCTGCTGTCGGTTATTGATGCTGCTGTCAGTTATTGATGCTGCTGTCAGTTATTGATCCTGCTGTCAGTTATTGATGCTGCTGTCAGTTATTGATCCTGCTGTCAGTTATTGATGCTGCTGTCAGTTATTGATCCTGCTGTCAGTTATTGATGCTGCTGTCAGTTATTGATGCTGCTGTCAATTATTGATCCTGCTGTCAGTTATTGATGCTGCTATCAGTTATTGATGCTGCTGTCAGTTATTGATGCGGCTGTCAGTTATTAATGCTGCTGTCAGTTATTGATGCTGCTATCAGTTATTGCTGCTGCTGTCAGTTATTGATGCTGCTGTCAGTTATTAATGCTGCTGTCAGTTATTGATGCTGCTATCAGTTATTGATGCTGCTGTCGGTTGTTGCTGCTGCTTTCAGTTATTGATGCTGCTGTCAGTTATTGATGCTGCTGTCAGTTATTGATGCTGCTGTCGGTTGTTGCTGCTGCTGTCAGTTATTGATGCTGCTGTCAGTTATTGATGCGGCTGTCAGTTATTGATGCGGCTGTCAGTTATTGATGCTGCTGTCAGTTATTGATGCTGCTGTCGGTTGTTGCTGCTGCTTTCAGTTATTGATGCTGCTGTCAGTTATTGATGCTGCTGTCAGTTATTGATCCTGATGTCAGTTATTGCTGCTGCTTTCAGTTATTGATGCTGCTATCAGTTATTGATGCGGCTGTCAGTTATTAATGCTGCTGTCAGTTATTGATCCTGATGTCAGTTATTGCTGCTGCTTTCAGTTATTGATGCTGCTGTCAGTTATTGATCCTGATGTCAGTTATTGCTGCTGCTTTCAGTTATTGATGCTGCTTTCAGTTATTGATGCTGCTGTCAGTTATTGATGCTGCTGTCAGTTATTGATCCTGATGTCAGTTATTGCTGCTGCTTTCAGTTATTGATGCTGCTGTCAGTTATTGATCCTGATGTCAGTTATTGCTGCTGCTTTCAGTTATTGATGCTGCTTTCAGTTATTGATGCTGCTGTCAGTTATTGATGCTGCTGTCAGTTATTGATCCTGATGTCAGTTATTGCTGCTGCTTTCAGTTATTGATGCTGCTTTCAGTTATTGATGCTGCTGTCAGTTATTGATGCTGCTGTCAGTTATTGATCCTGATGTCAGTTATTGCTGCTGCTTTCAGTTATTGATGCTGCTTTCAGTTATTGATGCTGCTGTCAGTTATTGATGCTGCTGTCAGTTATTGATCCTGATGTCAGTTATTGCTGCTGCTTTCAGTTATTGATGCTGCTATCAGTTATTGATGCGGCTGTCAGTTATTAATGCTGCTGTCAGTTATTGATCCTGATGTCAGTTATTGCTGCTGCTTTCAGTTATTGATGCTGCTGTCAGTTATTGATCCTGATGTCAGTTATTGCTGCTGCTTTCAGTTATTGATGCTGCTTTCAGTTATTGATGCTGCTGTCAGTTATTGATGCTGCTGTCAGTTATTGATCCTGATGTCAGTTATTGCTGCTGCTTTCAGTTATTGATGCTGCTATCAGTTATTGATGCGGCTGTCAGTTATTAATGCTGCTGTCAGTTATTGATGCTGCTGTCAGTTATTGATGCTGCTGTCAGTTATTAATGCTGCTGTCAGTTATTAATGCTGCTGTCAGTTATTAATGCTGCTGTCAGTTATTAATGCTGCTGTCAGTTATTGATGCTGCTGTTATCTGTTATTACTGCTGCTGTCAGTTATTGCTCCTAATATTTCTGCTGCTGCTATTATGGCTGCTGGTGATCAAATACATGACTTTCTACTGCCAATAGCATACACACCAAGCTGCTGTGAGCAAGTAACACATGCTGCTGCTGTACAGTATAGCGTACATGAATTACCCGCAGCAGATCTATACAGGTGGAGCTGGGCAAGGAGAGGGTTTCTGAAAGCACACTGCAACAGCAAATGCTGAACATGTATTTGAAGGTTGAGCAGCGAGCTCATTGGCTGCTGATACAGCAGGAACCAATCAGCTGTGCCCTATAGAGAATGATGTGATACCAAGCAGATTGAGTTATTTGAGTTGAGTTTCAGAAGATATCTGAGAAGAGATCAAATAGAGACTTTCTCTAAAGTAGCCAACTTTCTAGTGTTTCAGAAGAGGTGCAAGAAAATGGAAAGCTTTGCAATCAGCAGAATTGAAATAAAGTTGTTGTATGGATTTTATCCTGAGACAAAAACCTCTTTTGTCTCCTCTAGAGTTTCACAACAGATCTAAAAATATGTGTTCTTATTTGTCAATACAAGTTAACTTGTAAGACATTTCAATATGGACTCAGACATTCCTTGTTTGACCAAATGACCTGAGATGCTGTTCACATGAATCATTATCTATGTCAAGAATAGATAAAGATAAGATCAGATTTTTTTTTATTTTTTTAGGAGAAACATCTGAGACTTAAAAGAAACACAAAGCATAAATCAAACCCTGAGTGGTCCATTTTTCTTTGGCATCACATTTCTGCAACGCTTTGGGTCTGTTTGTCTTTCTTCTCTGGCTTTTGTCTCCGTTTGGAGGCAGAACGCGGTTTCTTTTTCTGCTGCGTTAATGGGATGTGCTGTAAAAATCTGCCTTTCCAACGCCACCCACACAAACACTCGACTGTGATAAAACAAGCCATTTACTTTTGTTTTCCGCCACTGGTTTCTGTCTTTCCCACTTGGACTATAGTTTGTCTCTAACAGCCAATCAAGAGTCTCAGTTTGACAAGTATATTACTCAGGTATTTATAGCACTGGGAGTGTGAAAATGGCAGATAGTTTTAGTAATGGGTGAAAAGTCATCATGTCATTGGCGGTAGTGTCCAGATCCTCAGCAGAGATTTCAATGTTCTGAATCATCATGTCATGCTTGAATTGAACTCATGAATTCTGTGTTCGCTGTGATTTCGCCAACTAGGCCATGTTCCTGCATCAACAGAACGACATTCCTGTCAGCCAATCAGATTTTAGGGATAGCCAAAAATTGCTTCGGTATTCAGTTTGCCGCTACTGATCATGGACAGTTCAGTGTTTGGCATTGTTATTATAATTTTCAATCTAGTTTACTTTTACTTTTCACTTTGTCATTGTTTAGTTTTAATATTTTTTGCTGCATTTTCCTGTTTAATTAAAGGTTTTATAGTATGGCATGTATCAAAAACTAAAGCTAAATGTATTTTTTGTGTCATTTTTAGTTTAGATCATTTTCACCCATTTTTATTTTTAATTGAATTCTAGTGTTGTCAATGTTTTATTAGTAGAGCCAGACCGATATTATCGGCCGATATTAGGCATTTTCTAAAATATCGGTATCGGCAGTTATAATGGCCGATAAATGAATAAAATAAAATTCAAAAATAAAATAAAAATTATTCAATAAAATAAAATAAAATAATAATAAAATAAAATAATTCAAAAATAAAATAAAAACGGACGAATCACGCTTCAACCAAGTCATGAGTGTTGGAGTTGTATAGTTTGTCCACCAGAGGGCACTCTACACCGTCCCGCGGAGAACCAGTTATGCATTATCATATTATTTTAGTTAAAACTCATAATTAACTACAAATTAGGGAAATCTGTTAATATTTTGTTGCGCGTTTTTTTTCTCAAATAAAAAAAATAAAATAATATCTGCCGATATATCGGAATATCGTATTTTTAAACCAACAAATATTTGTATCGGCTTTCAAAATCCTTTATCGGTCGGGCTCTATTTATTTGTGTATTTCTGGAAAGAAGTTAAAGGGATTTCCATAGAGGAAAGTTGTTAAAGTGCATATTAAATGATATTATATTTTAAAGGAAGACGTTTACGTAAAATAACACCAGAATATGTGCAACTGTCTTTCCTCCAGATAGCCGATTTACTCGCACAACAGTTTCGGGTCGCATTGCATGGTTCATGTGGTTCGTTTGGCTTCCCATAGAGCTCATAGCTAAATAAATCAAGCTGCCTTACGATGAGAAAGGATAATTTGGCATGCACATGTGAGGGATGTCAGCACTTCGAAAATAAAAGGCTAAACCAAAACAAAGACATTTAATAACGAGTCAATCTCTCTCTCCATTGGTCTCTCATAATAAGCGAGTGTGTTTGGTGACTCCTGTCTCTTCTGTTCCTCCTCAGGTCAGAGCAGACTGGTGCCAGCGCTGGTTCGAGGTTCTCTGCCCACTGTGCCAGCCTCTCTGGGCATGAAGCACTTCTTCCCCTTTCCTCTGGACAGTGGATCCACACTCAGCCTCATTCCCAGCTTCAGCACCGTGAGTCTCACACACACACACACACACACTCCGTCTGGAGGTGCTAATGAAGTTCATTCGATTCTTGCGCCAGTAGTTACACACACACACCGCCGGTTATGGTTCGACGTGTGATAATTGTCACATGAGTGCTGGTATTTTGCTTGCTTGAGAGTTTGAAAGAGCGATCTGGGGTGACATTTCTCTGCGTTGCTTTGAGTTTTGTTTTTTTTTTGTCAGTATTATGCACATTTTTTTGCAAGATGCTGGCGTGGCACTAAAGCAGCCATCAGCGCTCACCGACAGATGCGAACCTCTCCGATTATTGGTGCATGTGCTGAAGTCTGTAAAAGCACAACAGACAGGCTGTGTTGTCTTAAGACGGCGTGACGCTGGGAGGGGATTTGGCTGGAGAGAAAGTGAACTGGCTGGACCTGCGTTTGGAAACGAGAGTGTGGGATTTTTCAAACATGCTGGTAACAGATGCATACATGTGGAGAGGCACAATCGAGCATCACAGAAGAGTTTAGTCACACACACACAGAGAGGCTGACATTTGCTCTGGATCTCTAATCTGTATTTAACAGACTTTTCCTTCAATAATGACTTGTGCATTGGCCAGTAATCTGACACTCTTAGAAGAAAAGGTTCTATATAGAACCTTAAAAGGTTCTAAAGCGCTACATATTTGGAACCCCTAAAATGCAATGCATGTGAATGATCACAAAATTCAAGATATGGTGGTTAAAAAAGTAATTAATCAATATCACACGAAGAGTGCCATTTCAGTTTTTATCCTCCAAAAATCGGCATGATTAAAATGTGATATTAAGTTATACAACAGTTTAATAAACAATAAATGTTGCAGAATAATGTAATATATGAATGAATAATAGCCTTTAACCCTCTGGGGTTGTTCGGCCCAAATGGACCCGAAGGATCCATGTGTTTTGCATTTTTAAAATGCTCAGTTTGTCCAACAGATGGCATCCATCTCATTTCAAAAATTGCTTTTATGAGGCCTAGGCTTGACTCTAAAATGAAATACAGCTTTAAAAAATTTTTTTTTTTTTTAAATATTTTTTTTATACTTTTTCCATTATGTTCAATGGGGGGAAATTTTGTCATAATTATTGCATTAATACTAATTATAAATTTGTTTTATTTTTGAAATTTTCTCAAAACACCAAAAAAGAAAAGAAAAAATATTATAAAAAATTAGTAAAAAAAAAAAATCATGATTTTTTTTTTTTTTAAATATGAATCCCGCCCTTCGGGTCAAAAAGTGCCAAAAGTGTTCTTTCTTGTCATTATTGAACCTCTCTCTCTCTCTCTCTCTCTCTGTCCTACTCTTATGTTATGTTGGTGAAGCAGACTCCGATATAAAACTCCAGAGTTGGCTTGATCATGGTTGTAAATGCATTTATTTCCCATTCTTAGTTTTTTTTTTTGTTTTTGTTTTTTTGCTTTGTCGGTACTCTTGCACGTGGCACTGATGCAATGCAAAAGCATTTTTTTTTTGGCTCTGCTGGAGTGCAGAAACCCACCAGACGGCTTAAAATGACTCCAATGCACACAGAAGTGCAGTTTTTATTTGTCAGAATGGCTAAATTTGACTATTGTTAAACTGTTAAACTATTGTTGCACTGTGGATTACCCAGCATGCATTGTGGCAGGACTCAAATCAGATCTGTGTGTGTGTGTAGGCGCATGAGTGTGTTCTCAGGAAACAGTGAGGTCAGATCTATAGCTTGGTCTCAGAGGCGCATTAAACGTTCAATGGTTCAAAATCGTAAACACAATGGAATCTTATAGAACATGACGGCAGGGATTTTTCCAACCCGAATATATGTTAACAGCACATTTACAGGTCTGGAATGATGTGCAGAGGTCTTTTCAGATAGATAATGTGTGTGTGTGTATATATGTACTACATACATTATCTGGAAAAAAATGCACATCATTCCATATTCTTGATCTAATAATTAAAATAAATGATAGTATTTGACTTTAGCTGCTGAAGCGTGTGGCATTGTGCCTGGTTAGTGATACATTTAGACATACTTACGACTCTCTGGGTTGTTGTACTGCGATATAAAACGCTGCTATTTGGGCCGATATAAAAGTTATGAAACATCAGACAGGAGTTTTTGGAAGGAGCGTGGAATCCAGGCGGATTATGTGTATCTATCGCAGATCCAGCGAAGAAATGTTAAGCTGTGCTTTTATAGTGGAGGTCATATGAGGGCGGAAGATAATATCAGCAGTATTAATCAATCCAATCCGTGGCGTTAATCTGTTTAAAGGTGAATAACGACGGACGTGTCCGAGAAAAGAGACGAGAGCGAATGCCGTTTTCTGGGAAGGCCCTTGAAAATACCATTTATCTTTCCTGAAACCTGCATTTGTCTGCGAGAAACAATACAAACTCTATTTCCCCTGTAGAGAAGTCTGCACTACGCTATTGATTTCTCAGTGGAAAATTGCTCCGGAGTGACACACACACACTAACACTGGCCTCGTCGGGTGAGTGTGTGTCCGGACCGGTTTCCTCTGTTTCTTTAGGCCTTGGTTCCCAAACCGGCTTGTGAGTTGATAAAAAGCTAATTGTTCATTCAATTACACTGTAAAAAATATTGATGGTTTAACTTAAAAAAGTAAGTACTCTGAAAAAAATAAATGCTTTATCTAATCAATAAAATTGTGGCAACATATTACAAGCAATATTATTAATTAAATTGTACAAATTACAATTAACTAGAATATTAATTTGATTAACTATTACTCAATTCTAATTTGTTCAATTTAATAAATAATATTGCTTGTAATCTGTTGCCACAATTTTATTGATTAGATAAAGCATATTCATTTTTACAAATGTCAAATTTAAATAAATAAATAAATAAATAGCACAAAACAAGCATGAAATGCTTAATGTGATTCATGAAATCTCTCTTATAATGTGCGTTTGGACGTGCAATGACTTTTTTTTTCCACATTTGTATAATTTCCAACATGTTTTAAGACATGTTTTAGAGTTTTAACAGATTTATAACAAAAAGCTCTAAATACACACAAATATATATATAAATATAAATAAAAGAACTTTCATGACGATTTAACTTTTGAAAGTGAAGAATTTGAGACATATTATGTAAAGTAATAATTTGTAAAGTAATAATTATCAAATATAAATTTGTTTGTATTGTGTGTGATTTCCGAAGATATTAATACCTTTATTCAGCAAGGATTCATTAAATTTATCAAAATATCTTTTCATGATTAGTAATCACAGCAATTTTTTCTTTTGTCAAATCAACTTAAATAATTTATTTAGTTCAGATAACATATAATTTTGAGTTTCCGATGATTAAATCACTCTCCTTCATTGTATTAACTCACTTTTTCCAGTTCAATCAACTTAAAATTTTAAGGCAACCAGGTTACTTACTTTTTAAGTTAAACCAACAATTTTTTTTACAGTGTAAAGACATTTATAATGTTACAAAAGATTTCTTTGTGAAATAAATGCTGTTTTCTATTCATCAAAGAATCCTGAAAAACAATTATTTTAAATTTGAATAATAACAATTGCTTATATACAATACAAAATACAATAACTGATATAAGACACAACATAAAAAAGACAACATCAACAACTACAGAATGACAAAAACAACAAAAGAAAGGAAAATAATAAAAAAATAAATTATATTAATAAATAAAAAAGGGAGATACAATGTTAAACAGCTAGGAAATTATCTTTATCAAATCAAGTCATGTGGTACTATATTTATATAATTCAAAAAGGGTTTCCAGATTTTATGAAATAAGTCTCGAATAATAACAATTTCAATATATATATATATATATATATATGAATGTGCTTTTCAATTATTTAAAAGGTAACTTAAGATCTCAGGGGATAATTGTAAAGAAAATATGTTTTGTCAAAGGTGTCAGCTGGCAAACAAGTTTGGGAATCCCTCTCTATGGGCTCAAGGCATAAATAATGTGTGTGTTTTAAACGTACCGTCGTTTTTCAGCGTTGTAAACACACACACGCAGCTGCTGGTCTCTCATTCCCACTGTTCGCGCTCTCACGCTGATGCTGTTCCCTGGTGATCTGCCAATGGCCTCTCCCTGTGGAATGCACTGATAATAACCCCGGCTTTTTATTCCAGCCGTTTCGAGCCAGTTCGTCTGTGCAGCTGAGCAGAATATACTGCATTTTGATTAAAACAATTTGTGCGTTTGCAGATGCAGAATCGACGAGGGAGAACGAGACGTACCGCAGCCCGGAGGGGGTTTAAGTTGACTAAATTGAAACGTCTCTCAAATCCTGACATATTCCTTGAGCTGTTTTCCATAAGCACAAAGCATTCCTCGGGTCTGAATCATCTGTATTGTTGTTTTCGCTGACCTCAACGCATGCATGAAGCAAGTGCGAATCCTTCAGTGTCGTAACTCTGATGTCAGCATAGATCACGTCTGACTGGACTTATGTAGCGTTGATGCTTTTTATATTACAAACTACCAGCCGATGATGACCTGTAGCGGGTCACACACACACGCACACACACACACACACACACACAGGGAGGGTAAATGCTACCTTAAATTCAATCTCAACATCGCCATGCTTTGTTTCAGGTGCATATTACTCATTTATATGACAGATATTTATGATTTCACCTTATTATTTTTCACTTTTTTCTGTTTTGGGTTCAAACTAGAGTGTGTTTGCGTCATCAACATTAGAACAACCACAAGTTTAGTTTATGTTTGGAAACCAATGCAAAGCAAACTTATGATATTCAACAGGTAATCAGCTGAAAGAAAGCAAACTCTTCCTGATTAAATTAAGTATAAATATTAAGTTGGTTTAATATGTCAATTTTAGTTTTTGAATGTTTACTGATGTCATACTTAATATTTAATAGTAAGAATACCGTAAAAATATATATATTACTCACACTGAAAAAAATAATATGCTTTATCTAATCAATAAAATTGTGGTAACATATTACAAGCAATATTATTAATTAAATTGTACAAATTAGAATTAATTAAAATATTAATTTCATTAACTATTACTCAATTCTAATTTGTTCAATTTAATAAATAATATTGCTTGTAATCTGTTGCCACAATTTTATTGATTAGATTAAGCATATTCATTTTTACAGTGTCACAACATTTTTTTTTCTTTTGTCAAATCAACTTAAATAATTTATTTAGTTCAGATAACATATAATTTTGAGTTTCTGATGATTAAATCATTCTCCTTCATTGTATTAACTCACTTTTTCCAGTTCGATCAACTTAAAATTTTAAGGCAACCAGGTTACTTACTTTTTTAAGTTAAAGTTAAGTTACAGTGCTGTAAAAAAATATTGTTGGTTTAACTTAAAAAAATGAAGTAACCTGGTTGCCTTAAAATTTTAAGTTCATTGAAATGGAAAAATTGAGTTAATGCAATGAAGGAGAATGATTTAATCATTAGAAACTCAAAATATTATGTTATCTGAGCTACATGCATTATTTAAGTTGATTTGACAAAAGAAAAAATGTTGGGATTACAAATCAAGAATATTTTTTTTATTCTCAACATGGATTTAATCTTCCATTTTAAGTTGTGAGGACGTACAAAACAAAAGGAAATCCCACCGACTATCAATGAAAAAAGTATTACCGAAGAAAGAAAAAGTACAACTATAGCACATAAGTTAACACAAATGTGAGCTTCTCAGCTGTTTATCAACTGAACTTCACAATAGAGCATGTTGCCACTTCGCTGTTTAACTTTATTTTTTAATGCATATTTGAGCGTATTTTGCTTGTGCATAGAATTGCAAACTTGGGAAGTGATGCACATTTCCTTATTTATGCATTCATTGCACCAGTGAAGATGTCACGCAAGCCTCTTTACACCCCTAACACTCAATGCAAGTCTCTGGAGAACCTCACTTACGTCTTCAAACACAAGCTTTTCGGGAGATTTATGAGGTCACCGTGAGTTTAAAGAGCATGGGCTGTTTGAAGCGATCGCCTACAGCCACGCTTGCCTCCTCAGAAGAGTGAACTCTCGCTGCCGTAACCTGCTCATTCCCCTTCACATCCAATTCCTGTTTTACATGCCAGTCTACATCATATACAAGCATGTCTCGCTTTCCTTCAGGGTCAAATGGAGTTGTCTGGCTCTGTTTACATGCGGCCTGATAAACCATTCCTAATCTGACTCGAGGCTCATGTAAACGCCTCAGACGGTAGATCTTAAATAAATAGCAGTCTTGTAAACATCTCAATCCGGCTGCCTTGGCAGTCTGATTCAAAACTGTCTAGCATTCATGACTAGCTTTTATTGTATTTAAGTGAGGTTAGAGATGCAAGAAGAAAGCTTTCTTGGCATATTTTCAGATGGAAAGGCAAACACACTTAATACACTTGGATGATGAGTTGATTTAACTCGTCTGCTCCGGAAGCAACCGGCACAGATTTACTTTGATTTACTGTCACAAGTTATTCAAACGCAAATGCATATGAAAATATCTAAAAAGATACATAAGTTACTTGAGTTTATAATGTTCCACAAATTATCAAAAGAAGCATGTCAGGATTAATTAGGAAAATAAGATTTTCTTATCAAAGTGAAAAAAGTGATAAAATGTTGTGTTGCAAAAATGAGTTATAATATAAATAAAAACTATATTTTCAACATGATTAAATGTGGAGACGATTAAAGCTGTGTTAAAAATTTAAGAACATCTCTCAAATGTATGGACTAAAATACTGCCATGTAAGATCACAACTTATATATATATATATATATAGAATTTATTAGGATTAACCCCTTGAGATGTATCATCTCGTTTTCGAGGGGGTCCTTACAAATGGTCCTTTATGTTTTTTTTTTTTTTTTTCATTTTTAATTTAATGCACAATAAATGCATTTGTACTAGAAAATCGGTGGCAGTTTTGTGTTAGTCCAAATGAAAATGGATCACATTTAAATGTGCATTAAATAATAATAATTTTACATTTATGTGCTGCTTCCGCATAATTAATTTGGACAACAAATAGAATGTAATAAAAATCATAATAATAATTTAATAATTATTATTATATTTATATTATTATAATTATTTATTAATAATTTTATATATATTTTTGTGCATTTTGTTTTAAAGCAAATAGTTTTTAGGGCTGTCAAACGATTAATCGCGATTAATCGCATCCAAAATAAAAGTTTGTGTTTACATAATATATGTGGGTGCACTGTGTATAATTATTTTATATAAATACACACACATATTTAAGAAAAAATATTATTTATGTATAAAATATTTATATTTATATAATATAAATTATATATAAATCTATATACAGTATATACATGAAAATATTTCATAAATATATACAAGCATGTGTTTGTATATATATATATATATATATATATATATATATATATATATATATATATATATATATATATATATATATATATATTCAGATATTCTGTAGGTAATTGGTTATAATTTGCTATTTTAATATTTGTGAATAATGTGAATTTAGATTGACAAAATGAAGTTGCTCTGCCGGCATCGAAATAGAAGCAATATTTCATTCTCCAGCTTATTTTAGTGATGTACGAGTTTGAATAGCTTATCCAAAAATGCTGTCATCATTTATTCTTTCTGACATCTTTCAAAACAATGAAAATGAATTCTGACTACAGATGTCAAGCAAGATTTTCAATGATGACTTCAGTGTCACTCTTTTTCCCAAAGCTATCATATGACTTCAAAACATTTGAAATACAGAGAATTAGTCATATTGACTAGTTTTATTATCCCTTTATTGGGCTTTTTGAAGCTTGAAAGCCCTGGTCCACATTCACTTGCATTGTGGGATAGAGAACAGCTTAGACGTTTGGTTAAGTATGTAGTTTTGGCATGAAGGTTTGATGGTGAGTAATTAATGACAGAATTGTAATTTTTGGATGAACTGTAACTCATGTGGACAGTGTAATTAAAGGCTACGTCTACATTAATCCGGATAGATTTGAAAATGGCGTTTTGGTCCGTCCACACTTGCGTTTTCCAAAAGTTTCTCATCCTGCACTTTTTGGTAAATATACAGTATAAATACAGTTGCAAGAAAAGGTATGTTTATAAACATGAAAACATGATTTGTGTAAAATATCTTATTCAGGAGAGTACTAAATAAAAAATAACATGCATTTTGTACGATCTCTTATTTTGTTGAAATTAATCACGTTTTCACAGATTCTGCATGGCACACTTTTTCTTGCAACTGTGTGTGTGTTAATTTAGTCAAAGAAAGTGCATGCTATGATTATTTTAGCTAAAATGCATATTATAATCGTTTTGAATTTACTTAGCAACTGTGAAATTATGGTTCGTCTGATTTCAGAGATCGCCCAGCTCTTTCAGTCTTGCGGATTTGAAGTTGTTTTTTGAGCCTGAAGGCGTAGAGAAACTTTGGGAGGTCTGCGATACGGCCTTTTGTTGGCTAAATGTTGTGTAAATCTAAACATAGCTCTATTGTGTGAGCGTAGAGACCTGTGTAGGAGGCTCTGCTGCTGCAGAAACTGATTATGGGATCTGAGTTCAGTCAACACTCCACTCGCAGAGGAGAAGAGAGATGGAGATGAAGATACGAGTGGGCAAGAGCTTCTCATAATGAGCATAAACAGCTCCAGAAGCTCGACCCCAGGCTAGGAACAATGAGTCTGTCGAGGACTGAACCACTTCTGCTCTGTTTGGGAGGTTGGACTCATAACTCTTATATATTCCTTGAGTGGAGGAAAAGTTTTATCGCCGTTCTGTCCGGTGATCAAACCGGTAAACGCCTGTACTACAGTAAAGAGCTTTAGTGTGTATTCTGCTATTTTACAGGTTCCTGGTTTTCCCTCGGTGTCTCCTACAGTGCGTTTATATGCATCCAAGGTCAAAATACTCTTTCATTTTCTCGCAGAGTCTGACATGGTTCGATCAAGGATTCAGTCTCTCTCTATCCCTCCTTTCCGAGAGCCTGCTCTGCTCTGATTGGTCAGATGGCCCAGTCTGTTGTGATTGGCCTGTTCTACTCTGCTCTGATTGGTCAGATGGCCCAGTCTGTTGGGATTGGTCTCTGCTCTGATTGGTCAGATGGCCCAGTCTGTTGTGATTAGTCTACTCTGCTCTGATTGGTCAGATGACCCAGTCTGTTGGGATTGGTCTCTGCTCTGATTGGTCAGATGACCCAGTCTGTTGTGATTGGTCTCTGCTCTGATTGGTCAGATGGCCCAGTCTGTTTTGATTGGTCTCTGCTCTGATTGGTCAGATTGCCCAGTCTGTTGGGATTGGTCTCTGCTCTGATTGGTCAGATGACCCAGTCTGTTGGGATTGGTCTCTGCTCTGATTGGTCAGGTGGCCCAGTCTGTTGTGATTGGTCTCTGCTCTGATTGGTCAGATGGCCCAGTCTGTTGTGATTGGTCTCTGCTCTGATTGGTCAGATGGCCCAGTCTGTTGTGATTGGTCTCTGCTCTGATTGGTCAGATGGCCCAGTCTGTTGGGATTGGTCTCTGCTCTGATTGGTCAGATGGCCCATTCTGTTTTGATTGGTCTCTGCTCTGATTGGTCAGATGGCCCAGTCTGTTTTGATTGGTCTCTGCTCTGATTGGTCAGATGGCCCAGTCTGTTGGGATTGGTCTCTGCTCTGATTGGTCAGATGGCCCAGTCTGTTGTGATTGGTCTCTACTCTGATTGGTTAGTTGGCCCAGTCTGTTGTGATTGGTCTCTACTCTGATTGGTTAGTTGGCCCAGTCTGTTGTGATTGGTCTCTACTCTGATTGGTCAGATGTCCCAGTCTGTTTTGATTGGTCTCTGCTCTGATTGGTCAGATGGTCCAGTCTGTTTTGATTGGTCTCTGTTCTGATTGGTCAGATGGCTCAGTCTATTGTGATTGGTTTCTGCTCTGATTGGTCAGATGGCCCAGTCTGTTTTGATTGGTCTCTGCTCTGATTGGTCAGATGGTCTTTAATTTTTCACGATCCAGTCAGTTCCTGTTCAGTGTCACATTATCCTTCAGAAATCAATTTAATATGATGTTTTGCTGCTCAAAAAACATTTATGATAACTATCAATGATGTAAACGGCTTAAACTGTGGTCGTTTTTTTTTTCAGGATTATTTGATAGAAAGAGAGAGTTAAAAAAAGTAAATATTATGCCTTTACTGTCTTTTTTAAACAATTTAATGTGTCCTTGCTGAATAAAAGAAAAGGTTTGGATAGTAGTGTACATATTTTCAAAGTCAAATATGCTGCGAATGGGTGTAATAATAATACCTTACAAGTTTGCTGCATGGGAAGCTCCATTTGGAAAGTAGCACCGGTGAACAACAGTGTGTAGGAACATATATCTCATATCACAGCCATGCAGACGGAGAAGTGAGCCGAGCGTTTTCTGCGTAATGAAAGGGTTTGAACAGCGGCAGGTGTGTGTGATACGGGCTCTATTCAGGAAGGTCTTTGTGTGTGTGTGTGTGTGTGGGCAGAGGTTGTGCTGAAGCACCTCAATAGAAGCTTTTGCTGCAAAGGCCATTTACCCATCAGCCCCGGCTCTCATTCCCATCTGTCCGCGAGTGCTTTGCTCCGTTCTAGAGACTGCGCTCTTTATCCTGCAGGGCTGTTCTTTTCACCACAACCAGATCCTACACTTTCTCATTCCTGCATTTTTCATGTGCATGTGCATGCAAGATATCTCATTTGGGATTTCTCTTTCAACATCAGGGGCACCTTTCGCACCGGATAGTTCTAGGATCCAGACACCAGGGCGGCTCCCCGAGAAATAATGGGGTTCTATATACGTATGTAGCATAGGGTTCTTTACTCAACTCCAAAGGACATTTAATGCTAAAAAAAGGTTCTATAATGACAAGAAAGAACCCTTTTGGCACAATGGTTCTTTAAAGGCTATCATTTGTTCATATAGCTATTCTGCAACATTTTGTAGTATGTAATTAAATTATTGTTTATTTTAACTTAATATCCCATTTTAATCATGCTGATTTTGGAGGATAAAAACTGAAATGGCACTCTTCGTGTGATATTGATTAATTACTTTTTTAACCCACATATCTTGAATTTTGTGATCATTCACATGCATTGCATTCTAGGTGTTCCAAATACGTAGCGCTTTAGAACCTTTTAAGGGTTCTATATAGAACCTTTTCTTCTAAGAGTGTAACAGTCGTTTCTTTGAACTGGTCCATGAAGCCAATCAGTTTATATATATATATATATATATATATATATATATATATTTATATATATGGGGATGATTAGGAGGCGGACAGGACTTCATTCCATAGATGACTGAAGATGAATGCGTCGCATTGATGGTTTGCCACACCATTCTGTATCGTGTCGCATTGTTAATTTCGTTATTGAAAACTATGACGACAAATGTTTGTTGACGACTTTTTTTCCCCTGACTAAGACAAGACGATGAGAGACGATACCCACGTCATTAAACGATAACTGTGACTACATGTATTATCAACATGTACAATATCGTTGACGGAAAAAAAAACGAGACTAAAGGTCACGATTCGTTCAAAAATGGCTGCCAAAATTAACACTGTTGTGTCGTGCTTAACATTTTCCTTTTTTTTGTCGTGAGAAAGTCTTAAATATGCCTTTTAGAGGACTTAAAAAGGTCTTAAAAGTCAATAAATTTGCTGTTAAAAAATGTGCAGATACCCTGAATATATATAGGCTATAATCTGTGTGTTTACACAGCTTTTTTAAAAAGCGTGTGCTGGTGTTTCTCGTGCGTTGAGGCAATCAACGTAGAGTAACGTCACGGATAGTTCCTATAGCACTTTTTTAGATCGACTCTGAACTATAAGTTAAATTAGTTCCTCCAAAATGAGTTCCTAGAGCTAAAATCGTTCCTCCTGTGGTGCAAACAGCCAAAATACTTCCGTCATTATTTCTAGGAACTATGAAAAGATGTGAAAGTATGGAAGGTTGTTTCCGCCATAGAATGAAAAATAAAAAAAGGTAATTGCGACTTTTTATCTCACAATTGTGAGATGGAAAGTCAGAATTGCGTGATATAAAGTCAGAATTGCAAGATATAAAGTCAGAATTGCGTGATATAGAGTCAGAATTGCGTGATATAAAGTCAGAATTACGTGATATAAAGTCAGAATTGCGTGATATAAAGTCAGAATTGCGTGATATAAAGTCAGATTTGCGAGATATAAAGTCAGAATTGCGTGATATAGAGTCAGAATTGCGTGATATAAAGTCAGAATTACGTGATATAAAGTCAGAATTGCGTGATATAAAGTCAGATTTGCGAGATATAAAGTCAGAATTGCGAGATATAAAGTCGCAATTGCGAGATATAAAGTCAGAATTGTGAGATATAAAGTCGCACTTCTGTCTTTTTTTCTCAGAATTGCGACTTTATATCTCCCAATTCTGACTTTATGTCACACAATTGTGAGTTTAAAAAAGTCGCAATTATTTATTTGATTTTTATATTCAGTGGCGGAAACAAGCTTCCATATGAAAGCTCTTATTAAAGGCGAATGAGGAATAAAATTGTCCCGGGAACAACACGACGTTGTTTCGCTCTGTAATGCTCCACTTTGAGAGCTGTGATTTATATTTATATATCTCATTTAATTTCAATTCTCTTCTGCTGCAGCCCTCTGGCACATGCCATAACTCATCATTATGTGTTCAATAAGTCAGATAAGCAGTTCAATATTTAATATGTGCTCCCTCAGATTTGTTTGGACGTTATCTGGGTCTCACGGGTAGATGATTCCCTCTCGCTCGAAGAAGCGTCTGCCTGTGGGATGATGTTGCTCGTGTTCGTGCTGTTCATCATCCTGGCCTCCTCATCCCGTTTTGAATTGTAAATTCTGGTGGTTAAAATCAATAGGCACTTGGATTGGGATTCACACGCGTGGGTGTGTAATTGGGAAAAACACAAGGGCTGGTATTGCATCTGACAGGTCATTTATCCCACTTTAGTTAATGGTAAGTGTGGTTGGTGTTGGCCACGGCTGGATTCGGTCATCAGAACTCGGTCTATGTTTTCTGTCGCGCTTTGTTTCTACAGAATAAACACTTTGTAAGTTCTGCTGATCTGTTTACCAGGGCGATTCCCTTAGAAAGGCCCGTTCGGTAGATGCATGCAGAAAAGCAACAATCAAACAAGGCTGTTTAATTTTTTTGTGGTCTCTCAGATATTTGTAGAGTCGTGTAGCTCCGCGGATCTCGTGCATTGATTACAAATCCTGCTGATGGAACTTAAAATGGGCCTTTTGAATAATTGATCACTTGTTATGGTTAAGCAAAATCAATTTTAAATGCCAAAACTGAATGCAAGTAATGTAAATTTAGGTAAGGCTTTTGCTTTCTAGTTTGATGCAATTAATGAAAGTTTGGGCAGTAAGATTTTTTGAAAGAAGTCTCTTCTGCTCCACTTAAGGAGTAGTTCACTTTAAAAACAACTTTTGCTGATAATTTACTCACCCCCATGTCATCCAAGATGTCCACGTCTTTCTTTCTTCAGTCGAAAAGAAATTAAGGTTTTTGATGAAAACATTCATATAATGGACTTCAATGGGGTCCAAACGGTTCAAGGTCCAAATGAGAGTTTCAGTGCAGCTTCAAAGGGCTTTAAACGACACCAGACGATGAATAAGGGTCTTATCAAGCGAAACGAGCGCTCATTTAAAAAATAAATAAAAAAGTTTCAATTTTATAAGCACAAATGCTCGCCTTGCTCTGTTCTGTGATGCGCGTTCGTGACTCTCCTGTTCGAACTCGTTCATCAAAATGAACAAATCTTTTCCCGAGTCAATTCGTTCATTTCGTTCGTTGAATGAACCAAATGACACGAAAAAAGATTCGAAAAAAGACACTTTGTAGACCCTTATTCATCGTCTGGTGTCGTTTAAAGCCCTTTGAAGCTGCACTGAAACTCTCATTTGGACCTTGAACCGTTTGGACCCCATTGAAGTCCATTATATGAATGTTTTCATCAAAAACCTTAATTTCTTTTCGACTGAAGAAAGAAAGACATGGACATCTTGGATGACATGGGGGCGAGTAAATTATCAGCAAAAGTTTTTTTTTAAAGTGAACTACTCCTTTAAGGCTGCACTTATTAGATCAAAAATACAGTAAATTTGAAATATTATTATAATGTAAAAGAGCTGTTTTCTATGGAAGCTTGTTTCCGCGTCTAAATAATTTTTTTTTAAATTGCTTTTTATCTCACAATTATGACTTTTTTTCTCACAATTGCAAGTTTACATATCGAGATTCTGACATCTTTTCTCTGATTTGTGAGATATAAACTCGCAATTGCGAGTTATCAGGCCAATTCTAAGGGGGAAAAAAGACTTTATTCCCCTCAGAAGTTTATATATCACAATTCTGACTTTACAACAGACTTTGCCACTTTATATCATGCATTTTTGACTTTATAACACGCAATTACAACTTTATAAAAAAATATGACTTTATATCACACAATTCTGACGTTATATCTTGCAATTTTGAGAAATAAAGTCAGAATTGTGAGATAAAAAGACGCAATTACCTTTTTTTATTTTTCATTCTGTAGCTGAAACAAGCTTCCATATAGTTTTCTATGTGAATATCTAGTAATGTGTATTTTATTCCTGTGATCAAAGCTGAATTTTCAGCATCATTACTCCAGTCTTCAGTGTCACATGATCCTTCAGAAATCACTCTAATATGATGATCTGATGCTCAAGAAACATTTCTGATCATCATCAATGTTCAGAACAGTTGTGCTGCTTCATGATTTTTTGATGAATATAAAGTTCAACAGTATTTATTTGAAATAGAAATGTAACTATGTAAAAGTGAATTTTTTCGAAATGCAATTTTCAATTGTGCCAAATTGATTTGCTTTCAACCAATAGATTCACGCGCCCAGTAAAGATGCTGTTTTTTTGTTTGTGAAATGATCCTCCATAGATGTCAGATGGGTCATTGATGTAAGGTAATGTCAGCAGAGGCCGCGTCCCGTCAGCTGTCAGCTCTCAATCCGTGTTAAAGATGAGGAGTGAGTGTGTGCCGCGGGGGGTTCACGTTCACAGACTGACATGTTTGCGTTGCATGAAGATGCGTCGTGTCTGTCAGGAAGCGTCTCGTGTCTGTCAGCGTGCGACGGGAGGCTGATTTAAGGCGAGTTTGAATATCTTGACATCCTTGAGGTTCCACTTAATGCAGGAACAAACCAGATCTGAACATAAATTATATAGCAGGGAAGTGCTATAGGGCACTTAATGTGTCAGAGAACATTTCTGAAGTTTCCCTTAAAGCAATTTTGGGAAATAACAGTGTTTTCACTCAGACATCTTGAAGTCGTAGGAGTGAAGCTTTTGCTGCCAGTTCATCTGTGTGGAAACGGTGTACTTGATTTGAATGTTATCTGAATGTGTGGCACTTTTACTTTAGACAGATTTGTTGATTATAACAAACCTCTGATGTTGTTTTTTTTCTTATTTGCACGTTGTAAGTCAAAATTCACCCTTGCATGTTTCATTTTTAATAACATTTCTTGAATTCATTTTTTTTTTTTCAATATCGAATATAATTTTTAACTCCAGATGGGCTTTTCTTACAATCGACAGCAAGCTCGCATTCGGATCCGCCTCCATCCAATAAACAACCAATGGATTTGTTTTCTTTTTCGATTGGTTGTGCATGATTTATGCATGTTATTAAGTTTTAAATGTATTTTTTTTTTCCACAAATTTGCTCTGCCTCTTAAACAACTTTAAATTAAATCCTGATTTTACAGTAGTTGCAAAAAGTGACGTTCGGAAGGGGATATTTGTTTTTTAATTTGTTTTTAATTTTGTTTTTTAATTATATACATATAAGTATATATATATATAATATATATATATATATATATATTAGGGCTGTCAAAACGATTAATCGCGATTAATCGCATCCAAAATAAAAGTTTGTGTTTACATAATATATGTGGGTGCACTGTGTAAAATTATTTTAAACACACATGCATGTATATTTAAGAAAAAAATATTATTTATATATAAAATATTTATATTTATATATAATATAAATTATATATAAATCTACAGAATATAGATGAAAATATTTCTTAAATATATACAAGCATGTGTGTGTGTTTATATATCTAAAATAATTATAAACAGTGCCCCCACATATATTATGTAAACACAAACTTTTATTTTGGATGCGATTAATCGCGATTAATTGTTTTGACAGCCCTAATATATATATATATATATATATATATATATATATATATATATATATATATATATATATATATAAGACACTAAACTATATTTATCTGACAAAATTACTTTATTTTGGTAAAATAGGCAACAGCTACAGGTTTTTTGTTACTAAGTAAAAAAATGCAGGCAAACAAAAAGCTGACAGGAAATAGCTTACATTGACTACAACATAATCAGTTATTAATATTTCATTGGTCCTCTTTTGTTTTTGCATGTGTTTCTAATTTTTGTATGACCAAAATTAAAATTATGTTGGCACAATTTTTCATTGTATTATCGCAAATAAAACTCCAAGCACATCCACGCAATATGCTTACATAAATCTTTGAATATTTAAATAAATATCAATTTGTCCTATGCTGGACATCACTTCTGGCCACTACTGTATAACCAGTTTGCCATTGATAGTTTTTCAGGTGTGTGAGGTCATGTAAACCGCTTTTTTTTAATTTAGTAGACCACTCATTTCTTACTGCTGATTCATGGTGTTCATGTTTGTTTTTGTTTTGATGTCAAAATGCGATGGCGATTTCAAAATCTCACATATAGGTTTCTACAGTCTTGCTGAACTTTCATGAGTATTTTTTAGATGGTTATCGGGTTTTTATTGTGCATGTAAATGAGAAGCAGTGTTTCCTCGTGGCGTGTTTGGAGCGCGAGGTCATCACAGCACAGATGGTTTGTCTCTTTTTCTTTTCTCTGCACTTTTTCTCGCTCACTTCCTGCGTTTTTTTCTTTGCACGTCCTCCGAGTCCTTTGATTTCCCAGCAGCTCTTTCTCTGGCCAGCTGGACGTTCTCCAAAACCTGCACCCACCCTCCTCCGTCTCCTCATCTTGAGATTTATGCCGCAATTATATTATGTAACATTTTCAGATACGGTGTCGAGCTATCAAACACGTACATGTGGTTTCGGTATGGCATGGCTGTTGACATCAGAGCATAACTTACTGCGACTGATTGGCCTGGTGTCGTGTAATAAAGAAGAGCGTATCAGGTTTCTAAAGTGCGTGTCACTTGTCTGGGCTTTAAGTGAAATTGATTTAGGAGCCTCATCTACAGCTGGCCGCGAAAGACGATGGTGAATCGAAAGTGATTTTCTGCTTGTGTAACACGGGCGGCCGCAGCAGGTTCACGTTGTGGAAGAATCACAGAACGGACACCAGAGACGAGAGCGATAGGCGGCGGTATATCAATCCGAGAAGATGTACTGTTATCTGATAAATGGAGGAATGAATGCATGTAATTTCACTATACCTCATCTAAGGCCGAGATGCTCGAAGACCACCCATACGATGTCATATCCTGTGCATAAAACACGTACGTGCTCCATTGAGGCGAATAGATTTCTTTATCCGATGAGAAGACATGCACACAAACAAGGATGGAAACCCATTTACTGAATGAATCCATTAAAGGCGTGGTATAATGCCCTTTTCACAAGATGTAAAATAAGTCTCTGATGTCCCCAGAGTGTGAATGTGAAGTTTTAGCTCAAAACACCCCACAGATATTTTTATATATCATGTTAAAATTGTCACTTTTTGAGGCTGAGCAAAAACGCACCGTTTTTGTGTCTGTCCCTTTAAGTCTGCTCTCAGACCAGGAGGCGGAGCCTATGGTTAGTTGATGAGTTAATGTAACTCATGTGTAGTCATTAATTAGCATATTCTGTCATGATTCACTCTTAGAAGAAATTGTTCTATTTAGAACCAGAAATGGTTCCATCCCCCGCTTCATATATGGAACTCCAAAATGGTTTTATATAGAACCTTTTTTTTTGTAAAAGGTTCTATTGGCCAAGTATGGAACCCCAGTGTTCTATATAGAACCCAGAGGAACCCTTTTTTAAGAGTGTTTAGAACCTTTTAGGGGTTCCAAATACGTAGCGCTGATAGAACCTTTTAAGGTTCTATATAGAACCTTTTCTTCTAAGAGTGTAATCTATAAATAGCGTTCCCGGGGGCGGGGTTTATGTAAATTCTAGAGTGATGTCACTAACCCGGGAGGAATGTCGTGTAGTTCGCAGCTTTAGATGAAGACATAGCAACTGACCAAAATAAATATACAACCTGAAATTGTTATTGTACCTTGTCGAGATGTTTCTACCTGATTTGACCCATCAAAATGAGTTTTGTTGGTATACATTTATGCATGTAGGTTGGTTCTGGGATACCTACTATTTTTGACTTCTTTAATTTAGATGTTACCATTTATTTATTTTTTTTAATTTAGGGAATCAAACCGTTCGGTTTCCTTTAACAATTCCCTCCACACTTTTAAATAAGTAAAACTACTCAAATTTAAGTCAATGTGTTATCAAATTTTATTTTATTTATTTTATTTTATTTGTTATCTTTAATTTTATTACTGAACAAAAACAATAGGCTACTACTTTTATTAACATTTAAATTATTTTTAATAAAAAAATAAAATAAACAATAGAAAGATACCATGGATAAAATTCAAAAAGAATTGAACATTTAAACTCTAATCTGATTCCTTATGATTATTACTTTTAGGATTTTTGAGGAACTAAATATAAAGAAACTTTATTATTATAAATTTTAAATATATTTTTAAAATACTTCAAATAAAACAATACTATTTAGACGCATTTTATTTATTTTAAAATAAAAATTATAAAGTTTGTGAGGAAATAACAGCGCTAAGTTCTTGAAGCAGTCGTCAGTCGAGACGCTGCGGCTGATATGCACCGACACAGGTAATTCACACACACACACTTAATCTCTCTCTCTCTATCTTCAATAACTGGATTAATAACTGCATCAGATTGATATTAATGTCTCAAGTCTCCATTACTAGCTCTAAAATGACGTTTTGGAATTAGAAACAGAAGCATGGCATGAAATGCGTAAGAAATTAGTCCTACACAAGCGTTTTAAAGGACAAAAACCTGACAAATGTCTTGAAATAAAACAACTGAACAATGTTTTGAAGTGTGGTAACCGTAGTATAAATACCCGAGGTGAGTGTGCCTTATTTTTTGATAATTCAATGGCCCGTTGTCAATCATTGCTTACTTAAAGTAATACGATAAATAAAAAACAAATGTACAACATGAAGTTACTAGGAATGGGATAATTCAGGATTTTAAAATTTCTGACTAATTTTTGAAAGACTCTTAATTAAACAATATATATATATACATATATATATATACATATATATATATATATATATATTTAATATATATAATATATATAATATATATAATATATATATATATATATATATATATATATATATATATGAAGAGTTCAGATGCAAAAGCCTCTAAGTGCCATTTGAAATTTTCTTCTAAAATGACCATTTTTATCAAGCTTGTATATTTAAGTTCAGTAATTTCACTTAAATGACAATTAATAGGTAATCTTCATTGCCATTTAAGTGAAATTACTGAACTTAAATATACAAGCTTGATAAAAATGGTCATTTTAGAAGAAAATTTCAAATGGCACTTAGAGGCTTTTGCATCTGAACTCTTCATATATATATATATATATATATATATATATATATATATATATATATATAATATTTGTGTGTATATTATGGCATTTAGTTTCCAGTAAATGCTTACTTTTTACAGCAAAACTCTAAATGTGCATGTTTAACTAAATATTGTTATAAAATATAGCTTTAATCTACTTATTTTTTCCCAAAGAAAGAGAATCGATCTGTCGCTCATAACTCCTGTAATTTCAGCAGACCTTTCTGAGTGTATCATTTTGATTTGGGTTCTCATGTAATCCTCGGTGGAAGTTGTTTTGCCCTCCTCCTTCCCGCCGTGTTGATTGAAGTGTGTGTGTGTGTGAGTGTGTGAAATTGCGTTGGCCTTTAACTGGATCCAGACTGTGCGTTCGCTCCTCAACCACATGTCGTGTTTCTGCTGAAGCCCCCGAGGGCCGCGGTTTATCACGCCGTCCGACGGGTAACAGAGTTGACATTCAGTACGCCGCTGGGTTGAGTGAGGCTAATAAAACTGCTTTTCCGTTCTCTCTCTCTTCCTCAGATGGACCAGGTTCAGAAAGCTGTTTTACATCACACGTTCAGCGCTTCGGCCTCGGCTAAGAGGAAAGCGGTCTCGTGTGGCGTGTGCCAGCTGAGGTTTAACTCACAGGTGAGTGTGTGTTCACCCTGACTCTGATATTCACACCTAAAACTACAGATATCATCATCCAACACAGTCGAGATGATGCTATAAAGCCAGTATTGCAGGTAGTTTAATTGCTTTGATTGTGTGTTAGTTGTATTATCACTTTCTGCATCTGTTTATGAAATTTAAAGGAGTAGTTCACTTTAAAAAAAAAACTTTTGGTGATAATTTAGTAACCCCCATGTCATCCAAGATATCAATGTCGTTCTTTCTTCAGTCGAAAAGAAATTAAGGTTTTTGATGAAAACATTCATATAATGGACTTCAATGGGGTCCAAACGGTTCAAGGTCCAAATGAGAGTTTCAGTGCAGCTTCAAAGGGCTTTAAACGACACCAGACGATGAATAAGGGTCTTATCTAGCGAAACGAGCGGCCATTTCAAAAATAAATAAAAAAGTTTAAGTTTTATAAGCCCAAATGCTCATCTTGCTCTATTCTGTGATGCACGTTCGTGACTCTCCTGTTCGAACTCGTTCATCAAAATGAACGAATCTTTTTTCGAGTCATTTCGTTCATTTCGTTCGTTGAATCAACCAAAAGACTCGAAAAAAGATTTGTTCATTTTGACACTTATTCACGGTCTGGAGTCGTTTAAAGCCCTTTGAAGCTGCACTGAAACTCTCATTTGGACCTTGAACCGTTTGGACCCCATTGAAGTCCATTATATGGAGAAAAATCCTGGAATGGATTTCTTTTCAGACTACATTGGTCCTACTATTTTGGTCAACCATAACCATACTATATTGACCAGACTACATTGGTCACACTCTCTGTTTTTGATTCACTATAAAGAAACTTATGGTGAGAATCATGTTTTAAGAATCGTTATTGGGCTACACTGGTTTTGCATTGTTTTTAATGTATAATAAAGAATCAATTCAGAAGAGTCACTTGTTCTAGGAATCAATATACATTTAAAGTATTGATACATGATATGTGATTCATTTATACTGTGAGAAATGACCGTCCAGCCATCTATTATGCTGAGACTATAGACATGCACTGACTATATTCATTGAAGGTGACTTTGAAATGGCCAAGAGGACATCATTCATCCATCCGTCGTTTTCAATTCAGGAGAACGTCTGCCTGTGTGCCACGCTTTCATCAGAGGCATTTAATCCAAATATGATTATTTAAAACAGCATTGCCCATATCCTCTCTATTAGGGGCTCATTTACGCCGTCACTGACCGATATTAAGCTGTAATATCCGCAAGACTGAGGCCTATCAAAACTGTAATCACAGCTCATCATGGGCATCCGTCAGAACCGTGTGACAGGATGAAGGGGCGGGGCTTCGTTTGACCATTCACAGCTCCTGTAGCTCCCCAGTAGCCAATCGCAGAGAGTTTATGCATTCAAATCACAGCGAAAGCTCATTATCATTGGTCGTTTGGGCTCCAGCTTCCAATCAGCTCCAATCTGAGCACGGGAAGCCTTTACATGGCACATTTTCAAAGAAATAAATGGCTTCTGGAGAGTAATGGAGTCCAGCCGGACGTTCTGGGTGACTTTTGAAAAATGACATTTGGTTTTCATATATCGCCACAGGTCTATTTGAATATGAGACACTTGGTTATGGATTCTTCTGGGTGTATGAATTATAAATACAGTTTATAATGGCAGAGGAGAGAAACCTAGACAGTTGTTGAAGAGCTTCTGCTCGTTGCTGCCGAACACAGGCTGTGTCTGTAATGTCCTGTGGCCGTGATGGATGGATGGATTGAGTGAGTGAGTCAGTGAGTGAGTGAGTGAGTGAGTCAGTGAGTGAGTGAGTCAGTGAGTGAGTGAGTCAGTGAGTGTGTGAGTGAGTGAGTGAGTGAGTCAATGAGTGAGTGAGTCAGTGAGTGAGTGAGTCAGTGAGTGAGTGAGTGAGTGAGTCAATGAGTGAGTGAGTGAGTCAGTGAGTGAGTGAGTGAGTCAATGAGTGAGTGAGTCAGTGAGTGTGTGAGTGAGTGAATGAGTCAGTGAGTGAGTGAGTCAGTGTGTGAGTGAGTCAGTGAGTGAGTGAGTGAGTCAATGAGTGAGTGAGTCAGTGAGTGTGTGAGTGAGTCAGTGAGTGAGTGAGTCAGTGAGTGAGTGAGTGAGTGAGTCAGTGAGTGAGTGAGTCAGTGAGTGAGTGAGTCAGTGAGTGAGTGAGTGAGTGAGTGAGTCAATGAGTGAGTCAGTGAGTGAGTGAGTGAGTCAGTGAGTGAGTGAGTGAGTCAGTGAGTGAGTGAGTCAGTGAGTGAGTGAGTCAGTGAGTGAGTGAGTGAGTCAGTGAGTGAGTCAGTGAGTGAGTGATTGAGTCAGTGAGTGAGTGAGTGAGTGAGTCAGTGAGTGAGTCAGTGAGTGAGTGAGTCAGTGAATGAGTGAGTCAGTGAGTGAGTGAGTGAGTGAGTCAGTGAATGATTGAGTGAGTGAATGAGTGAGAGAGTCAGTGAGTGAGTGAGTCAATGAGTGAGTGAGTGAGTCAGTGAATGAGTGAGTGAGTCAGTGAGTGAGTGAGTCAATGAGTGAGTGAGTGAGTGAGTGAGTCAGTGAGTGAGTGAGTCAGTGAGTGTGTGAGTCAATGAGTGAGTGAGTGAGTCAGTGAATGAGTGAGTGAGTCAGTGAGTGAGTGAGTCAATGAGTGAGTGAGTGAGTCAGTAAGTGAGTGAGTCAATGAGTGAGTGAGTGAGTCAGTGAGTGAGTGAGTCAGTGAGTGTGTGAGTCAATGAGTGAGTGAGTGAGTCAGTGAATGAGTGAGTGAGTCAGTGAGTGAGTGAGTCAATGAGTGAGTGAGTGAGTCAGTGAGTGCGTGAGTCAGTGAGTGAGTGAGTCAGTGAGTGAGTGAGTGAGTGAGTCAGTGAGTGTGTGAGTCAGTGAGTGAGTGAGTCAGTGAGTGAGTGAGTGAGTGAGTGAGTGAGTGAGTGAGTCAGTGAGTGAGTGAGTCAGTGAGTGAGTGAGTGAGTGAGTCAGTGAGTGAGTCAGTGAGTGAGTCAGTGAGTGAGTGAGTCAGTGAATGAGTGAGTGAGTCAGTGAGTGAGTCAGTGAGTGAGTCAGTGAGTGAGTGAGTGAGTGAGTGAGTCAGTGAGTGAGTCAGTGAGTGAGTGAGTGAGTCAGTGAGTGAGTGAGTGAGTGAGTCAGTGAGTGAGTGAGTCAGTGAGTGAGTGAGTGAGTGAGTGAGTGAGTCAGTGAGTGAGTCAGTGAGTGAGTCAGTGAGTGAGTGAGTCAGTGAATGAGTGAGTGAGTCAGTGAGTGAGTCAGTGAGTGAGTCAGTGAGTCAGTGAGTGAGTGAGTGAGTGAGTGAGTCAGTGAGTGAGTCAGTGAGTCAGTGAGTGAGTGAGTCAGTCAGTCAGTCAGTCAGTCCGGACGGAAAATTGAATAAACAATTCGTAATTTTTTTTATTTCTTACTTTTGTTACTCACATGAATATGAGCCACTTGATTATGGATTTTTTCAAGTGTATGAATTATAAATACAGTTTATAATGGCAGAGGAGAGAAACCTAGACAGTTGTTGAAGAGCTTCTGCTCGTTGCTGCCGAACACAGGCTGTGTCTGTAATGTCCTGGATTGATTGGTTGATTGATTGATTGATTGGACTCAGATAAACAGTTAAAGGCTCGCTCGCTTTCTCCTCGCTGGGGCGTTTGCTCTCGGCCCTCCCTGTGACTCCTCTTCCGTGTCGTGCCTTTACTGAATGCTTGATTGCGGCACAGATTACACATGACATTTATCATGTGTCACTGCATTCTCCCCTGTGATTGGCCGACGAAACCAATAGCTGGAAGGTGTCGAGAAACACCCCATTTATCTCGGTGTTAAAGCTATTTTCATAACACTATCCCGCTCAAATGATGTGTTACTTACAAACCCCCGTGATATTAATCTATATGATTATGATCCATATCCCGCACTGCTATTTGTACAAATACAATATATCAAAAGAAGACCGATCTGTCATGACGTCTTATTGCTTTTCATAACAGTATATCTGCCCTTAATGTCCTTATAAAATTACCTCTCTGGCAAGCAAGCTGGTGTTGGAAAGAAATGCATCTTGAGAGGAATGTTATGGAATATTTTGTTTGCACGATATTAAAGTGAAAGATTAAAAAAAAAACAAGCACCAAATCTGAGTCATAGACTAGCTTATAAATTATGCTATGGACAGTAATAAATAATAAATACATTTTTTATTATTCCTAATTTAAAATGTTTCAGTCGAATGATTCAAATAAATATAATTATTCATGATTATTGTGATTTAAAAAAATATCTACTATTATTTTTTATTTTATTTATTTATTTATTCTATATTTTTTTCGAACACTCACTGAACAAAAACGCAAACGGTGTGTGTGTGTTTGTGTATGTGTGTGGCCTGGTCAAACTGAGCCATGATAAATCTGGTTTGAAGGTGAAAGCAAGTGTGTTTGATGCATCATGCCCGCGGATATCAACAGATTTGTTTTGTCCGTTAACACTTGACAATAAGGTTCATTAGTTAACATGAACTAAGAATGAACAATACCTCTACAGCATTTATAATATTAATTTCACAGTGCATTAACTCATTTTGTTAACATTAGTTAATGCACTGTGAATAAAGATTAATAAATACTGTAACAAATGTATTTGCTCAGTGTTAGATAATGCATTAACTAATGAACTTTAGTATATAAAGTGTCACCGTTTCCCCCAAAGTCATCCTCGTGAGCTGGAAGTTTAATGTACAGATCTTTTCTTCTCTGTCACACTCTTTAAACAACACCATCACTCAGACTAGGCCAAACCTAGTGAGCTGCCTATATAGGGAACACACAAATATCACTCTTCAAACGGGAGACTCGAGTCCCTATTGATTTCAATTGAGTTTAGCAATTACATTCTTCTGAGATTATGATGTAATGCGTATATAAGCATAAGATGCATTACTATTGGGTTAAATAGTTGATTATTTAATTATATATAACTTGGTAATGCATGAATTAGAAGTAGGACTGTCAGTCAACTGAAAATAATAGTCAAATTAATTATATGATATGCTGATTATTTCATCATTCCAGTTTTAACCAGGCACTAAATGCGCTGAATTAACATCGTGAATGTTTAATTAAAGTCATTGTCATTCTTTCCGGCACAAACATGTCTCCTTTATATGTAAATGAAGCTCATTATAGATTGCACCTTATTCACAGACGTCTGTGCTGTTTGACTGGTGCAATTAAAGTTTGCTAGATCACATTGAATCAATATTTATTGATAGATTTATTAAAGATATTAAATTACTGTTGCAGATGAAAACAGTCAATAGACATAAAATTACAATTTAATTATTATTTTTTGTACTTAATTAATTATTGTTATGTTAATAAATGTTATGTTGTGTTGGTACAGTGTTAAAAGAGAAAAATTACAAACAGAATATTATATATATATATATATATATATATATATATACACACACACACATACTGTATATATATATATATATACACACACATATATATATATACACATATATACATACAAACACACACTCTCTATACAATACTGGGTTATTTGAAAAATATGGACAAACCCAAATGTTGGGTTAAAAATGTAATTTAAAATTTTAACCCAACTTCAAATTTCACTTTCAACCATAAATTTTTCTATTGCATTTTTTACCCAACATTTGGGTTTGTTCATATTTGACCCAAATTTGGGTTCAAACAACCCAGCATTTTTTTTGAGTGAAACTGACTTAAACATATTTTTTATATATATGATTTAATATACTGGTGGTTATATATATTTATATATTGCCAATAGAATTTAATTATCAGTATAAGTACAATTCAATTGAGCAATTATTATAGTGATCAATTTAATGTAATTTAATTTGCAATAAATATGAAAGAACCTAATTAAAACAGCATGATATATTTTAAAATATTTTATTATTAAGTTATATGTGCCTTATGTTATATATAAATATTAGGGCCGTGAAACGATTAATCGCGATTAATCACTTCCAAAATAAAAGTTTGTGTGTACATAATATATGTGGGTGCAATGTGTATAATTATTTTATATATAAATAAATAAATAAACATGCATGTATATTTTAAGAAAAAAAAATTTATTTATAAAATATTTATATTTATATATAATATAAATAATATATAAATCTATATACAGTATATACATGAAAATATTTCTTAAATATATACAAGCATGTTTATTTGTTTAATATAAATATAAAATAATTACGGTGCACCCACATATATTATCTAAACACAAACTTTTATTTTGGATGTGATTAGTCGCGATTAGGCTACTCGTTTGACAGCCCTATATATATATATATATATATATATATATATATATAACAGGTTCCTTTGTCTATTATCCAACATTTGTACATTTTAAATTCCTTTCTCCAATGTTTCACAGCATCTTTTGTGAATTAGTTTTTTTTCCCCGTTTCATTGTCCAGCTCATCACCTGTGGTGGCTCCACATCTGCAGCAGTAGTCTGCGGCTCATTAGGCTTTGGATCAGATCCAGAGAGTCCACACATATTGTGCAGCATCTCTGTGCTTTACGTATAGGATTCACACACTTTCACACAGCGAGAGCTGTATTTGGGCTGGTTAAAGATGGCCGCCTCGGCACATTCCCCCTCACAGATGCATGGGTTCTGCTCGCTGGTTTGCTCATGATGGCTCAGAGTCTGGTCTGATGTTGCTAACACCTGGTCTGGGCTGGCCCTCTCCACGGGTTGGCCTGTTTTGTGTTTCCTAGAGCCAGGCATTGGCCCACTACAAAGGCACCAAACACGCCAAGAAGCTGAAATCCTTGGACGCGCCCAAATGCCCCAAACACAAGAGTTCCCCGCTCGGCAGAGAAAACGCCAGCAAGGATCCTCCTAAGAGCCTTTCTCCCTCGACCGGGAACACTGACGGAAAAGGTAAGAGAAGAGGCGTATTTAATGCTTGAAAACATCACTGTTACTGCGGCTCATGCTTGCATAAACTCCTAACCCTAAATATGAAACTGCGACAAACATAAATGATGACTCGGATCTCTTGGCTTTGAAGCCAAGCGCGTTGTTTCTTTTTTTAAAGTGCTTTTTTAATGATTGGCGGATGATGAAACAGCAAAAAAAATATATAGTTTAAGACTTGAGGTGCATCACATTTAGCGTTGTTCAGGTCGCTGGTAAAACAGAAAACCGTTGCAATCATTTTGCATGCAATCTTTTAGTAAAACGACTCATTGTATCATTAGAGTCAAAATGATGATTCACACTAGAATGTACATTTCCAGAAGATAATGTGAAGTGGTGCTTGCAGTGGCAAAACTCACCACCCGGTTGCTAGTGTGTTCTGGGTGGTCACTACGGTGTTCTGGGGGGTTGCTAGGTAGTTATTAGGGTATTCTGGGAGGTTGCTATGGTGTTGCTAGGCGGTTGCTAGGGTGTTCTGGGTGGTTGCTATGGTGTTACTAGGCTGTTGCTAAGGTGTTCTGGGTGGTTGCTATGTGGTTGCTAGGGTATTCGGGGTGGTTGCTAAGGTGTTTTGGGTGGTTGCTAGGGTGTTGCTAGGAGGTTGCTAGGGTTTTCCGGGTGGTTGCTAGGGTGTTGGTATGGTGTTCTGGGTGGTTGTTATGGTGTTGCTAGGCTGTTGCAAAGGTGTTCTGGGTGGTTGCTATGTGGTTACTAGGGTATTCGGGGTGGTTGCTAAGGTGTTCTGGGTGGTTGCTAGGGTGTTGCTAGGAGGTTGCTAGGGTGTTCTGGGTGGTTGCTAGGGTGTTGCTAGGCAGTTGCTAGGGTGTTCTGGGTGGTTGCTAGGGTGTTCTGGTAGGTTGCTAGGTGCTGCTAATGTGTTCTGGGTGGTTGCTAGGGTGTTGCTAAGGTATTCTGGGTGGTTGCTAAGGTGTTCTGGGTGGTTGCTAGGGTATTCTGGGTGGTTTCTATGGTGTTGATAGGTGGTTGCTAGGGTGTTCTGAGTGTTAGGTGGTTGGAAGTTGTCACATATGGTTACTTTAGAGTTCTTAGCATGTTCTTGGCATGATTGAGCACTTAACTAATCAATATTAGCATGTAGATTTTCACAGAATTTGTGAATTATGTGAATTCGTAAAGAGCTGTATTTAATCGCACCAAAAAAAATGCATGTTGCAACTAACCCTGAATAAATCATCAAAAAGATGATGCATATAGTAAAAAATCTGGCAAAATCAACTGTACTCAATAGCAACTAATAAAAAAACTAATAAAAAAATTAAACTTGCAAAATACAATGAATGAAAAACTAAAGAAAAGCTCATCCAAGGTTACTGTGTAGTCTAGCAAACATCTAAGCTTGAATCTGAAAGGAAATTTCGAATGCATAGGAAAGCCCATCAGGCGAAATTCTGAAATGACTGGATTTTGCTCATGAAATTGAATGGAGTAATGTTAAATGTTGAGCGCACCTTAACATCGAGTCAAATCAAGATCAGCAGCCGGTTGCAAGAAACACCTCTACAGTTCTGTTGCGACTGAGGCTTTTCTTACTGTAACTGAAGGGCTTTCTTTGATGCATCTGGTCCCAGAATATCCGAAACTTGAGTGTTAATTCAACCGGTAAAAGCCACCCAGAAACTGTAAGTTTTGCACTCCGAAAAATGCAAGAATCTGCTTGAGTTCTGCTCTTTACTGCTGTTCAGTGCAACAGAGGAAACATTCATCACATTTCCCTGGACAAGAGTTGACCTCCACTTCTATTTCTGTCACAAAGATCTCTCTCTGAACTGGAAACAAGAAATATGTTCCAAGAATGGGCTTAAAGGCCATAATTTCTGTCCTAGGCTAGGCGTCTCTCAGTGCTTTAGTTGATGTTGCACCAGTTTAAACTTCATATTCATGTGCGCCGGTGGAAACTAGCCTGACGCTCACTTCATTGACCTCTCCTGATGTTCTTCCCGAGTGAAGAGAGGTTATATATCGTTCTCGTGGTTCATTAGGACTCTCTGCTGTTTCAGATGATCCAAAGCAAACAGCATCCTCCTGTGTGTGTGTGTTAGCGATCCAGGGGTTGGCTGTATTCTCTGCAGGATTACAGCTGGATCAGGCGGCTGGAGTTTAATGGCACAAAATTGTGTACGCAAGCACATCGTGAGATACATGTCTGGAACCTGTTCTGGAACCAGTAATTTACTCCACTTCTTTTTCTTGTTCTGCTTGTTTAAGCCCAGCAGTCAAGTTCGCCCAATAAAAAAGTCTATTTGTACTCAAACACCTGGTGTAATCTAATTTGTGGCTCTTTAAAGCAAAAGTGTAGCCTGAGGTCAGGTTTACTCTTATAAAGCAATGAGCCGGATTACGTGCCTTTAGATGCAACAATAAACACGTAAACACAAAAGATGCACTAGTGTCAGCAATTTGTGTGTTGTGCAATTTATAATAACATGTGTCTGTTGCCAGTAGGTCTTGTCAACACTTTGGCGTGAGTTCACTAAATAGTTGCAATAGTAAAAAAAAAAAAAAGTGCATAAAAATGCATTTTTTTGTGCAATTAAAAATAAAAAAAAAGCAGATAGTTTTTAGGGCTGTCAAATGATTAATCGCGATTAATCGCATCCAAAATAAAAGTTTGCATAATATATGTGGGCGTAGTGTGTATAATTATTTTATATATATATAAATACACACACATGCATGTATATTTAAGAAAAAATATTATATAAAATATTTATTAGGGCTGTCAAACGATTAATCGCGATCAATCGCATTCAAAATAAAAGTTTGGGTTTACGTAATATATGTGGGTGTAGTGTGTATAATTATTTTGTATATATAAATACACACACATGCATGTATATATTTAAGAAAAATCTGAAAGTATATACTTTATATATATTTATACATAATTAATATTATGTATAAATATAAATATTTGATATATTAAGAACACATTTTTCTTAAATATATACAGTACATGCATGTGTGTCTATATATATATACAAAATAACTATACACATTACGGCCGCATATATTATGTAAACACAATCGCAATTAATCGTTTGACAGCCCTAATATTTATATTTATATATAATATAAATTATATATAAATCTATATGCATGAAAATATTTAATAAATATATACAAGCATGTGTGAGTATTTATATATATATAAAATAATTATACACAGTGCACCCAGATATATATCTGTATGTAAACACAAAATTTTATTTTGGATGCGATTAATCGGTTGACAGCCCTAATAGTTTTAAATCTTTTTTTGTTTTATTGAAGTCAAAATGTATACAGTAGTGGCCAAAAGTGATGTCCAACCTTGGAAAAGAGTGATATCTTTAAAAAAGGAAACATTTATTAAACATTTCGTCAGCATATTGCGTTGTTGTGCTTGGAGTTGATTGTTTTATTTGTGATAATAACTCAATAAAACAGATTGTCCAGACATCAGTTTTGGCCAGGCTGTCATACAAAGAAATTGTGAAAACATGCAAAAACAAGAGCGAATCAACGAAATATTAATTACTGATTATGTTGTAGTCAATATATGCTTTTTTTCCTGAGCTGTTTGCATATAGTAAAATAAATAGACAGATAAAAAGCAAGTTTAGTGTTTTAAAGCAACATAAAGACATCACTTTTGGCCACTTTTAGTTATTTTAAAAATGCATCACTTTTTCTATTAATTTAACATCCTTTTGCATATACTTTTATTATTTCTTTGCATACATTGTTTGTTTGTTTGTTTAATACAGTTTTGTCTTCTGCTTCATGCATGATTATTTTGACTGCATGGCAATCCAAACAGGCACTAAATGTGCTAAATTAAGGATGCACTGGATTTAAAGGTGCTATATGTAGTTTTTAGAGGCCTCTGTCGGTGATGTTTCAAATTGCAACCAATTTTTCCAAGAGCAATCACTCAATAAAAAAAACATTACATGTAGCACCTTTAAATAAATTATTGTCTATTCTTTCCAGTGCAAACATGCCTTCTGTCCACTGAGGCTCATATTGATTGTGCCTTAATCATAAACTCTGTGCTATTGTGGAGTTACTCAGCGCAATCACAGTAAAGTACATTAGATTATGATAATGTGCATGCACTCTTTATTACTCAGAAGAATGGGATTTGCACCAAGTTTTGTGTGTCGCTACGTTTGCGTCATTATCTGATTTGCATAAACGCGTTGTGCTAAAACAACTTGTGCACCTCGTGCAGATAAGAGCAATTCATTTCAGTCAATTCTCCCCTTTGGATCTCTGGAAAGGAAACGCAGGGATCGGTGACCTACCTCTGCCGTTATCAGGAAACTAATCGAGCCGGTGTATTGTTTGCATTAATAAGGCTTGCGAATGAAGAAAGGCACCGTGACCCAGTTGAGTACATGATCACGCAGGGCCAGAAACCTCCCGATAAATCACGGCACATCATACCGAACGCTACACAACACCCGAGCGATTCGCAGGGTTTGCGTTTGTTTGTCAAAATGCCACTCGGTAATGAATATTAATGTGCGGAGATGTCAGAGAGATGAATTGTGGGGGCGTCTGAAAGCTGCATTATCTCCAGTTTATTTGCCGCATGTAATGAATAGCAGAGGCTGAGACACTAATAGATGGGCTTCGGAGAGCAGAAAGAAGCGGCTCCTGGTGTTTAATGTGTTTAAGTCAAGGTGGATGTTATTTTTTTCTCCCATTAAATAACAGTCAGGATTGGGAAGGGAATCATGTGTGGGAAGAAAGCATGCATTTGATGTGTATGCATGTATGCATTTGACTATGTTTTGTAGTTGATGTTTCTTCATTATTACACTCTAAAAATTGCTGGGTTATTTTAACCCAACTCTGGGTCAAATTTGGACAAACCCAGCCATTGGGTTACATTTTTTTAACACATTTTTAACCGTCGTACAGGTGTATTTGAGAATGAAATAAAACAACAAATTGTTTATTTTTTAATTTAAATGTATTCATTCTTCACTGTAAGGTTCACTCTAAAAATTGCTGGGTTGTTTTAACCCAACTTTGGGTCAAATATTTTTAACCGTCGTACAGATGTATTTGAGAATGAAATAAAACAACAAATTGTTTATTTTTTAATTTTTTAAAATGTATTCATTCTTCACTGTAAGGTTCACTCTAAAAATTGCTGGGTTGTTTTAACCCAACTTTGGGTCAAATATGGACAAACTCAGCCATTGGGTTACACTATAAAAATTGCTGGGTTGTTTTAACCCATGCAAATTTGGGTCAAATATGGACAAGCCCAGCCATTGGGTTTCATTTTTTAATTACATTTTTTAACCCAACGTTTGGGTTTGTCCACATTTGACCCAAAGTTGGGTTAAAACAACCCAGCATTTTTAGAGCTTGTCTATAAACTTTGCATGCTGATTATTTTGGACCTCGCAACAGGTCGTACAGGTGTATTTGAGAATGAAATAAAACTACAAATTGTTTATTTTTTAATTTAATTGTATTCATTCTTCACTGTAAGGTTCACTATAAAATTGCTGGGTTGTTTTAACCCAACTTTGGGTCAAATATGGACAAACCCAAACGTTTGGTTACACTCTAAAAATGCTGGCTTGTTTTAACCCAACTTTGGGTCAAATATGGACAAACACAAACGTTGGGTTAAAATGTACTTTAAAATGTAACCCAATGGCTGAGTTTGTCCATATTTGACCCAAAGTTGGGTTAAAACAACCCAGCAATTTCTAGAGTGTAGCTATTGCTAATTTTCAACTCCAGTCCATGGTTGGGCCTTTACACTACAACATTTACTAATGTTGTAACAATTTATCATGGTTTCCACAAAGATATGAACTGTTTTCAACATTGGCAATAATCATAAATGTCTTTTTGAGCTGCAAATCCTCATATTAGAGTGCACTCTAAAAATGCTGGGTTGTTTTAACCCAACTTTGAGTCAAATATGGACAAACCAAACTTTGGGTTAAAAAATGTAATTAAAAAATGTAACCCAATGGCTGGGTTTGTCCATATTTGACCCAAAGTTGCATGGGTTAAAACAACCCAGCAATTTTCTGAGTGAATTAAAAACACCATATACACACACATAAACAACATTAAAAGCTGGGTTTTCACCAGAGATGGATTTTAAAACTTTGGGAAGCAACGAAAGACGTCCCTCTCTCCAGAATTTGCATGCATATAAGCTGTGTTGCTTGTTTTGTTTAATATATTTTTGTTATGTTTTGTGAAGTCCCTGAAAAAAATGCTTTACATTGTTATAGTTATTATTAGAAGTAAAAGTAGCAGTTTTGTCGAATATTCTGGAAATAATTACTAAATGACAGTGAAAGCTAGTTTACTTTCTATTCCCAACTGCATCTAGAAAAATCGATGCAAGAAAATCCAGAAATGGGGACGCCACAGACTTGTATAATAGAAAAATGGAGCAGAAATAAGAACTTGTCAAAGCTGAAAATAACATCTAATCAGTGAGACGGCAGCTCTGTCTGAGAGTTCGGTCACGGTGCCGTTCTGTGATCTGAGGCTCGAGATGGACAGAGAGATGAGAAGATGAGTCAGCTGTGTGTGTGTGTGTGTGTGTGTGTGTGTGTGTGCTTCCATCTCTCTGTTCCAGTCCAGTGCTGTAGGAAATGTACCCTGATATTAGCTATTAAAGAGCGGATTGTCAGGGGAGAGACGCCAGAGCTGCACAATACAGGCAGAAAGAGAAGCAGAAGAGACGAATCACGTGATTCACGAGGAAGAGCACCAGAGTCCGAAATACGAGTGGGAAGCTCGGGATTTTCTTTAAACCCCAAGTTTACGAGTTGGGGCCATGTCAGTAAGAGATGGATGGGTGGATGAATGGATGGATTGATAGATGGATAAATTGATGGATAAATGGATGGATGGATGGATGGATTAATGAATGGATGGATGGATAAATTGATGGATGGATGATATATTGATGGATAAACGGATGGATGGAGGGATGGATGTATGGATGGATGGATGGATGGATGGATGGATTAATGGATGGGTGGATGGATAAATGGATGGATAGATGGATAAATTAATGGATGGATGGATGTAGAAATAGAAAGATGGATGGATGGATGGATGGATGGATGGATGGATGGATGGATGGATGGATGGATGGATGGATGGATGGATGGATGGATGGATGGATGGATGGATAAATGGATGGATGGATGGATGGATGGATGGATGGATGGATAAATGGATGGATGGATGGATGGATAAATTGATGGATGGATGGATGGATGGATGGATGGATGGATGGATGGATGGATGGATGGATGGATGGATGGATGGATGGATGGATTAATGGATGGATGGATGGATGGATAATTGATGGGTGGATAGATGGATGGATGATAAATGGATGGATGGATGGATGATGGATGGATTAATGGATGGATAAATGGATGGATGGATGGATGGATGGATGGATGGATGGATGGATGGATGGATGGATGGATGGATGGATGGATGGATGGATGGATGGATAAATTGATGGATGGATAGATGGATGGATGATAAATGGATGGATGGATGGATGGATTAATGGATGGATGGATGGATGGATGGATGGATGGATGGATGGATGGATGGATGGATGGATGGATGGATGGATTAATGGATGGCTGGATTAATGGATGGATGGATGGATGGATGGATGGATGGATGGATGGATGGATGGATGGATAAATTGATGGATGGATAGATGGATGGATGATAAATGGATGGATGGATGGATGGATGGATGGATGGATGGATGGATGGATTAATGGATGGATAAATGGATGGATAGATGGATGGATGGATAAATTGATGGATAGATAAATGGATGGATGGATAGATGGATGGATGGATAAATTGATGGATAGATAAATGGATGGATGGATGGATGGATGCAGCATTAACTTAAAAAAAACAACAACGAAATGTTCACTTTATTTTATCAAGGCCGAGGCTACAGATGTGACAAACTCATGTGAATGAAACCTAGTGTTTTCACTGAAGTTTAGTCAAACCTGATCCGGCTCAACAGGATTAAATCTGTCTCTCGTTGTCCTAACCAGCCGTGACCGCTTTGAGCAGAAGGACATTTTGTTGATTGCACCATAAAACTTCATGTGCCCAAAATCCCAATCGTACATGAAACATCAAATAACGTGTGATTGCCCGTGACTCTGAGCGTAGTGTCACACAGCAGGTGTGTGTTCAGTGAGGACAGATAAATGGCTCGTCACTGGAAACCTGTGGTGTCGCGTTGCTTTGGACGCTGCGGCACAGATGACCTCCTTCAATGGTGTTTCACAGCAGCCATTAATCGTATAAAAGATGGGAAATTTCTAAACGAGACATTTAGAGCAATTAATAAAAAAACACAGGTCTGACAGGAACGTGTGGCCCTCGGGGACTGATTTCACAAGTCAGTGTGATTCATAATGGGGCGTAATGATTATAATTAGAGGGCTTAATCCAGCATCATGGTGAAAATGCAATCAGAACTCGAGGGAACTTTCTGATTAGTTGGTATAATAACGAGGGTGGAAGGATTATGGAGACGTGAGCTTATTACTGCCTGTAATTAAAGAGCAGAGATTGGCAGAGCGTTCAGGTAGATCAGGTGTGGAGAGGAAGAGTGATAGAGGGATGTAGCTGGACGAGCTGAACGACTTCTTTGGGTTATACGTCATTCTTCACTGGGTTATTTGATTTACACTCACTCTCACACACACTCACTAACTCACACACACACATACTCAATCACACACTCTCTCACACACTCACTAACTCACACACACACATACTCAATCACACACTCTCTCACTCACTCACTCACTCACACACTCAATACACTCTCTCACACACACTCACTCACTCACTCAGTCACACACTCAATCACACACTCAATACACTCTCTCACACACACTCACTCACTCACTCACTCAGTGTACTCATTCACTCACTGACTCACTCACTCACTGACTCACTGACTCACTTACTCACTGACTCACTTACTCACTGACTCACTCACTCACTGACTCACTCACTCACTGACTCACTTACTCACTGACTCACTCACTCACTCACTCACTCACTGACTCACTCACTGACTCAATCACTCACTCACTGACTCACTCACTCACTGACTCACTCAATCACTGACCCAATCACTCACTCACTCACTCACTGACTCACTCACTCACTCACTCACTCACTGACTCACTCACTCACTCACTCACTCACTCACTCACTCACTGACTCACTCACTGACTCACTCACTGACTCACTCACTCACTGACTCACTCACTCACTCACTGACTCACTGACTCACTCACTCACTCACTCACTCACTGACTCACTGACTCACTCACTGACTCACTCACTGACTCACTCACTCACTGACTCACTCACTCACACACTCACTGACCCAATCACTCACTCACTGACTCACTCACTCACTCACTCACTGACTCACTCACTCACTGACTCACTCACTCACTGACTCACTCACTCACTCACTCACTGACTCACTCACTCACTGACTCACTCACTCACTGACTCACTCACTCACTGACTCACTGACTCACTCACTGACTCACTCACTCACTGACTCACTCACTCACTCACTGACTCACTCACTGACTCACTGACTCACTCACTCACTGACTCACTCACTGACTCACTCACTCACTGACTCACTCACTCACTGACTCACTCACTGACTCACTGACTCACTCACTCACTGACTCACTTACTCACTCACTCACTCACTCACTCACTCACTGACTCACTCCCTCACTCACTCACTGACTCACTGACTGACTCACTGACTCACTTACTCACTCACTCACTCACTCACTGACTCACTCCCTCACTCACTCACTGACTCACTCACTCACTCACTGACTCACTCACTGACTCACTCACTCACTGACTCACTCACTCACTGACTCACTCACTCACTCACTCACTGACTCACTGACTCACTCACTCACTGACTCACTCACTCACTCCCTCACTCACTCACTGACTCACTCACTCACTCACTCACTCACTCACTCACTCACTCACTCACTCACTCACTCACACACACTCACTCATCCATTCTAATTTTGAATTTGGGGTTTTCATAATGCATAATCATCAAAATAGGCTCTATGCACGAACCCTGATGACGTGTGTTGGAACGAATCTCAGTCAGCGTCTTTACTTCCGGAAGCGCGTTCTGCAGGCCAAGTGTATAGGCGGCAAAACTGTAATAAAATCCGTTTTCTCAGAAACGGAGACAACGATTTAAGAAACGCTGATTCGCTAGTCGAATTTCGTACGATATGAGAGAATACTAACACTCAAAGTTGTTGATTTGGCTCGAAATATATAATTTATATAACTTCTCTTTTTTACTCTTGCATGACAGCTAACTGCCTCACAGTGTTGTTAACATCTTTCACGTTAACCGGAGGACGTTTTTATAAACAGCGAGTGTAATTTGACACTATTTCCACCTATCGCAAAACCGGCTTATGACCATAGACTGACGCAGCACCGGAAGTGAGTGGGCGTGCTGAGACAAATATGGAAGCGATCGTGCATAGAGCCTATTATAACAAATAAAGGCTTGAAATATCTCACTTTGCTTGTAATGAGTCCATAATAATAAATATAGTTTCACCCTTTAAGTTGAATTACTGAAATAAATGTCCTTAATTACCGAAATATAAATATTGAATTACCGGAAAAAAAAAAAAAACCTTTTGCACGATATTCTACTTTTTCGAGTTTCACCTGTATGCATTATTTTATTCAATGCCATTCAGGAGTTAAGTGTGTCCAGAAGTGTCACAGTATGATTATTGCCATTATAATGAACTTCATGGAGTGAGGAGTTCTGTGACCAACAGAGAGCAGATTGATCAAGGCTATTCTGCCCAATAATGAGGGACTATTGATCTCTGTGTGGTTTTCCTTGGTTCGTGGTCTCTCTGTGTCTCTTTCTCCTGGTTTTGGCACACAGGTCAGCGCACCGCGGCTGTAGATCATCACCACACTGACAGACAATCAAAGCAGTCTGTGCTCTCTCAAATTACACTTTAATGACTTATTTTCTCACACAAATGGTGCTCAGATTGATCACACACCGAGTCTGACTTACAGTAGAGTCGGCCGGGTCTTTATCTGTCTCTCAAGGTGAATCTCCCCAGAAACAGCAAATGACTTTGTGGGCTTTTTGACATTAGCAGTAAACTCATTAATTCTGAGCGGAGACGGTTTAAATTGCCTCTTAATATGACCTAAATTCTTTTAAAGAGGACCTATATGCATTTTTCCATGTAATGTTGCTGAGTTATTCTCTATATATTCTCTATACTCCATTGTAGTCTCGAGTTTCTTCCGGGAACGAACACCTCATTATCATAATTCATACACAGAATAAAGGGGCGGGGCCTGGTTGAGTTAGTTAGTAGTGTGTTAAACTTGCGGTTATGGTAAATTAGGGGTGGGACATTCACCAAACACACTCGGCCAATCAAAACACACTGCTCCAGCCGACCAATCAGAGCAAAGAAGGAGGGGCTTATTTTGCTGAGATAAGAGCAAAAGAGAAAAAAAAACTACTATTAAAAATACTATTATGCATTGTTATTACGCATGTCTTTCTATTGCATTATCCTCTGTCAAAAAGACATTACTTTGGATCCCAATCTCCTAGTCTGAAATGTGACCTCAAATAGTGTTTTATTTGTTTAACGTATAATTATATGCAAATATCTTAAGGGCTTCCTCAAAGTACCAGAATCATTATGAAACTGGAGTCATTAAGTGGAATCTGATTCATAATTAGTTAAACGACCTGTGATTCACATTCTTATTTAAGACAGGACAATTATTTCCAGATGATGTGCTCTTTCAAAAACATCTTGTTATCGTTAACTAAAACTGTATAATATATATATATATATATATATATATATATATATATATATATATATATATATTAGGGCTGTCAAATGATTAATCGCGATTAATCGCATCCAAAATAAAAGTTTGTGTTTACATAATATATGTGGGGGCACTGTTTATAATTATTTTAGATATATAAACACACACACATGCTTGTATATATTTAAGAAATATTTTCATGTATATTCTGTATATAGATTTATATATAATTTATATTATATATAAATATAAATATTTTATATATAAATATTTTTGTTTTCTTAAATATACATGCATGTGTGTTTTTATATATATACAAAATAATTATACACAGTGCACACACATATATTATGTAAACACAAACTTTTATTTTGGATGCAATTAATCGTGATTAATCGCTTTGACAGCCCTAATATATATATATATATATATATATATATGTGTTTGTAAATGTAAATGTATCAGAAAATGAAATAAATCAGAAAAATACCATTAAATATAGATTTAAAAAAATATATAGTGACTGAAATATAATATGAAAAAATGACATAACAAAAATACTAAACCTTAAACCAAAATGAGAACTGAAATGTAAAAATATATAAAAATAAAAGCTAATTAGCCTACTATAATCATGTATAACCAACACTAAAATAACAGTGTTTGCTGAGAAATCTAACATGTAGCAGTGGAAGTCTTACTGGTGTTATGACTGGTTTGTTTATTTCTATTTTGGCCCAGATGCTCATCCGTAAAGCTTTGAGAAGAGCTCTTTTGGGTTTGTTTCGTCCTACAGTCGGCTGAAGTGTCCGTGCAGATTTAATGGAGACTGGAGTGTAAATGAAGTTCTCGGTGTCGAGCCGTCACGGTCGATGATGCTTCTCTGCTGGGAGAGAAATGCCTAATTTTGCCAGTCCAGAGCTCAACAAGCTAATCTCCTTTAGCCAGCTGGTGAGCCTTTCAACACGGATGAAGGACTCCGGGTCCGTCACTTACACAACTAAACTACATGCTCACGACTAATTGATCTTAGCGTCTGCGTCCCTTCCTCTTTTCTTTTACAGATGGAAAGCATGAGTCCAGAGAGGAGCTCTGGGAAAAATAAGAGACTCTACTTAACGGGTCACCGAAATAGAACGACATAATTCCCTATCGATTGAGTTCCCGGGGTCTGAAATGAAGAGAGCCTCGGTGTTATTACTGTACAAAGAGTCCAGACCCCGCAGACATCGATCCGAGCGCCTTGCCAAAGCCCGAGCTCATCTGGGGGAAATCAGCAGCAGTTTATCTTATTCTGTGCAATTCATTTCCATGTCGACCGCATTAGCTAATATTGGCGCGTGGCGCCATCGATCTCACGATTTGACGCAGTTATGTTCCAGCATAAATAAAGGAAGTCTTCAAATTCGAAGCGAGTTCAACAGTGAGGGGAAACTCAGAAAGAAAAAGTGCCGTCTGATGCATTAATGTGCTCGTGTATTATTAACAATGGCACCGATAGAAGCCTTTAGAGGTCAACGAGTCATCAGTTTGTGTTCGTGTGCGTCTGCTGCTCGAGTCGACAATATCTAATGTGTATATAATTAGTATTTGCTCCTCAATAGCATTCAGTGCAAAAAACTTATTTCTTTGTAATTTGTTGTTTAACTTATTATTGTATCCCTCAAAACTCATCGTTGATCACCAAAATGATAGATTTAAACTTTTTTTCTCTTAAAACAGCTTGAATGTAACTCTACACATTCATTTAGTATTCACAGTTCTATGAATATGCAAATGAGCCCCGCCCTTACTCACTCACTCAGAGATCCACTGGTTGACGATCACACGTTGATCTGATTGGTTACAAGGTCGTTTGTGATGTCAGAAACACCAGCGATTTCAAAGAGTGTTTTTGAGACTGTCTTTTACGGAGGCGTGTTGCATTCACTTGAAGAAAATAAAAATCTACTCTGTTTTTCTGAATTAAGTTAATTATCTCAGATTTACGAGATAATTTTTCATGGAAAAATGTTTTTGCTCTGTTTTTCTGAATTAATGAGTTAATTTTTCATGAGAAAAAAAAATGTTCACTCTGTTTTTCTAATTAACGAGTTCATTTTTCATGAGAAAAAAGTTTTGCTCTGTTTTACTGAATTAACGAGTTAATTTTTCACAGATTTTGTTTTTGCCCTGTTTTTCTGAATTAACAACTTAATTTAGAAAAACAGAGCAAAAAAATCCATGAAAAATTAACTCATTAATTCAGAAAAACAGAGCAAAAACTTTTTCCTCATGAAAAATTAAGCCGTTAATTTAGAAAAATAGAGCAAAAAAAAATTCCATGAAAAATAACTCATTAATTTAGAAAAACAGAGCAAAAAAAAAAATCCAAGAAAAATTAACTTGTTAATTCAGAAAAGCAGAGCAAAAAAAAATCCATGAAAAATTAACTCATTAATTCAGAAAAACAGAGCAAAAACTTTTTCCTCATGAAAAATTAACCCGTTAATTCAGAAAAACAAAGCAAAAAAAATTCCATGAAAAATTAACTTGTTAATTCAGAAAAACAGAGCAAAAAAAAATCCATGAAAAATTAACCAGTTAATTCAGAAAAACAGAGCAAAAAAAAATCCATGAAAAATTAACTCATTAATTCAGAAAAACAGAGCAAAAACTTTTTCCTCATGAAAAATTAACCCGTTAATTCAGAAAAACAAAGCAAAAAAAATTCCATGAAAAATTAACTTGTTAATTCAGAAAAACAAAGCAAAAAAAATTCCATGAAAAATTAACTTGTTAATTCAGAAAAACAGAGCAAAAAAAATCCATGAAAAATTAACCAGTTAATTCAGAAAAACAGAGTAGATTTTTTTTTTCAAGTGAATGCAATACGCCTCCGTACAATATGCCTCTGTTTTGGTTCACTGCAGTTTTAAGGAGAAAATACTCAGCAATGTTGTCGACTCATGAACTTACACATGGTTTAAGCGTATTAAAAACACCAACAGCTTGATTTTCACTACAGAGAGACTTTAAAAAACAAGATCTGCCACTGTATGAACTGTAAAGCATTGAAACACTCAGTGATAGCAGGTGATTTGTGCTTCACAGGAGGAAGTCCTGCGCCTGTGTCCCCGCTGACCGGCCCCTCAGAGCCGGAGTCTTCCTCAGTGTCAGGAGGAGAGGACGGTCTCTCCATCACACCCAGCCCGCCTGAGCCGGAGGAGAACGACACCGGGACGAGTCCAGAGACGGAGGAGGAGAAAGCCCTGCGTCTGCTCTACTGTTCTCTCTGCAAGGTGGCCGTCAACTCGGTGTCACAGCTCGACGCGCACAACACCGGTGAGAATATAGCAAGATCAGACACAAGTACTGCGTCCCAATCCTCGTTTCGAAACCCTTTCTGCTCCAGAGACATGTTGTGATGTGGATCAGCTTGATTTGGTTCATGGTTTGGAACTTTTGAAAGATTTTGAAAACATGCTTATGGAGAAAATGAATCATAAAAATACTTCTGAAACCAAAGCCGACGGTCACATTGGCTGCTTATTATTCGTTATTTTTTCCAGTGGATCTATTTCACTAGTTAGTTTTGTGCAGAAATGAATACATGTGTATAATAATCGAATTTCAAACGCCATTTACTCACCCCCATGTCATCCAAGATGTCCACGTCTTTCTTTCTTCGGTCGGAAAGAAATGAAGGTTTTTGATGAAATCATTCATATAATGGACTTCAATGGGGTCCAAACGGTTCAAGGTCCAAATGAGAGTTTCAGTGCAGCTTCAAAGGGCTTTAAACGACACCAGACGATGAATAAGGGTCTTATCTAGGACCAGTGTTGGGTGTAACTAATTACTAAGTAATTAATTACTGTAATTTAATTACTTTTCCCTTGAAAATGTAAAGTAAGGGATTACTCTTCATTTATCTGTAATTTAATTACAGTTACTTCTGCTGTAATTGAGGTAAACAGATCAATCCGATCTCACAGCGATTCGTATGCATTTCATGAGGTGTCTAAATCGTATAAATTTGTATGAATTATTGTAAAATATGCATGAAAAAAGTGTGAAATGTCATGAGATTAGACATAAAACAATAGTGGGTTCAACATCAAAATGTATTGTCTGATGTTAAAAAGTATGTTAACCTTCACTTTGGTCATTTTAAGGATAATTCATGCAATTTTGTAGTATTTATTTGAAAGAATTAAAACAGATTCATGTGTATTATTCAGCTGGTTGAGATTGAAATGGGATTTTGAAAGTAATTAGTTATTAAAAGTAATAAATACTTTTTAGAGGGAGTAATTAGTACAGTAATCTAATTACACTGTTGAAGAGGTAATGAGTAACTAGTAATTAATTACTTTTTTAAAGTAACTTACCCAACACTGTCTAGGACCCTTTGAGTCATGACTCGAAAAAAGATTTGTTCGTTTTGATGAACGAGTTCGAACAGGAGAGTCACGAACGCGCATCACAGAACAGAGCAAGGCGAGCATTTGAGCTTATAAAACTTAAACTTTTTTATTTATTTTTGAAATGGCCGCTCGTTTCACTCGATAAGACCCTTATTCATCGTCTGGTGTCGTTTAAAGCCCTTTGAAGCTGCACTGAAACTCTCATTTGGACCTTGAACCGTTTGGACCCCATTGAAGTCCATTATATGAATGTTTTCATCAAAAACCTTAATTTCTTTTCGACTGAAGAAAGAAAGACATGGACATCTTGAATGACATGGGGGGTGAGTAAATTATCAGCAAAAGTATTTTTTAAAAGTGAACTATACTCCTTTAAGATTGACAAGAAACATAAATTCAGTGTATTACTAATAAGCTACTCAACGATATTTGCCACAAAAACACGAGATGAAAATGAGATGCATCGTCAATAAAGACCCCGTCCAGCCCTCGCGGTTTTGTTTTCTCTGGCTGGCGGTGTATCATTAAGATGATGAATGTTTTGAACCTGCCATGTTTTGCTCCTCAGGCACCAAACACAAAACCATGCTGGAGGCTCGGAGCGGGATCGGCTCCATCAAGTCCTTCCCGAGGACTGGGCTGAAGAGCAAGCTGGTCACTCCCACTAAAGCAGACACAGGCCTGCAGAACAAGACATTTCACTGTGAAACCTGCGACGTGCGCGTCAATTCAGAGACGCAACTAAAACAGGTGATGCTGCGTCCTAGACGTACAGTTTACACACACTGCTGTTCAAACGCTTGGCATCCAGAAGTCTCTTCTGCTCACCAAGGCTGCATTTATTTGATTAAAAATACAAAAAAAATTGTAATATTGTTAAATATTATTTCAATTTAAAATAGCTATTTTCTATGTGAATATATTTTAAAATATAATTTATTTCTGTGATCAAAGCTGGATTTTCAGGATCATTACTCCAGCCTTCAGTGTCACATGATCCTTCAGAAATCACTCTAATATGATGATTTGATGCTCAGGAAACTTTTATCAATGTTGAAAACAGTTTTGTACCTTTTTTTACATTTGAAATGTCTTTACTGTAACTTTTGATCAATAATGCACCCTTTCTGCATAAAAGTATTAATTATTTTTTTTTAAAAAAATTACTATTTATATATATTTTTTTGGGGCTGTGCAAAAATTAATTCCGATTAATCGCATCCAAACTAAAAGTCTGTGTTTACATAATATATTTGTGTGTGCTGTATATAATTATTTTGTATATATAAATACACACACATGCATGTATATATTTAAGAAAATGTGTTATTCATATATAAAATATTTAGATTTATATAATATAGATTATGTATATATATATATATATTTACAGAATTTAAACGCAAATAATTCTTAAATATATACATGCATGCATAGGTATTTATATATACAAAATAATTATATACAGCACACACAAATATATTATGTAAACACAGACTTTTATTTTGGATGCAATTAATCGCAATTAATTTTTGCACAGCCCTAATATTTTTTAATCAAATAAATGGAGCCTTTGTGAGCATAAGATACTTCTTTTAAAAACAACATTTATTAAAGATCGCAAACTTTTGAATGGGAGTATATATATATATATATATATATATTATAAATAATGTATTTTTATTAATAATGTTCAATATTTTATGGTGGTTGGGTAAAAAATTATAGAATAAAGAGTTGGAAAAAAATGTATGATAGCTGTCTATTGTTAGTGATACTCAAAGTGTTGAATTTCATTGGTTGATGAGTAGTTTTGCAAAGAAAAAAAATGATAGAGAATTTTGATTTTGTTTAATTTATTCAAAAATCTGCAGTGAAAATGGTGTTTTAATTTGATCTGAAAAGTTACATAACATGAAGCGTTGTCAGACAATCTGTGACCTGTTACGTCAGCTCATTACATCTGTGTGACTTTCTGTGTTTTGCTCATCAGCACATCAGCAGCAGACGCCATAAAGACAGAGCGGCGGGCAAACCAGCCAAACCTAAGTTCAGTCCGTACACCAAAACCCAAAGAGGACCCACCAAACAGAGCGTAGGTTCATGCTTTCTACCACAGCTGCAAACTCAGAAGTGTAAACCTCTCATAAAGTCCCCCTGTAGTCAATACTTTTATCCCTTAAAACTCATCTTTGATCACCAAAATTCCATATTTTTTCCTTGAAAAAAATTCTTCACGCCTTAAAATATCTTGAATGTAACTCGACACCCTTGCCTCATTTAGAATTCGCGGTTCTATTAATATGCAAATGAGCCCCGCCCCCACTCACTCACTCACTCAGAGATCCACTGGTTGATGATCACACGTTGATCTGATTGGTTACAAGGTGGTTTGTGATGTCAAAAAATACCAGCGATTTCAAACCGTGTTTTTGAGACTGTCTTTGCAGTTTTAAGCAGAAAATACTCAGCAATGCTGTCGACTTATGAACTTACATATGGTTCGTCTTAAAGCATATTAAAAACACCACATAGACACATAAACAATATTAAAAACTTGATTTTCACCACAGGGGAACTTTAAGTCAAGTAGAGATGTCTTACTGCAAAAATGACTCCATTACATGTTATAAATCAATTTAATAAACCAATTCCAATACCACTTGAGTTAGAGTATCTGATTTTAACAGTAAGCTACTTAAGTATTTTACTCATACTGAACGTAGACTCAAAGATCCTCTAGTTCTCAGAATTAGTGAAAAACAAGAAACAGCTTATTTATGAGGAGATCAATCACATTTATTTTCTAAAATCAAAATAAAACCAAACCCCACTCAGACACAACAGCCTATTAAGTGCCTACAAACATTTACGTCTCAGTTAAGTGCTCAAAAAGATCACTGATAAACCAATATAACAGATAAATTAAATAAGTATCTATTCAGACTAAGCCTATAGGCTATTTACATTAACTCCGCCCACTGATGCATGATTGGGCCAGACAACTTTACACGTCAACAGTAGCAATAATACGTGTGGCATAAAGTTCGAATCCGCATTTTGACAAAGTCTCTAGTCTCTTTTCCCATCACATATAAGATCAGAAAGGCATAAAACATCCGAAAAGTGGAAATAAAGTGTCTAACGTGTGTTTAATAATAAAGTGTTTATGGGTTAGCTGTCCCAATACGGTGGCATCCATTTAATCATTTTAATACATATAATAATTTACACTCAATGTTATTATTGCATACCATTTAATGTACAACAACACTGATGTGCAAATAGTATCTGCCCCTATTTATCAGTAGAAATAGCATCTAACAACTATTTATTGAAAAGAAAAAAAGTTGCTATTTTCACTGCTATTTGCAAATAAAATAATGTTAAAATGAAATTTTCAGAGCCCGGTTGCACTGGACGTGCACAAAAAACACCTTTTACACGGTTAACAACTACCTGCTAATGCATTCATATATTCAGAGAGTAGATTTGGGCGAGTAAGGGCAAAACACACAAGATATAGTAGCTTCAGTGCACTGTAGATGAAAAATTAGGTGCCGTGCAAAATGCAAAAATCATTACTCATTACAAATGTATTGGAGTAAACAGTACATCTAATTATTCAAAAATGCAGTCTAGAGTAAAAGCTGCTAATATCTTTAATATTTGTTAGCATTCCCATTAATCTCAATGGCAGTGGCCAGACAATGAAGGCCCGTTCTGTTTTGTGCCGCTGGTGATGCAAATATCACTCCAGCTTTAATGGTGTTTCAAAATCAGACGTTGCATGATGGATTGATGCCATGTTTCATAAAGACGAAACACAGTTAATGTTGGTAATGTGCACATTTCTTGCATGCATATTTTTTTTTTTGAGTATAATAAATCATTTTAAAATATATAATATTACAATATAAACCAGCATACGTCAGTACGATTTTTTTAATATTTTTGAAGCGAGTCACTTTTGCTCACCAAGGCATTTTTTTATTTGATCAAATAAAAATAGTAATATCGTGAAATATTATTACAATTTAAAATGACTGCTTTCTATTTGAATATATTTTCAAATGTGAAAAAAGCTGAATTTTCTGCATTATGACCCTTCAGAACTTGCTGCTCAAGACAACAGTTTAATATTTATTGTGATTAACATTGTCTTTTCCTGGAGTACGTCAGCACAATTAGACATTTCAGAGGCAGAGGAAGTCATTACACATTGATGAGCGATTATCAAAACACATTTCTCCTCTGGAATAACACATCCTGATGAATTGTACACATCAAGGCCATTCATTAAAGCTATAGTTCACCCAAAAGTGAAAGTTTTGTCATTGTTTACTCGCCCTCACGTCGTTCCAAACCCATATGCTGTTATGTTTTTCCAATTTGTTCCATGCAACAGCAGCATCTGTTAAGATAATGTGAACAAATGCTATTTCAAAGATTTCCAGTGCCTTGCTCACACCGCTTGAGCATTACTCCACTACTGTTGTGGTCACTGTGATCTGCTGTTGTATTAAAACAGCTTTTGTTCCACTGAAAAAAACGCATACGGGTTTGGATCAACATGGTTTTCAAACGTTTTCCCGGGTTTTCCAAGGACCTCCTTCATAATTATAACCGTGATTAAACCCTAAAGTTAATGTAGGTGAGAGTAATGGGCATAAAATGCATTGGTTTCATTGGTCCCCATTGTAAACCTACTTTTTAATAATAGGCCACAGCTCAATTTTATCAAGCCTATTTATCATATTTTCCAGAAAATTCAAAGTCGAACCTGGTCAAACTTGCATTGTTGAGAGAAAAACCATCAGTGTATAAGTCGCATTTTATTATTAGATTCAGAAATAATGCTAATACTGGTGAATTAAATTAAATCTGAACAGACTCTTCCCCTCTCTCCAAATCCTTTCAATCTTGTTCTTTCTTTCGATATATATTGTATGTTCAGATATTCATCCAACAAAATATAATCAGAACAAAGACTTGCCATTGCCAACATGCCCCAATGCTGCACTTTTCTGTAACATGTGTTCATTACTTCTGCCTTAGATTAATTCATTATTAGCTAGCTGTGTGATTTGTACTGTATATGCATTTCTTGGACAGTCATCTCTGATAACAGATTACCATACAGATTTATTTAATAAATCAGGTCCCATGAGCCGGAAGCGGAGGGGAGGGGCTAAAGCCATCTATTGTGAAAAGTGCTATGCAAATAAATCGAGAATTGAATTAAATTTGAACAGCGAAAATAATTGATTTAAACTTTTGAGTGGTTGTGTATAACATCTATTTATTAGGGCTGTCAAAACGATCAATTGCGATTAATCGCATCCAAAATAAAAGTTTGTGTTTACATAATATATGTGGGGGCACTGTGTATAATTATTTTAGATATATAAATACACGCACATGCTTGTATATATTTAAGAAATATTTTCATGTATATAGATTTATATATAATTTAGATTATATATAAATATAAATATTTTATATTTATATATATATAAATACAAATATTTTATATATAAATAATATTTTTTTCTTTAATATAAATGCTTGTGTATTTTTTGTATATATACAAAATAATTATACACAGTGGCCCCACAAATATTATGTAAACACAAACTTTTATTTTGGATGCGATTAATCGCGATTAATCGTTTTGACAGCCCTAATTATTATATATATATATATAAATACACACACATGCTTGTATACAGTATATTTAAGAAATATTTTTATGTATATTCTGTATATAGATTTATATATAATTTAGATTATATATAAATATACATATTTTATATATAAATAATATTTTTTTCTTAAATATACATGCATGTGTGTTTTTTATATATATACGAAATAATTATACACAGTGCCCCCACATATATTATGTAAACACAAACTTTTATTTTGGATGCGATTAATCGCGATTAATCGTTTTGACAGCCCTACTAATTACATATTCTCTCTCCAGCAGGTGAAGATGTCCGTCGGTAAAGATCTCTGCCCGCCGCTGAGCACCAGATTAATGCCGTCTCACCTGGCAACGGTCGCCGCCGCCATAAGCTCCGCCTTTCCTTCCCTTAACCCCGCCCTCTTTCAGACTCAGCTGCTCCGCCCTGCTCCTGGGCCAATCAGGACTGCGCACACACCTGTGCTGTTTACCCCTTATTGACCTTTGACCTCTGACGGATGTGATCATTAACACCTCACACTGGGTTAGCCCGGATCTAACGCGCAAGTATCGCAATAATTTAAAAACAAAACAAACCAGGTAACTATGCATCGTCATTTACGTATGACACACTGACGTTAAGCTATAAATGTACTGGTGACATCATCATCACCATCATCATCGCTTGCAAGACTGATTTGTAAATTTAAGGTGAGTTTGGGAACGCATAGATGTTTATTATGGTATTTCTCTGCTGTTTTGCACTTTAAGCCTTTCTGTTGTTGATTTCAGAGCTTTTAATGACTAGATCTCTTCCTGTTGTTGTGTTACTGTAAGCAGGTCAGCAGGGCTTCATCTGTCGATGGACACGTTTCACATTATAAAAGTACAATGAAAAGTATCAGTTTTATCTTCTTATTTGCTCCAATAGCAAAAGAAAACAAGTATCTGTGACTAAAAAAGGGTGAAAATAATATCAAGAGTTTGATTACGGTGGTCAGAAGAGAGAAAGAAGTCATATCAAACCAGTCATTTAATGCCAAGGTAATATAACAAAGTATAATGTTGTAATGTAACTTGTTTTAAAATGTATAAAAGAAACCAAAAAGGGTCTATTAAATATCACAGAATAAGAAACTGGTAATGGATTTAGCAGGTTTTGGACTTTTAGAAGTTTTAGCCAATCACCTGAGCTGTAAATAACCATGTGACCGATCATGTGAGAGCAGGAAAACGATGTCATGTTGATTCTGATTGGCTGCTGACGTCAAAAACACAAAAGTCCATTTCACACTTTAAAGACTCTCCAAAAAATGGCCACTGGTGCTAAAGTTTATCACAGTCCAATCCTGGAGAATCCAGTCCAGCTTTTCCCACGCAAATTAAGCCCTGTTGTGCCTGTGTGTGTGTGTTACTGGTGTGATAGAGGTGTGAGTGTGTTAGAGGTACTGTAAGTGTGTGTGTGTTAGTGTTAGAGGTGTGTGTAAGCGGTGTGTTAGAGGTGTGAGTGTGAATTTGTGTTAGAGGTGTGAGTGTGTGTGTGTGTGTGTTAGTGGTGTGTTAGACGTGCGTGTGTGTTATTGGTGTGTTAGAGGTGTGAGTGTGTGTTAGTGGAGTGATTGTGTGTGTGTGCATGTGTTTGTGTGTTACAGGTGTGTGTTAGTGGTGTGTTAGAGGTGTGAGGGTGTGTGTGTGTGCGTGTGTGTTAGTGTTAGAGGTGTGAGTGTGTGTGTTTGTGTGTTAGAGGTGTCTGTGTGTGTGTTAGAGGTGTGCACTTGTGTATGTGTGTGGGTTAGAGGTGTGTGTGTTAGAGGTGTGTACTTGTGTGTGTGTGTGTGTGTGTGTGTGTGAGTGAGTGCATTATGCATGTGTGCTTTTGTGTGTTAGAGGTGTGTGTGTGTGTGTGTTTGTGTTAGAGGTGTCTGTGTGTGTTAGAGGTGTGTACTTGTGTGTGTGTGTGTGTGTGTGTGTGTGTGTGCGTGTGTGTGTGTGTGTGAGTGAGTGCGTTATGCATGTGTGCTTTTGTGTGTTAGAGGTGTGTAGGTGTTAGAAGTGAGTGTGTTAGAGGTGTGTGTGTGTGCGTGTGTGTGTGTTAGTGGTGTGTGTGTGTTAGTGTGTGTGTTTTTGTGTTAGAGGTGTGTGTTAGTGGTGTGTTAGAGGTGCGAGTGTGTGTTAGAGGTGTGTGTGTGTGTGTGTGTGTGTGTGTGTGTGTGTGTGTACAGTAGAATGTAGGATAAAGATCTGGTGATTTCCGAAGTAAAATGCTGCTGATTCATGTCAAAGCAAGGTTAAGACATATAGTGCGATGTTTGCAAAACAGATGAATATGTAAATGTGTAGAAGTGTGTGTATGTGGCGGTGAGTTAACGGGCTTTTCACCTGAATTCGTCCCTGGAAACATCTCATGAATATTACATGAGCTACGGGGGCCACAAAGCTTGTCTGTGTCTCTTCTTGCAATGTGAAAACCGATAAACACTTTCAAATAAACAATCCTGCTTTCTTAACTTGCTTGTTTGAAAAAAAAAATGAATTCACTTAAGCACACACACACACTAACTTTTAAAAAAACTACTTTTATTCAGCAAAGATGCATAACATTAAAGAGTCTACATGCGATTTCCTGAAATTTAAACTCGCGACTGACACCTGTGGGCAAAAAACAGAACTGCTCTTCCTTTCTGCTCGCTCTCTCAGCGCGCGCTCGTACGTGCACACTTCACAAGTCATCTGCCGCAAGGACGTCAACATTATGTTTACAGAGGTAAGACCAGTTAAATACATATATTGTTTGAGATAAGAGTTCTGTTTGCGAGTGTAGGCTACTTGCTTACTAGCAGTGGTGGGCTGGCAGAGTGATCTGAGGGTTTTCACCGACGTCACGTTCTGGGCGGTAACCCGGATGAGCGGCCATTATGGGAGCACTCGGATGTAAACAACAGCATCGACTGCACTGTTAATGTACGACTGAACTCATTGTTACAAAAAAAAAATCCGTGGTAGATGCGAACTCATATAGAGAAGGACCTTATTCATTTGCATAAAGATGGGCATCGGCCAGCTTTTTGACGCGCTGCATTTTTTCAAATGTAGCGCCGCCTGGATGCTTTGCGGAATATACGTAACATGAACGCGCTTGACGTCACATCCGCTGACAGCGGGGGGAAAAGTCGGACCCGACAGAAAATAGGAAAAATAGGATACAGGCTTATAGGTGCACCCACTGTGAGCCGACAAGGTGTCAGTATGCTCATCCGGAGATGTTTGAGTCATAAATGGTAAAATAAAAAGGCTATTGTTTTGTTTATTTCGGGGAAAAAGCTGCATAGCCTCTCAAAATTGACAGTAAAGACATTTACAATGTCACAAAACATTCAAATAAATGCTGTTCTATGAAACTTTCAACTTATGAAAGAAAAAAGTAGTTTCGACAAAATTAAGAATCAGGTAAAACAAGTTTAAAGGGCAAAAAACACTAACGTATTTTCAAATTTGCAATCATGTGACACTTGACAACCAATGACGTTTGCCGTTAAACGTCACCAGTGCCGTATTCTGGAAAGAAGAAAACAAACTGCTTTCAACGGCATTCACAACGAGAGTGAGTTTATATGACAAATTGATCATTTCGAGTGTGAACTATTGCTTTGATGGATTGTGTTGAGGGGGGGAAAAACGCATGCACACCAATTATCTCGACTTTGCTTGTTTTGGTCCACGAGACGGTAAAAGTGAGTCATACTTGCAGTCACTAATCACCAAATCTACAATGTACCTCTTTTAAAAACAAAACAAAAGTGCCCATAAAAAGCCAATATAAACGGTGTTTTTAAACAAGCACTGGAACGCCGCTGCCATCAATTTCACTTTCTGACATTCCTGTGTGAGTCACATTTGTCGAAAGCTCATAAGTCAGCGGACGTGGACTTTCTCGTGAACTTTCGTCCATAAATCCGTGCCGTGGTTTGATCCGTGTGGAAAGGCGACAGGTGTGGCGGTCTGACGCTCGAATGAACAAACAGGAACGCTCGCGGAGAGTGAAATGCTTGGCTTTGTCTGGATAATGGTGAACATCTGCATGTAGGAGTCGATGTGGTTCTGTTTCAGAGGAAGGTCAGTTCCCTGACAGGAGACAGGTTGTATTTTATCCCAACATGAAGCCAAATCCGATTCCAATCGTCCAGTTTTTTTATTTAGTTGTGTTTTTTAGAGCATCACTGATAAAATAATAATAATAACAACGCTGTGGATGAAATATTCCGGTTGTAAATGCATCAGTTCTGATGATTTACAATTCTGTCATCATTTAACATAATCAAACTTGTCATTCCAAACTGCTCTTTTACTTATACTGAAAGCTTATGCATGTCAAACACTATATAGCAGTCTATGGGCCCTATTTTAATGATCTGAAACGCAACTATCAAGAGTGAAGCGGGTCTTGGGCGCTGTTGCTATTTAAAGGAGTAGTTCACTTAAAAAAAAAACAAAAAAAAAACTTTTGCTGATAATTTACTCGCCCCCATGTCATCCAAGATATCCATGTCTTTCTTTCTTCAGTCGAAAAGAAATTAAGGTTTTTGATCAAAACATTCCAGGATTTTTCTCCATATAATGGACTTCAATGGGGTCCAAACGGTTCAAGGTCCAAATGAGAGTTTCAGTGCAGCTTCAAAGGGCTTTAAACGACACCAGACGATGAATTAAAAAATAGGGCTCTAGGTGATTTTTCTGGTCAGTCAGTGGTGCAATTGTTTTCTGGAACTGCAAAAAAGCATCAGGGAATGTTTGTGCCAAAACACGCCTCCTTTTTTTTCTGAACCGCCCAGGGATCGCAAGTTCATTCCCTAGTTTGCCGGCGTGCGTCTGTGGAGGGAAAAGCCCGCTTTGTGCGTGTGCAAAATACGAATCCATCAGTGTATAAAGTCATTTGCGCCGGGTACAAGATAGGGCCCCTTATATTAAAGTCTTGTGAAGCCATGCAATGGTTTAATGTGAGGAAAAGACTGAAATTTAAGGGTATCTACTGATGATTTAGCTTAGTTTATTTCTTTATTTGATCAGAGACAATGCACGAAAAAAAAAACATTAGTCTAAAAAAGAAGAGATTTCATGCACTCTTAGAAGAAAAGGTTCTACATAGAACCTTAAAAGGTTCTAAAGCGCTACGTATTTGGAACCCCTAGAATGCAATGAGTGTGAATGATCACAAAATTCAAGATATGGGGTTTAAAAAATGTAATTAATCAATCTCACACGAAGAGTGCCATTTCAGATTTTATTCTCCAAAAATCTGCATGATTAAAATGGGATATTAAGTTATACAACAGTTTAATAAACAATAATTTAATTGCAAAAATGTTGGAGATCAATGTAATATATGAATGAATAATAACCTTTGTGCCAATAGGGTTCTTTCTTGTCATTATTGAACCTTTTTTTTAGCATAAAATGTCCTTTGGAGTTGAGTAAAGAACCCTATGCTACATACAGTATATAGGACCCTTTTTTCTAAGAGTGTGTGCCAGGTTATAGTAAAAAATGCTACTTTCCACTCCTCCCATGCACTTCACGATTTGTTTGATGCATGTATGTGTTTATTTTCGGTTATGATGCAGCTTTAGAAGCCAGTCTGGGGTTTTAGACTTTCCACAAAATATAATAGTGGTTCATCAATGCAAGGATGAGTAAAAGATGACAGAATGTTAATTTCTTTGTGAATTATTCCTTTAATAACACTGTGAGACTCTCTGAAAAGGTTTTAAAACTGTGGAAAAATGTAATGTTCGTTTCAAATAGCAATTTCATTTCTCAGCTTACGGTATTTTGAAAGTGTTCGTAATGCGTTTGAGTGACGAGATGTTTTGAGAAGGCATTGTGTGTGTGTGGGACGTCATTCACGTGCTGGATTTATTTCCAGAAATCCATTTTTCATAGCCTCCCAGCACACCGTATAACACTTTACTCAGCACTTGAAGCCTCGCACTTCTCTTCAAGTGCCTGCGGGGAGATCTAAAGAAGACTAATGAACACGGCGATCCTCGGAGGACGAGCGAGGAAACTCAAGCGCTCTGGTCGCGCGTGCGTCGCTTTGATTCCTGATCATGACAAATGCAGTAATTAGCATGCTAGTCCAAGAGGAGCAAGTTCTCTTTATTCCTGCAGGTTTATAGCGGATCCTGCTAAGTACACTAGGCCTGTCTTCATGCGGAGAAAGAGCGGAGACGGCATGATGCATCAAGCCAAAAACACATGTTATGCCTGCAATTTCATGGCTTATGTCAACAGGCTCTTTGATTTTAGCCATTGTTTGAAGCATTGAAGCACTCGAGATGATGGATAACATCAGTGGTGTGCCTGGTATGCCCAATTACAGGTCTTAAAACGGAGCTGAAGTCTGCTTTTAAGCAAGAAAAATCGAGTAATTTATGACAGAGGCTCAAGAAGGGTCAGCTCACATGAGTGTGGAAGAGGGTCATTCTTATTATTCTGTGGTCAAGCATCACCATTACTGTTGCTCATACACTTTGGGACTTGAACAAGCCTCTAGTCCTGAGGATTGCTTTTAGACCTGTGACTTGTGCTTCAAATGTTTATTGTTATGAACGTGAATGATTTCTCATATAGTGCTGTTGTGGTTGAGGAGGAGAGGTGTGTTTTTACTTTTCTAACCCATCACACACACGCTATTTTCCAGTGAAAAACGCCCTGGAAACTGATTGCAGGATGATTAGGAATCTGGATTATTTTTTAATAGATATTTAGGGTGGCCAGATGTCTCAGTTCATCAGGAACTTTCCCAGTTTCACAAGGTCTGTTCCAATTTCATGCATTGTTCCATTTGTTCCGTTTTCATGATTTTTTTTCCATGCATTTTTCATGCATTGTTCCATTTGTTCTGTTTTCATATTTTTTTCATGCATTGTTCCATTTGTTCCGTTTACATGACTTTTTTATGCATTGTTCCATTTGTTCAGTTTTCATGATTTTTTTCATGCATTTTTCATGCATTGTTCCATTTGTTCTGTTTTCATATTTTTTTCATGCATTGTTCCATTTGTTCCGTTTACATGATTTTTTTCATGCATTTTTCATGCATTGTTCCATTTGTTCCGTTTACGATTTTTTAATGTATTTTCATGCATTTTTCCATTTGTTCCGTTTTCATGATTTTTTTTCATGCATTTTTCATGCATTGTTCCATTTGTTCTGTTTTCATAATTTTTTCATGCATTGTTCATTTGTCCCGTTTACATGATTTTTTTTCATGCATTTTCATGCATTGTTTCATTTGTTCAGTTTCATGATTTTTTTCATGCATTTTTCATGCATTGTTCCATTTGTTCCGTTTTCATGATTTTTTTTCATGCATCGTTCCATTTGTTCCGTTTTCATGATTTTTTTTCATGCATCGTTCCATTTGTTCTGTTTTCATGATTTTTTATCAAGCATTTTTCATGCATTGTTCCATTCTGAATTAAAGACTGATTAAATGCATGAAATTGGAAACAGATCTTGTGAAATTGGTAAAGTTTCAGAATTTCAAGATTACTTAAGAAATTCCAGGATGGAACAATACATGAAAACAGAACAGAATGGAACAATGCATGAAATTGGAACAGACCTTGTGAAACTGGGAAAGTTCCTGATGAACTGAGACATCTGGTCACCCTAAATATCTATTAAAACTAATTCAGATTACTAACCGTCCTGCAAACAGTTGCCAGGGCATTTTTTCACTGGAACAATGCATGAAAACAGAACAGAATGGAACAATGCACGAAAACCCGAAAAGAAAAAGAAATAGAAAAAAACATTCTAAAGATAGCATACACTGCCAACCATCTTCTGTATAAATATTCTAGATAAAAAAATAGTGACAACTTGGCAACCACTCTGAACTTTATAAAATAAAATAAAATAATGATAGATTAATTAGCACTGTTAGTGTCACTGTGCCTTTTGCTGCTAATATCCATTTGCACATAAATAATATTCTTTCTAGTCTGGATGCATTATGCACACTCACAGGTATACAGCGCACCCTTAAGAGTTATACAGAGCAAATAATACGTTTGAATACTATTAAAGTCCTAAAGTTAAGAGTAACTCAGCGAGGGTTTATGCCCAAAGCACTAAAGCGGTGACAGAAATGATACCTTGTTCTGTTTAGCTATGGTTAACCTCCAGAGTTCTCGCTGGCAGCTTTCAGTGTCATTACACCAGAGCGTTTCTTTCAAAAGGAGGGAAGGTCATCAAAAATGCATTTGCTAAATAACCCAAACTCAGAGCCCTGGAAGAGCGAGTGCACTTAAAGGTGTGGTGTCATTCCAAACCCATAGAACTTACTTTCTTTTGTGTTTCACTGAATAATACGCTGTCCAAACGACTTTGAGGGTGAGATGTTTCTTTAAGGCCTTCAGTGGGGGGGGGGGGGGGGGAACTCTCAACCTTTTTAATGTTTTCCATAAAAAACTTTATTAATGTTTGCCTTAAGGGTGGATTAAGGAATATGGAAAAAAACGACATAAATTCGATCGTTAGGAGGACATCTCTTGGGTCTCGGAAAGAAAAGCCCAAACGGCTTCAGATGTTGCCAGTTCATTCCCATAGGAGATAAAGTGTGTTTTTACAGGCGTGATGTGAGTGATTCACACTGTTACACGGCAACTGTTGCTAAGGCTTAATTCATGACAGCAATAGCGTTTTGGGTTCAGAGGACTGCTGTTTCCAAGCAGATCAGGACCTATTTTGGGAAATGACAAATGCAAGCATGATTTGCAATTTATCACATAGGATTGCATGATATGACATCTTATTGAAGTTGTTTCAGTCCTGTCCAAACACATTTTACCTCCAAAATCAGATGCATTTCTGATTGAAACACGATGTTAAGAGAGAAAACAGAATAGAACTTGATCTTTTCCATCGGGACTGAATGGATGGTGAAAATGTTACGTTCCAGAACGCAGTCGAGAAGATAGGAAAAGTGCGCTTCAGCCAAAGAGGGATGGATTATTACATCATTGCATTTTGATAAAGACTTATCAACAACTTTTTTTATTTTCATTTGGAGAATTGTTCAACAAGAACGTCACATTATTTGTAATTAGATATTTAGGGTGACTCAGTTTATCAGGGACTTTCCCAGTTTCACAACGTCTGTTCCGCTTTCATGCACTGTTCCATTGTGGAATTAATCAGTTCATATTAATTCTAAAAATTCCAGAATGGAACGATGCATGAAATCCGAACAGAACGGAACACTTTGAATCTCAGTCAGCAAATTGAATTAATCCTTAAATCATTTCATTCATTTCAGCTGAGATAAAATATCATCTTATAATTTTAATAACACATCCACATATGCAACCTTTGATAATATTACGAATTATGAAAGCCATTATAATGCAGCCAAAGATTATTTATGACCAACGCAACAACTTGTTATCTGCGTTTGAAATTACTAATATAGGTTTAATTTATTTTTATTTCCAGTTCACTCATTTCAGTTGGTTGCCTAGGCAACATTTCATATATTTTTCATACATTTTCAATACACTCAAAAAAATCGCTGGGTTGTTTTAACCCAACTTTGGGTCAAATATGGACAAACCCAGACATTGGGTTACATTTTTTAATCACATTTTTAACCCAATGTTTGGGTTTGTCCATATTTGACCCAAAGTTGGGTTAAAACAGCCCAGCATTTTTAGAGTAGTTTAATTTAAGATTTACTGAATGACGCCAGGAAGAAACTAAAAATGACATCAACTATAATGGAAAACATTTTCGATTGAATAAATCCATCTTTTAGGACTCTTCCCATCACTTTAGAGACTCCTGGTACCTCAGGTCATACAGGGATACATGTGACCCCCTCTCTGTTTGACACAATCACCTGTTCTTTCACTGAGAGCGGATGAAACGACAGTAATATATGCAGCCGGAGAGTTATCATCTTAATAGGACTGTCAGAACGGTGTCATCTCAGGGCTGCCGGTGACAGGAGATGCATATCGTGGCAGAAAACAACTCGGATGTCCACAATGTCACCTTGTTGTTTCAATGTCCAAACCTTCACAGGGACAATAAATTAGCTCAGCTGCATCGCCTTGAATATTGCTGACTCTTGAGACACGGGACAAAACATGTCCTACTATTCCACTTTTTGTCATTAGTGTAGAAAATAGCAACATTTTGAATCACCAGGACCACAGATTACTGCCATCTTTGAAAAAGCTACAGGTGAAAGTGTGCATATCGTGCAAAAGTTCAGTAATTCAACTTGTAAGGTGAAACTAAACTAATATATTATATAGATCATTACATGCATATGAGATATTTCAAGACTTTATTTGTTATAATTTTGATGGTTATGGCTTGCAGCTTATGAAAACCCCAAATTCACAATTAGAAAATGACAAGAAATCGATTTTTTTTTTTTTTTTTAAAAATAAAGGATTTTAAAAACAGAAATGTCGGCTCTCTGAAAACTATAATCATGCTCAGTACTTGGTTTGAGCCGCTTTTGCATTTATTACTGCAAAATATATAATTTTTAATTAATTTTAAAATGTGAAATTTCACCTTTATATCTCTCACTAACTGTCCTTGTTCATATTCTTTGGGATTTTTAGATAATTTCCCTCATTTTAGGTAGTTTCAATTGTAAAACACCTAAAATGGCTCTCAAATGTATGTGATGGTTCTTATGTAGGCTAATATTTTCTTCATAGATGGAGGTGATCAAGTTCATTAATTCATGCATTGAAGTTAATGCTAGGGTTTTCAGATATTTATTAAATAGTTGACATGAGATTACAGTCTTATTTTTGAGAAAATTCAAGAACCATAATGACGCACAGCATGTGAACTCCTGTAAACAGTGTTGAGTTGGGCTAATCCACGCTAATTGCTACGCTACTTAAAGTTTTATTTATTTAATTTTCATTCTGTGGCCTGATGTTTTCTGAATCAGTGATTGGCTACTTGTCAGAACGTGTGTATCGACCCAGATGAATTGGGCCATGTCCAATTTGCATGCATATTGATTTTGATTCACACAAACCACAATGGCCTCTGGGTAATTTGCATCACCTGGACAACAAATTAACCTGATTCAGTCTGACTGGAGTGCAGTGGAGCTGTTTGGAAAGCTCACATCGGGAAACTTTTAAAGCCGTGTTTAATTTAAACACTGAAAGTGTAAAGTTTGAACTTTTTAAAGTAGAAAAACATCTTCCGCTTCGTACACATCTGGAGAAGAGTCCCGCCGCCCTCTTCTGGACAGGAGGAGCAAGTGCAGGTAAGGAAAACGCTTATTTAACGCCGAAAAACAAAGTTTTACTTGATAAAAAGTGGGTAATGTGGTAAGTAAACAATCGGCACGCGAACAACTATTACTATCCAAGAGTTATGTTAAAGCGGAGGCAGATAAACAGGTGGTTTTTTTCTCGGACTTGTTTATGATAATTAGTAAGCGCTATACGTTTATTTAGATTCAGAAAATGTGAAAAAAAGCAATAAGTGTTTGTTTTTTTGATAAGAGACCTCAGTGACACCTTAATAACAGTGATTCCTGCTCCAGAAACTCGACATTTGGACTGTCTATAGCTATAGAGGACTTTCAGGGTGAAATCTCATGTTTAGGCCAGACATTAACTATCTTTACCCTACTGTAGACATCAGATACACACATTTCAAAGGCTTGTATCATCAACATGATCAAAACTGGGAAAGCTCTGTAAGCAATATGATACATTGATGGTTATAAAATAAGTAAAAGGCCTTTTGTGCAATTGCAAAGGTCATGATATTAGTAATATTTCAAGCATGTGCATCAAATATGATCCGGCTTTTGAGAAGCATTTATTTATTCATCTCTCAATCATCATAGTATTGCATTATGTTTTTTGTCCCCCACAATAAACTACATATTTGAGCAGCATTATATCAAAGCATATTAGGAGATATAGAGTGACAGCCGATATTTGACCTATGTAAATATCTGTAATAAAGGTCTCATTGATTTACATTCCATCTTACTTTTTAGCCAAAGAAACATAAGCATCTTCACTAGATTGGATATTTTCTAAATTGCTCCTCACATAAAAGTCTGATGAATCAAATATGATGCAAAACAAAATATGTATGCATACTTTTTTTAAGATGTAAAAATGTTTGGTCTAAAGGTTCTATAAAATATTCCCTTTCAATCAGTGGTGTAGTGGTAAAAATAAGAGGTGGGGAAACTATAAATTCTGGTGGACCACGATGTGGTCAACAGGTAAGGTGGGCCACTGCCTACCAGTGTGTGTGTGTATCCTGATAACATTGCGACTTTAAGCCTTTTCTTGTCATTCGGACAAGTAAATCTGCCATTCATTTGTCCGAGTAAAAAAGTTGCTTGTCCGGATTTTTTATTTTTATTTTGTGTGTGTTCATTTATTCTGAAACAATATTCTCATCAGTGTTCAATCAGCTTTAATATTTAAATCACATTATTTTAATATCTGCACCTTTAAAGGGCATCCCCTCACCCAATTTTAGTAATGTATGCTTCATCTTTCATTCTAAATTCTTAAATTTGATCAATAAATTCAATTATTTTGAATAATAAGACACTATGGTCTGTTACCCAAGGAGTTGATCAAATTAAGAAATTGCAATTGTATAAAATAATGTTAGGAAATTAATTTAAATTTAAAACTTGAAACTTGGAGAGAATGATACTACTTTTAAACATTTAACACTAAACGGCTAGTAGCCTAGGTGGCGGCAGGCGATCGTCTTAATGAGTGAGTCATTGATTCATTCATTCAAACGATTCGTTCAAACGGCTGATCATTCAAGAATGAGACCCATGTTTCTGAATGGGTCTTTGAATCTTTGACTCAATCGATTCGTTCAAAATGCTGAATCATTCAGTAATGAAAACAGGTGGTCGAGTGTTCCTGTGGCATGTGCCGTGGTTTTGCTGTGATTATTGTTTGGAACTATTCTCGCTGCTGAAACGGAACAAAAACAGCCAATATTGCATCTAAAATGTAAGTGATTTAATTGTTACGGTTTATTAAACTCAATGTCACATTTTCCATCGTGATTGTGTTCAGGAAAAATAATTGAGGTTGTTTAACATGTTTGAATTATAAAAACTCTATTTAGATTTTTATAAAAACTCTATTTAGATTTTTATAGGCAGTAGCCTATGTTGTTAACATAGGTGTGTTCTGCGCTCATTGGTGTAGATTTCTGCTCGAGAGTCAAAGAGTTCGTCTTAGGTTTAACAACCTATGAAACTAATAATGATCTATATGAAACTAAAACGACACAAGCTTAATTTAAAATGTCTTAGGAACTACATGCAGGATATTTAGAGGTGTATAAACGCACTTTGGAGGTGGGTAAACGCTATTTCCGAATTTGGGAGATGCGTAAACGGCGTTTACGTGCGTTTAGCCTCCACTACATTCCTGCTTTCAATATATAATGAAGCCTGGCATATGATTTATTACATATATATTTTCTTATAAAAATGTGGCCACTTAAAATGTGACATTTCTGCGCTAATAGCTGGATTCAGAATTAAAATACCACAGAAATTGTGAAGAAACATACACTGGAAAAGCTGATGCTGCATGTTTCATCACAATATTCGGAGCTCAACTAAAAATACTGCGAGGGAACTTCATGCAGGTCTCCCCAAACTGGATAATTCACCTCAAAAAAAGCAAACGTTATTCATGTCTAGCATTGAATCCCTGTTCCTGCAGGAACTCTCAGAAAAAAAGGTACAAAATCTGTCACTGGGGCTGTGCCTTTTCAAAAGGTACACTTTTGTACCCAAAGGCTGCATATTAGCTCATGAAATGGACATATTAGCTCATGAAATATTCATACTAGGACCTAAAATGTACATATTAACACTTAAAAAGTAATTATTATTACCTAAATGTATATATTACTACCTGAATTGTACATATTGGCACCTGAAATGTACATATTAGCACCTAAAATTTACATTTTACCACCTAAAATGGACATATTAGCTCATGAAATGGACATACTAGCACCTAAAATGTACATATTAACACTTAAGAAGAATATATTAGTACCTAAAATGTACATATTAGGACCTGAAATGTACATATTAGCACCTAAAATGTACAAATTAGCACTTAAAACATACATATTAGTACCTAAAATGTACATATTAGCACCTAAAATGTACATATTAGCACTTAAAACATACATATTAGTACCTAAAATGTACATATTAGGACCTGAAATGTACATATTAGCACTTAAAACATACATATTAGTACCTAAAATGTACATATTAGCACTTAAAATATACATATTAGCTCATAAAATGTACATATTGGCACCTAAAATTTAAATATTACCACCTAAAATGTACATATTAGGACCTGAAATGTACATATTAGCACCTAAAATTTACATTTTACCACCTAAAATGGACATATTAGCTCATGAAATGGACATACTAGCACCTAAAATGTACATATTAACACTTAAGAAGAATATATTAGTACCTAAAATGTACATATTAGGACCTGAAATGTACATATTACCACCTGAAATGTACATATTAGGACCTAAAATGTTATATTAGCACTTAAAATGTTCATATTAGCTCCTGAAATGGACAAAAGTTTACCATCTGAAAAGGTACAGCCCCAGTGACAGCATTTGTACCTTTTTCTCTGAGAGTGTGCATGCAGCGTTTATATTCCATATGCATGTATGAATGACGCATTAACAGAACAGGAACATTCGCAGCATGTGTGTACATTTCACCCCCTTTATTGGAAATGTACTGGTACCTGGACATTAAAAACCGATCAGTCTCTCAGTGTGTTACTGTTGGATTACTGAACGTCTGCCAGTTAGTTTGAGCGCAGCTACTTCAGGAGTGTTAGAGTCCACTGTAGTCCATGATGAAATCGTTTCGGATACGACAGGCAGACACAGTTTTATAACTAGAAAAAAAAAATACTCAACTCAAAATTGTGCAATTCAATAGGTTCTTAGAAATAAAAACATGGAGCATTTTTAAAGAAGGTACAAGACAGACCACTGACTAAATGTCAAGTTCATTTGTTAATAACACTACATACATCATTTCGACATGATTCTCTGGGAAAAGAAACAGGAAGTAGGCTGTACAGTGTGCAAATTACTGTCCGTCATGGGAGGCAAATCTAAAACATGAGTTTCTTTCAGCCCGTGAAACATAAAGAGTCATGTTTCGAAACAGTCTTGTTCGACGGCACTTATTTAAATTTGCCTTTAGTCCTCAGAGTACATGTACATTTTTTTTGCTCATGACTACCTGTGAGATTACAATACAAACTGCAGGGAAATGTCCGTGTGTGTGTGTGTTAACTGATCATTGTCAAGGCCCATATGGAATTCGCACAGATTTCAATCGCCCACATAATTTTACATCAAGTTTTCAGTGTCATACAGTAGGGGGCGCTGTTACACGTCTCCTGAAAGAGTCCAGAACCTCCTGATCAGGCTTTGCTGATGCACATGTAATCTATCACAATCATAAAAGCGTATAAATCCAATGAAAGCATTTATGGTGTTGATGGACTCTATCTACTCTACTACATCTGTTTTGATCGTCGCTCTGAATCTTGTCATTTGCTCAAAATGTTGCATTTTTTTTTTATGAAATATTCCCACATTGAAGTGTTAATAAAAACCAGAATGCATCACGTTTTTAATGCATTTGTTATATTGCATGATCAGATATATTCTGGAGACCGTGAAAGATAAAAAATGCTGGCGAGGAAAGAGTTAATTGCCCAATTAAAGGAGTAGTTCACTTTTAAAACACTTTTGCTGATAATTTACTCGTCCCCATGTCATCTAAGATGTCCATGTCTTTCTTTCTTCAGTCGAAAAGAAATTAAGGTTTTTGATGAAAACATTCACATAATGGACTTCAATGGGGACCAAACGGTTCAAGGTCCAAATGAGAGTTTCAGTGCAGCTTCAAAGGGCTTTAAACGACACCAGACGATGAATAAGGGTCTTATCAAGTGAAATGAGCACTCATTTACTAAAATAAATAAAAAAGTTGAAGTTTTATAAGCTCAAATGCTCGCCTTGCTCTGTTCTGTGATGCGCAAAATGATCAAAATGAACTCATTCATCAAAATGAACGAATCTTTTTTCGAGTCATGACTCGAAGGGTCCTTGATAAGACCCTTATTCATCGTCTGGTGTCGTTTAAAGCCCTTTGAAGCTGCACTGAAACTCTCATTTGGACCTTGAACCGTTTGGTCCCCATTGAAGTCCATTATATGAATGTTTTCATCAAAAACCTTAATTTATTTTCGACTGAAGAAAGAAAGACGTGGACATCTTGGATGACATGGGGGTGAGTAAATTATCAGTAAAAGTGAACTACTCCTTTAAATACCTTGGTTAGTTTATCATGCGCTGTCGTCCATTGAACACGTGTTTAAATCCTGCACCGATTCCATATGGCCCAGACATTAAGATTATAAGCATAACAGAGATGAGAATACAGTCCCAATTAATAATAATAATAATCAATACAGCAGGCTGAACATGTTTTACTGACGATAACTCAGCAACTCATCGTTACACTGGTAATAATGGCCCGTTATTCTCATACGAGGCGCATTGAGGAACAACAAGCTACTGCATCCAAACTAAAACCCACAACCAACGTTAGACCGGCTCTAGTTTTTCACAAGCACTTTTAAAACTCTTCAGCATTGAGTCATAAGCAGGCCCACACACAATCTGCATGATGATTTCCACTGGATTGTAATGCATTCATGGGGTTTATAATTAAATATGCTGGCTAATTTGATGATTATAACAATAGCTTCATTTAACAGGCTTAAATCCTTTTTCTGCAGATCGTTCCTGGGCCTGGTCGTAAGGTAATCGGTTTCATATACTAAACGCGCTGTTTGTTCTCCTGCTGAATTGAGTTAAAATGTGTATTTAGCTTTTGTAGTGATACATGCATCCAGTAGACTGCAGATTTACATATATTTTCTTAAAAATAAAAAGTAAAAAAAAAGTATTAGAAACCCAGCTATACAGAGTCTTTAGCTAATCCACGGAGCGAGGTTTGGAAGGAGGAGCCCCGTGTCCAGACGTGACGCGGTTGGTTAGGAGGTGAGGAGCGTCGGCGTTTAGGTGCTACAGCAGGGACCTTTCGTGGGCTGTGCCGTTTCTGTCAGATCCACGCCTCTGTTGCGTCCCGTGTTGGCACCTGCAGGCTGGGGCTCGTTCTTGGGGAGTTTCTTTGCTAAAGACAGAACAGGGAAATATTATGGAAATGCACAAATGCCATTAAAAGTGAACAGGGTTTCTTCAAGTTAAATTCAAGTCTTTTTGAGACCATTTATATAAAAAATTAATACCAATTTCCCGTCCCTACCGGCAAAGAAAACAAAATCCTTCAACTTGTGTTCATTTATTTTTCAAATGTGGAATGGGTAAAAGATGATAAGTCAAGCAGGTAAAATAAAAACTAGGACTGTGCAAAAATTAATTGCGATTAATCGCATCCAAAATAAAAGTCTGTGTTTACATAATATATTTGTGTGTGCTGTATATAATTATTTTGTATATATAAATACACACACATGCATGTATATATTTAAGAAAATGTGTTATTCATATATAAAATATTTATATAATATAGACTATGTATATATATATATATACACAGAATTTAAGCGTATATAATTCTTAAATATATACATGCATGTGTGTGTATTTATATATACAAAATAATTATATACAGCACACACAAATATATTATGTAAACACAGAATTTTATTTTGGATGCGATTAATCGCAATTAATTTTTGCACAGCCCTATTATAAATGTTATATCACTGTCTTCCATAAAGTTTTATCTATCCATATATGGTGTTTTTTTTTGTTTTGTTTTGTTGTTTTTTTTTTGGGGGGGGGGGTATTTTTGAATTTATTTACTTCAAAAAGTACCATATTCTCTATGTAAATTATGCTTATTTTGTGTTTTATTTTTTTAATTTTAACAAATTTTAATTTTTAATTTTTTTAACTACATTAAAATATCATTCCAATAAGTTCTTAGAGCTAAAACCTAAAGATGAAGTGACTTTGCTGTCATATTTTGGCTTATTTTAGAATGCTCTAAATTATAGTTTTTCCCATTCATTTCTATGGGTGCCCATTTTTGACCCAAATACAAGATTACCCACTTAACATTGTAGAATTGAGTAAAAAAAAAAAAGTCTGTTCAGGACGCAAATTTAGGAAAAGTCTTGTACCGCTCAGATCAAGGGAAGTATTTTTTTAAAAATAAATCAAAACTATTTTGCCAACATTTTTACAGTTTTAGGGTTAAACTAATCAAAAGTGACGGTAAAGACATTTATAATGTTACAAAAGATTCTATTTCGACTAAATGAGGTTCCATTCATGAAAGAATCCCGAGAAAATGTTTCCATAGAATATAAAGCAGCAGCACAACTGTTTTCAACAATTTATTATGCAGCAAATTATCTGAAGGATCATGTGACACTGAAGACTGGAGTAATGATGAACATTCAGCTTTATTCAAAGGAATAAATTACGTTTCACTATATATTCACATAGAAAACAGCGTTTTAAACATGTATTCAAACTGTTAGATCCAATAAAAAATAATTTAAAAAGCATAAATCTTACTGACCCCAAACGTTTGAACAGCAGAATGTAGGCAGGTTAAAGTAGTTAACTTACCAATGGCCATGAAAATCTCGTTCACGTTCATTGAAGTCTTTGCCGACGTTTCCATAAAGAGCAAACTGTTGTCCTCCGCGTACGACTGTGCATCCTGTGAAGGAGACGACAAGAAGTCATGCTTTCAGGCTCTAAACAGACGTCGGCGTGTTTGTTTGTTTATCAACAGTTCCACATCTCATTTGTAAAGCCAACAGGAAGCGTCTGCTCCTCTGTGACTGTTCAAACATCACAAACCTGAAAGTCCAACGCTCTCTTGTTGGCAAGGTCTGCCTTGTTTCCAGCCAAAGCTATTACAATATTTGGACTGGCTTGTCTCTGAAGCTCTTTCACCCAGTTTTTCGCACGTGTAAATGATTCCTGAAGTAAAAAAACACAACATGTATTTCTGTAAAGCATTTTTTGGATTCAGAGCGCTCTCATATCACACATTTCAGTTTTTTCAGATTACTTTCTCCCCGACGGAGAAGTGATAATTTAGTTTTTCATAATGATTTTGTGACCTGTAGCATTAAATAGAATGTTTTTTATATCTATGTAAACACTCTTTTCACATGTGAAATGAGTAACGGCACTTTGCTGAAAGGATTTAAAGGGATACTCCACTTTTTTTTTTGGAAATAGGCTCATTTTACCACTCCCCCAGAGTTAAACAGTTGGGTTTTAGTGTTTTCGAATGTATTGAGTCGATTTTTTTGATGTTTAGAAGAATATCACTAACTAGAGAGTTTCTGGTCTCATTGACTTCCATAGTATATTTTTTCCTACTATGGAAGTCAATGAGACCAGAAACTGTCTGGTTACTGATATTCTTCTAAATATCCGAAAATCAGCTGAATGGATTCGAAAACGGTAAAAACTGAACGGTTTAACTCTGGGGGAGTGGTAAAATGAGCCTATTTCCAAAAAAAGTGGAGTATCCCTTTAAGAACAAGGCAGCTTGGTTTCAATAAATCCTCTTTTTTGACATGGGAGGAAGTGTTTAGTTATAGTACAATCTCAAAAGAGGTAGATAAATGAGATTGCTTGTTTAAAGTGCAGAGTATGCATTAAGGACTCACCTCATTCGTGATGTCATACACCACTATGGCCGCCTGTGCTCCTCTGTAATACATTGGAGCCAGACTGTGGTAGCGCTCCTGGCCAGCTGTATCCCAGATCTCAAACTTCACTGTTGTGTCATCCAAACACACTGTCTGAGTCAAGAAGGCAGCTAGCGGAGAGAGGACAGGGATGGGTTAGGTCTTGCCATCTAGTCAATGATTGTAATTAGGCATTTTTCTATATCATGGTGTGCGTGTGTATACCGTAATATAGGATTTTAGTCATACTTCGCATCCGTAAGTGCATTAACATTAGTGTAATGTTTCGTGTAATTAGAAAAATGTCCTTTTTCTAAGACTAAAATGAGACTGTAGGGGGGAGATCATATATTAGACTGTTTTTAAGAAGTCTTTACGAGCTTTCGGTTAACAGATGTCAAGATTTTAAATCTCCCAATCAAGTCCTTTCTGGTAACACTTTGCTTGAACGGGTGTGCATGACGTATGTCTTTTCAGATTATTTTATTTCATGCCATGTCAACAGTCAAAGCTATTTTCATGGCAAAAATTAATTTACAAAAATACAAATATCATATAAATAGAGCAAAAACAAAACAAATATAAACAAGAAGTCATATTATACAATATATATATATATTTTAATTAACATATGATAAAAAAAAAATCCAGAACCTTTTCAGGCATAATCTCATTAAATATGTCCTTCAAAGAAGTAACTTCATAAAAGAGCCTTCTGCTTGCGTTAAGTCCAGGACAATCTAATAAAAAATGTGGGAATTTTACAAAACATACGTAAAGTTGGGTCTTCACCTTTAAGCAAAAAAGCATCAGTCAAACGTGTATGACCCATACGGCATCTGGTATAGACCACTTGATCAAATCTAGTTTTAAAATTGGTAGAAAGTCTATTTGTTATTTCTGGATGAATTTCATACAACTTATTATTCTTGCACATATTTCACTCTTCTTGTCACTTGTTTAAAATATATCGGTTAATAATCAGTCTGACATATGTCTTGAATGTGAAGTAGGGTTTATGACAACGGTCATTCAGTGTATTTCGCTTAATAATGACATTTTGAATGCAAATATGACATTTTTGTCATGACAACTTGACATAAAATTAAATTAATTTGTCATGTGGTTGGCTTTGACATTGGCTGTCACGAGGCATTATAACTGTGTCATGAATATTTTTCGTGAACTCAACTACAGCGGTACTAATTGAATTTATCATTAAAAAGTTATAATGGCTTCATGAAAGCCAATGTCAAAACCAACCACCTGACAATTGATCATTAATCATGTTTATGACGGGTTGTGTTGTCTTAGTAATGTCAAGTTGTCATGACAAAGACACTGACAGGTTATGATGCATTGGTTTATGTCAAGGTGTCATAAAGACATCTCAAACAATGTCATATTTGCATGCAAAATGTCATAACTGAGCGAATGACACTTAATGACAGTTGTCACACACATGCATAAAACTTCATATTCACAATATATGTCATGTCATGATTACTAGGTGTCATGTTAGTCTTAGGCAAGGCAAGTTTATTTATATAGCACATTTCATACACAATGGAAATTCAAAGTGCTTTACATAAAAGGAAATTAAAACAATCAATATAAATAAATAAATAAAAGTCTTGAAGCTGACTTCTGCTGATGAAACTGCAAACTATGTTCAGTAAAACTTTCTTTAATTTTTTATAATTCTGACTTCTTCAATTTTATAATTCTTCATGTCCGGTTCTGGGTCTTTTGACTGTTAACCCCTAACAGTTTGGTATTTGCATAGTCTTATGCACACCCCTTCAAGTAAAGTGTTACCCCTTATCTTTTAAAACGATACATTTTCTAATCTGTGTTTTACTTAATATTTGCAATCTGACAACCATGCACACACACTGTGGATGTGCCGTCGATGATCTGAAAACAGACAAACAAGTAAGCTGGAGTTCAGCAATCTCCATTTGAGATATTCTGCTTTAATGATCGTGTCATTCAGTCCATCTGTGTTCCTTCACCACCCGCTTGCGCTGGTTTCTGTGACTATCTGAGATCAAACCGTCTCAGTGATTTGTTGAAATAAATCCAAACATGAATCTCTCAACTATATGAATAAATGCACTTACGCAGTGTGACAACAAATAGTCATTTATTGCTGTTGTTTTAATAGAAAAACATGAATGTAATTATTGGAATTACTGTGAGTATATACTTCATATTAATTTTTGAGAGAAATGTCTTGTTTCCAAAATGTAGAGAATGTGTAACTTAAGACAAATAGCCTATAAAAAAAAATAGATGAGGTAAAAAAACATGCGTATGAGTTGACACTGCTTATATAAGTGTGAATGTAAAAATAAATTCTCGAATGACAACAATCGTTTATAATTTTGAACAAAATAATCATCAATTTAACCATTTTGGTCCACTAAAACTCGACTTGGCTCGAAAACAAAACAAGGTTGACGTAATATGATAACTAAAAAGTGCATTTGACACAGGATTAAGGCTAACACTAAATATAAGAACCGCTGACCGAATTAAAATCACTTCAGATATGTGTTTTTATACACCGAAATGGAAGTCGTACCTCCTATTGTGCTTTCCTGAAACTCGTGAAACTGTCCTTTTACAAAGCGAAGGACTAGACTTGACTTCCCCACAGCGGATTCTCCCAAAAGCACTAGTTTGAATTGACAGATTTTGTTGCCGCCGTTCGGCCCATTAGGTCTCGTTGCTCCACCTCTTCCTGCCATGACCCTGAGCCCAATCTCCTGTACTGAAGTCAAGAGGTGCTTCTCAAACACTCACTCCCAGATCTGCGGAAACAAACATTAACAATCTAGTATCGCTTCTCAATTCACAACACTATTAATATATCAGTCATCAGGTGTCTATTCCTGCTAGTGGAGATCCAGGGCTGGGACAGACAGTACAGTAATGTCGGCTCTTGTTTTTCAAATGTGGTTAACCAAATACATCCTGAGGATAACAAGGGGTGCATTCATTGGTGGACTATAAGTAACTATGCCATTTTCCTTATTTAGAAATATGAGCAAAAAATCAGCTTTGGGATTTTTCAAAAAAGGTAAATTGATACCCAGATCTTCAGGAGCAGGACTGAGCCCCTCCTAATATATGAGAGACTGGTAATAAGTTTAAGTAACACTGATATAGAAATCTATTGTGTAGTTTGTCATGCCATTCATTACATCCATTCCAGTGAGGTCACATGAGTAAACGATGCATGACAGACATTGTTGAGGAACTGCCACTCTTGTTAAGCCTTAAATATCCATTGTGCTTTGACCCCAAAACCCAGCCTTGTGTCCTTTCAACATTCCCCAAACAAAACCAAAGCCACGACGGGAATGAAATGCAATCTTACTACATACGGAATATGGTATGGATGCCCAAAACAATTCATGCATTAAGATAAAATAATTATGACTTAAGTAAAAATATGATCAAAAGTAAATTATTAATCTTGAGTTTGTATGTCACACTTTAGACTTTGTATCTCATAGTTATGATTACTTAATCTAATATTTGATTCAGCAAAGTCTTTTTTTAATTTTTTTTTTTTTCATACTTTCAGGTGATTTCCATAGTAAAGTACAAAAAATAGTAAATTCAGGTATTCTGTGCATGTATACTGCAGAAACTGTATGGAAATTATGATATGTTATTCAAACACAACCCAAGTCCCTTTGCCTCTCTGGTTCGCTAACTCTTAATATTCTAGGCTATATTTACTTAACTCTGTTTATATCTTATGTAATATAGAAATCATGAGACAGAGTGACCGTGCAAAACAGGTCTATCATGATCAGACAGAACTTTAGATTGCTTCTAAACCCTTTTAACTTTAAAAAACGATGATAAATAGCCATTTATAAACATTGCAGGTTAGATTTGATAGATGAGAAAACATTTTTGGTGATAACTTGACTTGTTTGACGTGTAGCATTATCCGGCTCATCAAAACAAACGCAGCAGGCTTTGATTGGCTAATATTGTGTTTACTGTACAAGTCAGTAAGTAACGTCAATTTCAGAGGAATGATCAAATAAAATCACTGAATTATTCAAATGGAAAATGTATTTAGTGTCATAACATGAAGCTCGAGCTGCCTTGTTAGCTTGTGATGCTAACTATGTTAATGATATTGTATCTCTCTCTCTTTTTCTCTGTATTACACACACGTAAACAGCCAATAAGCTTATTGACAATCGTTTTTCGACCGTCTCAGCCGTACTTTATCGGGGCTGTCATTTTTTTAGACGCCCCGGTTCAAATGGTTCTTGAAAGCTAATAGTGCTAATGCTAAGAGAAAAACAGGCCGATCGCTCTGCGTGTACACATAACACTGAGCGAGAGCTCTCATAAATATACCCGTTAAAAAGTTGAACGGAACAACTGTATGCTTTACTTCAAATACAAAGCCCAAAAAGACTTACATTATTATAACAGAACAAATGTTTAAAGCCCAAAGACTCGTACCTTCCTTTCGGTTCCTCCCAACTTCCCCTTTCGCATCAAAACTGATGATGACGGATCGGATGACTGGGTCTGACGTCAGACGCATCGGAGAGAAATCGGCCAATCACAACAGCGCTTATATATATAAATATATATGTTGTAATTATTAGTAGTTCTAAAATACTTTTTTATACTTTTGGATACTCTGGATAATCATCTATAACAATTTAACTTCTGAATTTTTTTTTTGTTTGTGCAAAAGTCATGTATTTTTTTTAATATATTCAGTATTTATTAAGCCTTTGAAAAAAATTGAATGATTAAAAAACGAAGGACTTGTTATTTTACTTCAAAACAAGAATATATTTATTCACGAGTTTTTTTCTGTTTAAAAACGCACTGGGTAACTTTAGTATTTGTTGTATGTATATGAAAGATACAGGCTAATTTTAAAATAGCAAAGAAACCCGCTTCATTTAGAGAGAGATTTTGTGACAGGTGCACGCGGTGAGTTTCCTCCGGTTTCCTCCAGCGTTGTCAGGTAACGGAAGGTAAACACACACTGCTGTTGTTTTTTGTTTGAACGCTTAATTGGTTGTAAATAAAGCTGTGAGCTTGTAGGCATGAGTCTCGTCGAGCGGAATATGTCCACCCGGAGACGCAGAGACACGTTTCCAACCATCCGCGCGGTATGACGAATTATTTCTCAGAATAAGTTTTGATCTTTTACATTTACGAATGTTATTATGCTTAAAATATTTCGAAATGCTCAGTATGCTCATTTCCACTTAAAGGCAGGGAAGCTCATTCCAGTAGGAGACAGAACTAAGTCTTGTCTGCAGGAAATTACACCAAGGGTGGGTAATTCATAGAAGATTAATAGTCAAACACACAAATAGTGTGTGTGTGTGTGTGTGTGTGTGTGTGTGTGTGTGTAGCCTATATACACTGTATGCTATACAACAGTGTTGTAGTCGAGACCACCTCACTCGAATCCGAGTCAAGACCGAGTCCATAGAGAGTCGAATCCGAGTCAAGACCGAGTCCATAGAGAGTCGAGTCCGAGACCATGATTACCTAATTTACTTAGAGAAATCCTTTTTTTTATACTGAATTTACTTAGAGTTTAAAAAATATGAACAGTTTAGGGTAAAAAGGCCACATAGTAGGTGGTGTTAAAAGTAATTTTATTACAATTTGTCAGGCGCAGTTGCGCACTAGAAAATCACCAATCACTGGGCGTGTCAAACAATTTAAAGAAATATTTTATTAACATACATTAATAATCATGAAAAATATTTTTAATTGAACTCGAGTGGACTCAGGAATAATTCCGAGTCCTAAAAAAAAAAAAATGTTCGAGTACGAGTCAATTCCGAGTCCAAATGCACACGAGTCCATGACAAGACCAAGATCATTAAAATATGGTCTCGAGACTGAGTCCGAGACGAGTCAGAGTCTCGAGTACTACAACACTGCTATACAACTTTATAATATTATATATATATATAGCCTGTAACTCCACCTGTGGTGAGGAAGTTTGTCAGATCTGCTCGGCCACCCGTCGGCACAGTTCGGGTCTTCCATGGAAAAGCAGATGACCCTGACATCGCCAGCGCTCTAGTCCATGGTGTGAACACTAAATCATCCATTAATGTAAGACATGTCAATTTAAAATTCTTCTAGTGACTGTGTTCTTTGATGTTCAAACTGTCTATTCGTTTTTCTCGCAATTAAAAGTGCATCAACAATTTCTTTCTTTGTTGCAGGTATAACATATTCTTTGTGTTTTGTATTTTTAGGCTGGATCGGTGATTAACCCCGCACTGAAAACACGCTTCCAAGAGTATCTAGAAATCGCTTATGCCACCAGTCAGAAAGCACCTCTTGGAAGGTCACAAGTTCAAGGCCCTGGTTTACCAAGCTGGCTTGACCCTGAGAAAACGGCTTTTGGTGTCTCAACGCTCCAGTGTAAGAGTAGCGACCCAATGCGCATACTGTTAAAATAGTGTGTTCACTGAAAATTACAGATAGAATTGGAACACTTTAAATAACAGGATGATTTCAATTTCAAAACGCTTTATTTGTCCCCAAGGGGCAATTGATGAGGCCACATAGAGTAACGTTAACATTATACATAAAAACATCCTACATTAAATAAATAACACAATGTGCATGGAATACATATTAATGGATACCTAATATAATAGTTAAAAATCAAGGAATGTTAAACAAGGGATGGTTGAGGATTTAAAAGCTGCACCGATTTGGGAACAAAAGTTAAGAGCCCTAATCGGGAGTCCAAAAGCATTTGAGCTTATAAAACTTAAACGTTGTTATTTTTTTTTCTTAAATGAGCACTCGTTTCGCTAGATAAGACCTTTATTCATCGTCTGGTGTCGTTTAAAGACCTTTGAGGCTGGACTGAAACTCTCATTTGGACCTTGAACCGTTTGGACCCCATTGAAGTCCATTATATGGAGAAAAATCCTGAAATGTTTTCATCAAAAAACTTAATTTCTTTACAATATAGGAGTAGTAGAACATGATGCACTTATTTAAATGAAAAAAAAAAAAAACAAAGTCTGGTATGTTGGACACTTCATGCACTCATCTGTCCATGCTTTAATTACAAAATGAAACAATGAATGACAAATTAACCTTAATTAATTCATACATTGCACAGTTGAGGGTATAGTGTATAAGTGCGTCATTTGGGACACCACTATAGTAACTTCAGTAGCATGCTCATGAATTGACTCTATATATATATATTAAAGAAAATGTGTGAATTCTTTTAAATGCAGTTTCTAATGGTGGTGAGGTGATCAATCCCCCTAAAAGCGCACAGCAGGTGCAGGAGGAAGCGGACGAGGGACATCGGCTCTACATCCGCTCACACGGCTCATACTTTGTAGGTCAGTTCCACTTACGGGTCTCAGTCTTTATTTAGGTTTATGGACCTTAGTTAGGTTAGACGCCATATTGAATTGAATGCAGGTTAACATATCATTTTAATGGTCCCCTCTGTTGAGTAAAAGTGACTCCATGTCAACTATCAGTCATTGGTGACTCTATTTTGATGCTCCTCAACAGATATGTCAGTAACTTTACAATGACATGTCAACTTATTCTGCTAACTGGAACCCGAACCTACAGTCTACTAATACTCTAATGAGAGCTAGTTGTAAAGTTACTTAAGTGTGGGACATCAAAGACTTATTTTATATCTTGTGAAAAAGGCATTATACCACCCCTTAAAAAACTGTCCAAACCATTGATCACCATGTAGCCTTAAAAAATAAATGTGGGTTTACCCTGACTAAGGTCTATAACTTTGCATTTTAGTTGGTTTCAAACTGAAGTCTTGTGCTCGTTTTGCCATTGCTTCAGAAAACGATGATAAATTGCATTTTTTGCAGGTGAGCGTTTGGACAGAAAGTACAATTGGAGTCGTTATGGGAGAGAAATTAGGTTTGGTGTCCCGACGCCTCATCACAATGATGGGAGAAACGTGTCCAAATCTCTCCACTGGCACAGTGACTCACTAATGTAAACTTATACTGTACATGCACATTAACAGAGAGAGATACAAGTAAAGAAAATCAGAGATTTACGCTAGCTAAATCAATATACAGTCAACATTTTAAGTTGATCAAAGTTTTCTGAGACAAGAACGGGTATTGGTCAAAATTCATGTATAACTTTGATAAAATGTTGACTACTGTATTTTGGGATATAACTATGCCTTCAGAAAGGTAACAGGGTTGACAGTTGTACTATTGTGACAGCTATTACGAATGAATATTCAGTTTATAATGGCAATTCATATTTCATTTGAACATTTCTAAATGACAAACTAATATGACAACATTATCAGAAATGAACAATTAATTAATCTTCATGTCTTAAGGCACAACAGCGCACAATTATCTTCGAAGCGCTGCGACGACTTCAGAGAGAAGACTCAGCCACAAACAGGCAAAGTTCATGATCCGTAAGTCATGATTAAGAGCCGTTTTGTTAAATACTAATGACATTTTCACAGTGCAAATCATCTTTTCTGTCTGTGCATTAATTTATAGAATTGCGGAGACATTAAACGTTCCCAGTGATCACACATTCGGAGTCTTGATGAAACCTGACAGCTTTGGTAATTTGAATCGTCTGTCACATTTCTGTCAGAAATAAATTAGCAGCCAGTATTGTGGAGAATTCATGATTTATTCTTTCTGTGTGTGAAATACATCATTGTGGAATTACAACTTGGACATTCCTGTAATCGGGACCAAACAGAGAGCACTTTACGAATCTCTCACAAACATTTATAGTGTTTTATGTAAAGAAAATGAAGCCTATAGGACATTTGAGAGGCTTACACGATCCGGGTACAGTCAAACCAACATTTATTCAGACACTCTCTCACAGTTTATTCGCTTTAGTTTAGAAAATGGTAATGAGATATGACAAGAGTTATTAAATGAGTTGATACTGGTTTTGTCCATCCTTCTGTTCTCGATCAACAATAAAAAAAGATGGCCGTTCTGACGTCTGAGTAACACGAGACGCGAATAGCGCGTCAAACCAGACGCGAATAGCGCGTCAAAAGCGCGTCAAACAATAGTGAAACTTACAAAAAAAGATGGCCGCCAACGGGTTTCGATTCTGACGCGCGTAAATTTGGCTTCAAACTTTTGTTTTTACTCGCGTCAGAATCGAAACCCATTGGCGGCCATCTTTATTATGTCCGTTTCACTCTCGACGCGCAAATTAACATAAAGTGGTCAAGCGACAAACTAGACGCGGTAGACGCGAATTTGACGCGCTATTCACGGCTGGTGTGAACGCACAGTTAGACTCTCACACATGAATTATGTTAAATATCTGTTAAATGTAACTACACAATTAGATAATACCAGTTTAACTCAAAAGGTGACCAAGCAATGCTTCATGTTGTTCAGTGTGTGTGTAAACAGAGCATTAGCAATTACAGAAAAGAAAACACACTTCAGCAAAACATGATCAGCTCAAAGTGGAGGAATCTAATTTGGTCCTAAATGTTACTGGTACTTTATAATATATCACATTTACTTTATTTTGCTATCCTCACTAACATAAATGAACTTTAGTGTCATTTAATGTCTATATAATATATAAAAATTAAAATATGGTGTCTGAATAATGTTTTGTTTATGTTCTGGACCGGTTTTGAGAGATTCATCCATCTATACAGTAGTTATTCTTGTTTTTCCTCAGGTGTAGGTGACCTTCTGCATCAAACTCCACCTGGAAAGTACCTGAAAGGTAAAGACAGACAGCGATCGCTGGTCAGCGCTGTTCGCCAGCATCTCAAGAAGTCCAACTACCAGAACTTCGGCTCATTACTTAAAGCATTCAGATATTACGACAAGGTCAGAAGCTGTTGTATGTTAAAAGAGTAGTTCACTTTTACAAAAGCTTTTGCTGATCATTTACTCGCCCCCATGTCATCCAAAATGTCCATGTCTTTCTTTCTTCAGTCGAAAAGAAATTAAGGTTTTTGATGAAAACATTCCAGGATTTTTCTCCTTATAATGGACTTCAATGGGGTCCAAACGGTTCAAGGTCCAAAGAAGAGTTTCAGTGCAGCTTCAAAGGGCTTTAAACGATTACAGACAATGAATAAGCGTCTTATCTAGCTAAAGCATCGCTCATTTAAAAAATAAATACGAAGTGTAAGTTTTATTAGCACAAATGCTCGCCTTGCTCTGTTCTGTGATGAAGTTGTGACTCCCCTGTTCGAACTCGTTCATTTTCTTTTTCCGAGTCAATTCGTTCATTTTGTTCGTTGAATGAACCAAATGACTCGAAAAAAGATTCGTTCATCATGACATGGAGGTGAGTAAATTATCAGCAAACGTTTTTTTTTTTAAATGAACTCACTCTTAGAAGAAAAGGTTCTATATAGAACTTTAAAAGGCTACATATTTGGAACCCCTAAAAGGTTCTATACACTTTTAAAAAAAGGGTTCCTCTGGGTTCTATATAGAACCCTGGGGTTCGATACTTGGCCAATAGAACCTTTTTACCAAAAAAAATGGTTCTATATAGAACCATTTTGGAGTTCCATATATGAAGCGAGGGATGGAACCATTTTTGGTTCTAAATAGAACCATTTTTTCAAAGAGTATACTCCTTTAACCATTCATTTCATGAGAAAAGCGTCCTGAAAAGCACTGTGTATGATGCATTATAAAGGTATTCATTCAGCATGTTACCAGATTTCCTTGTCTCGTGCTGCAGAAGGGTCAAGGGAAAATCGATAAAGAGGACCTGAAGGATGTTTGCCAGCAGTTTAACATGATCATCAGTGACCCGTTGCTCGATGAGCTCATGGATTACTGTGATGTTGATAAAGACGGACTGATCGATTTCATGGAGTTCTCCAATTTTCTCAACTGGAAAGACAAAATGCCAATCAACAGGGTGGAGCAGGAAATCCTCACAGGAGGTGAACTGAACCGCTCTTGCTCATGTTAATGTGTAATGCATTATTATGCATGATTAATTAATGTCATTTATTTACTAGGTGAAGGACAGTTACTTGATGTAATTGCACTAAATACTCAATTGGAACTATAGTGGATTTAACTTCGAAATTTACCATCTAATGTTAAAGTCCCCCTGTAGTCAATTTATATCCCTTAAAACTCATCGTTGATCACCAAAATGACATATTTAAACATTTTTTTTCCTTGAAGAAAGATTATTAATGCATGTAACTCGACACCCTAGCTTTATTTAATATTCACAGTTCTTTGAATATGCAAATGAGCCCCGCCTCCACTCACTCACACACGTTGATCTGTGACGTGAGAAACACCAGCGATTTCAAAGCATGTTTTTGAGACTGTCTTTGGTTCACTGCAGTTTTAAGGAGGAAATACTCAGCAATGCTGTCCACTTATGAATTTACACATGGTTTGTCTTAAAGCATATTAAAAACACCACATATAAACAACATTAAAAGCTGGATTTTCACCACAGGGGGACTTTAAAATGTTTGTTTTCAATGTAACCTTATTACTTCGGTCAACTCAAGAATAATTTATTTAGTTTTATATTATTTAATTATTATTTAAAGAGTTAATAGAGCAGTTTCAGGTCTGTCCCTGTAGTGTTTAATTGGTAGAGCTCGATATGAAATTTAGAAAGTAATAAGTAATGCAATACTTTTTAAAGAGTAATTACAGTAACATAATAACACTATTGAAGATGTAATTAATAGCTCTTTTTAGAGTAACTTGCCCTCCACTTCAAGTACACAATCTTGTATCTTTTTGTGTTTTTATGAATTTGTTGTTTTATATAATGTTGTTATGCGATTCATCTCTGAGGTAATTGGTTTAAATATTTAAAGGAGACAACGAAACTGTTGAAACTGAAGGACGGTTCAAAAACAACACGTTTTTGCTGTTCAAAATACGAGATCAGTGGAACGAAAATAAAAGCGCAAAGATCTAGAGATGCAATAATAATAATATAATAATAAAATAATGCAAAAATAATAATTTCTGTTAAATTGAGTGCCATGTTTTTATAATCCCATGTCATGTGAAGATGCGAAACGCGAACTCAAGATGTCATCTAGTGTGTGTTTACATTGAAAAACAATGGAAACGCAAGAATGGAAAAACTTGTTCTGTGTAAATGTCCCCTAAAACTGATGTAAAAGCATGCGTCAGATATTAATATGGCTTGCATCTTTCAGAGCGCATGATCTGGTCAGCCCCGGCCAACATGCGGCGAGTTGACCTCCAGACAGCCGGCGCCATCAAGCCTCTGATCAGACCTGAAGATCTGGAAGCTGTTGAGCTGGGAAACACTAGGATGACCCCAAAAACCCTGTCCAGACCCAGAAGTGTGCAGGACCGCTTCATCACCTCGTCCTCTCTCATCAATGCTGTCGTAGGGGGTTCTTCCTCTGCCAGTAAGTCAACTCTACTCAACTCAACTTTATTTATAGAGCACTTTCAACACCACAAGTTAAACCAAAGTGCTGTACAGAAGGTATAAAAGAGAAAACAAAGACATTATCATTATCAAAACAAAAATCATTATCAAATGCTAAAGAAAACAAATAAGTTTTAAATGCACTCTGAAAAACACCCAACGAAGGACACGTTTTTACAGACAAAGGAAGAAAAAAAGCTTTTGCAAATCAATTATTAATAAAAAATGATCCATCAGGCTTTTGATGAGCGTTTATCTCTCAATCGTCATTGTATTGCATTGTTTTAGAACTAAAGACTTAGGTCATAAAACTAAGCATTTAAATAGAATCTTACTAAGAAATATTATTGATACAACTGATATTTCTATTTATTTTATGTCAGTAATGTTAGTCTGCTATTCTGATTTACATGCATCTTACTTTTGGCCATATAAAGATCAGCATCTACACCAAATTACATCTTTTTGGGCTTTTTTCCCCTCCTCGAGTATAAGCTATATTCTCATTATATCATAAACATAAAAGCTTGATGTATCAAATATGATACACAACACTTAGTCTAAAGGTCCAATTAACTCTTCGATTAAAAAAAATGAGGTGTTTCTGGCTAAATGCTGATTTCACGCAACCGTCATTTTGAAGTGGCTCCGCTCTGGCTCCGCTGGGAAGAAAACATAAACAGGAAGTGTCGCGCTTGGGCGTCGTGACGTCATTACTGGCGTGGCGGCCATGTTGGTAGCTTCGCGCATGTAAACACTGCAAGTTGAACGAGGAGAAGCAGCAGAGTTGGGATAAAGAAAAGAAAAAAAGATGTTAAAGTCCCTAAAAGGTTGTGGAATTTACCGGGATATATTAAATAGGCAAGCCAGTGACCGGTATGTGGACTAAAACGGCCTTTTTAACGGTTTGGAGCCATAAGAAATTTCCAACAAAGAGTCGGCAAACAGTGGGAACACAGTAATCCGGACAAAGGTAACGTTAAGATGCGCTCCACCCAGCTGCTAGTTTAGTAATTATTAGTGGTAACACTCATTTACTCGTGTACTTTTAACTATGTGTTTCAAAATTGTAGTTAGTAGTAACTTTAGCCGTCAACCCTCACGTAACGTTACTTCCGGGATTCTTCCCACCGGAGCTTCGCTTTCGATTTCAAAATGGCAGCCGCGTGAAATCAGCATATTATTTGATATGTCAAGCAAAATAAGGCACTATGATGACAAAATAACAAATAAATACATCAAGTTCATGAAATGGCCTATACCTCCTAAAATTAAGAAATGCAATTCAAAATTATAAATGGATATTATCCAGCAGCATCAATGCTAAAAAGAGATTTGGTTTTGAAGTCGAGGCATGTGTGTTCTGCTCCCAGGAAGATGAAACTATTGAACATTTGTTTTTCTCGTGTCCAGTGATAAGAAGATTCTGGCAAGATGTCATGAATTGGCTAGAAATAAAAATGGAGAGAAGTTTACAATTGAAGTTAGAGCAAATTCTTTTTGGTAACGAAAACCTTCCGATGGAACTCCATAGAATTTACAATATTAAAACAATAATGGGCAAATACCATATTCATAAATGCAAATGGCAAAACAAAAATCCATCCATAATAGTGTTTAAAATCTAACTGAGGGAATACTTTATTTCTTTGAAACTTCTGAAAGACTCCAGTGATAAAATCTACTCCCTATGTGAAGATTTCTTAAAAGATTTGTCATTATAATTTGTAAAGCTTCCATGTAACTTTATGTTAGGATTATATGAAGACTGAGGACAACATATTTATTTGTGAATAACTTTGACATGCCTTATGGACTGAAATGCCTTTGCTTAATTGCTTTAATTTTAGGGTCATTTGTTTTTATTTTGTTTATGTTTTGTTCGATGTAACTGTTTATGTTATGCAAATGAGTCTCCCAACGAGAGATTTTGTAAATTGCTTTTTTTGTAAATAAGTGTGTTCAATAAAAAAAAAAAAAAAAAAAATTGATATGTCAAGCTTTACAGGGTGTTATTTTCTCGGAAAACTAAGGAAAGTTAACATAGTCTTATAAAAGTTTTCTTCTGATTGCCTCCCGTGAACAGATGATCGTATATACGGAGTACCCTCAGTACGGACCGATCTACCCGCTCCTCGTGTCAAACGCGTCGGTGACCGGACGAACTACGGAGACGAACCGACAGCACGTGATCTGCTGTGCCCCCCTCTGCATTCCCTCTACGGAGTCCTTGAAGAAGAGTTTTTAAGCCCTCGCACCAAACACCAGGTGAGTTTTAGACCGCTGTCATGTTACATTATGGGTTTACAATGCCAAACAATGATCACAAACAGGTTAATATCAACACATTCATCAAAGGTATTGCATATCATATATAGATTGCAGAGATTTTCCAAAAAGTGGGTCTCAATGTTGCTGAGGAGACATTTGAGGAAGCCTGGAAGTTGGCGTCCATGAGAGATCCTGACGGTGACGTTTGTGTGGAGAGCTTTCGAAATGTTCTCAGTGAACTACAGGCTAATTAAAGTATTTTAAGTGTCACTAATATGCTGTTTTCCATGTTCGACTCACTTTAGTGTGTAATGTTGCTGAGTTATTCTCTATATCAGTGTTTCTGAACTCCTGAAACGCCTCCATTGTAGTCTTGAGTTTCTTCAACGTCACAATAATCCTCATTATAATAATTCATACGCAGAATAAAGGGGGCGGGGCCTGGTTGAGTTAGTTAGTAGTGTGTTAAACTGGCTGTTATGGTAAATTAGGGGTGGTACATTCACCAAACTCACTCAAAGCCAATCACAACACGCTGATCCAGCCGACCAATCAGAGCATAGTGTGCTTTTCAGAAGGCGGGGCTTCATAGAGACAGGAAGTAAACAGAGCGTTAGAGAGGAGCCGCAACAATGGAGAATATGAGGAATATAATCAACATTCAATGAATTAAATGTGAGGCTTTGTGACACTATAATCCAAAATTTGCCTTTGTTCGGATTATTTAGGAGAAAGTAGCGTTGAAAAAATGGAAAAGTTTGAACAATAATCAGTACGGACACATTAAACTAGTTATAATTACGACTCCAGTGTTTAATCTGAAGTGCGTTCAGACCCTCATGACTTCCACAACTGCAGTGTTTTATTAGTTCAGATCCATTATTGGGTCAGCGGTAATTTCAGCCATGTTATTTGTTTAATTTAGTCTCTTGTCAAATGAAGCAAAGTGCTGCAACGGGCCTGAGAGCAATAAGAAGTGCTCTCGATGTATCGTAATAATAGTGCGGCTTAGTAATGAATTTTTGCCTCCCATGATAACACTGAGTTTACTTAGAGGACATCCGCTGCATTCAGATTGCTGTCAATTAGCATTTTCTCCTGAAGGACTAATGTGGTGTTATCTGTTATGAATAATGATGGTTGTTTTCCACCTATTCATCTCTTGGACTAGTAAATCTCAATGTTAAAGTCAACTGGAAGCTTGTTTATGCCACTGAATACAAAAATAAAATAAATAATTGTGACTTTTTCATCTCACAATTGCGAGTTGATATCTCGCAATTCTGACTTTATTTCTCGGATTACGAGATATAAAGTCAGAATTGTGTGATAAAAAGTTGCAATTCTGAGAAAAAAAGACAGAAGTGTGACTTTTAATCTCACAATTCTGACTTTATATCTCGTAATTCTGACTATATCTCGCAATTCTGACTTTATATCTCGCAATTCTGACTTTATCAAGCAATTCTGACTTTATAACTCGCAATTCTGACTTTATAACTCGCAATTCTGACTTTATCAAGCAATTCTGACTTTATATCTCACAATTCTGACTTTATATCCCACAATTCTGACTTTATATCTCACAATTCTGACTTTATATCCCACAATTCTGACTTTATATCTCGTAATTCTGACTATATCTCGCAATTCTGACTTTATATCTCGCAATTCTGACTTTATCAAGCAATTCTGACTTTATAACTCGCAATTCTGACTTTATAACTCGCAATTCTGACTTTATCAAGCAATTCTGACTTTATATCTCACAATTCTGACTTTATAACTTGCAATTCTGACTTTATATCTCACAACTCTGACTTTATCAAGCAATTCTGACTTTATAACTCGCAATTCTGACTTTATATCTCACAATTCTGACATAACTCGCAATTCTGACTTTATCAAGCAATTCTGACATTATAACTCGCAATTCTGACTTTATATCTCGCAATTCTGACTTTATATCTCACAATTCTGACATTATAACTCGCAATTCTGACTTTATAACTCGCAAGTCTAATTTCTGACTTTATAACTCGCAATTCGGACTTTATATCTCTCAATTCTGACTTTATAACTTGCAATTCTGACTTTATATCTCGCAATTTTGACTTTATATCTCACAACTCTGACTTTATATATCACAATTCTGACTTTATAATTCGCAATTCTGACTTTATATCATGGAATTCTGACTATCATGCAATTCTGACTTTATAACTCGCAATTCCATTTCTGACTTTATAAGTCATAATTCTGACTTTATATCTCGCAATTCTGACTTTATAAGTCACAATTCTGACTTTATATCACACAATTCTGACTTTATATCTCGCAATTCTTACTTTTTATCACGCAATTCTGACTTTATAACTCGCAATTCTGACTTAATAACTCTCAATTCTGACTTTATTTCTCAGAATTGCAAGATGTAAAGTCAGAATTGCGTGATATAAAGTCAGAATTGTGAGAAGTAAACTCGCAATTGTGAGAAAAAAGTCAGAATTGTGAGATAAAAAGTCGCAATTACCTTTTATATTTTTCATTCAATGGCGGAAACAAGCTTCCATATGTCCCCGATCCAATGCATTCTGTTAAATCAGGTCCTGGCATGTTGACTAGCATCAGATTGCAGTAAAATGCATTGCATTTCATGTCGACTTTAATTGCACAAGCAAATATACAGTGGAGAGATGAATTCATCAGCATTATTTGGCATCAGAAATATGAGTAAGTGATTAATAACACCAGCACAGAGTCCCTAATCCACGATAAAAGCCTAGAGGAGTCTTTGTAAAGCACATTCATGCTTTTATTTTCTTTTGTTCAGTTCACATGTAGTTGAAGCCAGCGTGATTAATTGCCTAATATGGTATTAACATATTTATTTCAATTGAAACAGGAGGTATGATATCCACTGTTAATCATATTATGACTTGTTTGCACACATGTGACAAAAACACCCACGCAAGTCGAACAGAACAATCCATTTCTGCCTCCAAAAAATTATAATAATCCCAAAGCCATATTTCTAAATGATTTAATGAATTTCAGTCAATGATAATTCGATGACTCCCTGTAAAGCCATGAATGCATAAACAGTGACATGCCATAAAAGAGAAATAGGATGACAACCACGCATGGGTGAGAACATCTTTCTGTCAGTTTAACAAAGGATTTATTTTAATATCTAAATTAGGTGATAATTAGTCTCAACAACCATCTGTGGTTCTGTGCGATCCGAACGTATCAAATATCATAATTAATTAGGGCTGTTGGAAATCTTCGTTTGTGGCATGCTTGATCTGAAAGTGACTTGGATTGGATTTGACACAGAAATATTTCGGAAAAACTCAAACTTTGTCCCCAATTAAGCTCAAAATATCGACTAAAAATCAGAATTCTGGATTTTTAATTGTCATTTAAATATGACATTTATGTAGGTGAATTTCATGGAAACTTGCAAATGCATGTTATCATAATCAAAAACTATGTTTTAGTCTGCTTTGATTTGCGACATTTATGAAAATAAAGCACGTCTCCTCTCATTCCCATTGTGTGAGTTTAATTTACACTGATTTTTAATTGAGAAGACATTGCGTTCACACAGATCATTCTCACTGCATCCCAGTAATAACTCGATGTTATCCACATTAGTCAATTTAATTGTGAGACTTGCTTATTACATCTTTATAAGTTTCATTATTTATGCAATATAATTTCAATGCCGTTCTAATTTCAGTGACTGATATTTTTTTTCAAACCAAACAAATCCCATAACTAAAATAAAAATGACATGATGGCAGAATGAACTTTTATAATAGGTTATTTTATTGAATAAATTGATGCTACATGAGGTTTGAGTCATTCTCAGGTGTAAATGAGGTCAGTCTTCGATGATTCGATCGCAAGTGGTCAGTGCTACTGGTGTAAATGAAGCCTAAAACATGTCAATCAACCAGTGCACTACATCATAAGTGTTCATCAGAGATCACCTGAGACATGTCATTAACAGGTCTGTGTCTCACCTGACCTCTGAGATGGATGTTAAAGGGATAGTTCACTTTGAAATTAATTTTTGGTATGTTTTAGGTTACCTCAAGGGCATCCAAGATGTAGGAGTCTTTGTTTCCGCAGTATTTTAATATTTTTAGGTCAAACCGTTCTTGTCTGTCAGTCATATAATGGAGGTCTATGGTCACCACCTCAAAGAGCATGCACAGAGAAGTCCAGATTAAACATGATTTAATGACTACGTACACATTGATGGCCTAAGACACGAAACGAGCGGTTTGTGTGAGAAAACGAACAGTATTTATATCGTTTTTACCTCTTGTAACCATAGCCACGTCCAAGTGATTGAGGGCGCAGGCGCTTACAAGAGGTAAAAACGATATAAATACTGTTCGTTTTCTCACACAAACCGCTCGTTTCGTGTCTTAGGCCATCAATGTGTACTTACATTTACGAGTCATTAAATCATGTTTAATTTGGACTTCTCTGTGCATGCTCTTTGAGGTGGTGACCATAGACCTCCATTATATGACTGTAGGACAAGAACGGTTTGACCTAAAAATATCAAAATTGAAACTACTGTGGAAACAAAGACTCCTACATCTTGGATGCCCTTGAGGTAAGCTGAAACATATCAAAAATTAATTTCAAAGTGAACTATCCCTTTAACATAAGGCGTAAATAAGGTGAAGTCGATGATGTCGTCTCGCTTTTTTACTCCAGTTGCTTCCAGTGCCATATCCGCGTCACCGTCCAATCTGGATCAGCTCCAGCTTTCAACTCAAGATGAAACCTTCAACAAACACAGCATTATAAGCTGTTAACATGTCTTTAGAGACTAGAAAATTGCTTGAATCTACACCTTATTTTTGCTTAGGGATTTTAAAAATCATTCAAAGACCCATAATCTTTGTTGAAACTTTTTGACTGAATCGACTCAGGAAGAATGATTATCTAGCATATGAAATATGTTAAAGCAGAGCATAACTACAAAAATATATATTCTGTATAGAAATGTGCATTACTATTATAACAAGCAACTAACAACCGGATATATTATTGATGTTGTTGCACCTGATAAGATCATGTGGTGAAAAAGGCAAGTTATAGATTTATAATATTGACAATTTTGATATTGCATCCCTACGGAAGCGTATTGCATTCACTTGAGGAAACAAAATCTACTCTGTTTTTCTGAATTAACAAGTTAATTATCTCAGAATTATGAGAGAGCAAAAAAAAATTTCCATGAAAAATTCTCTCGTAATTCTGAGATAATTAACTTGTTAATTCAGAAAAATAGAACAATTTTTTTTCCTTGAAAAATTCTCATAATTCTGAGATAATTAACTCGTAAATTTAGAAAAACAGAGCAAAAAAAGTTTTTCCATGAAAAATTCTGTTTTTCTAAATTTACGAGTTAATTATCTCAGAATTATGAGAATTTTTCAAGGAAAAGCTTTTTCTCTTTTTCTGAATCATCGAGTTAATTATCTCAGAATTATGAGATAATTTTTCATGCAAAAAAGTTTTTGCTCTGTTTTTCTAAATTTACAAGTTAATTATCTCAGAATTATGAGAATTTTTCACGGTAAAAAAGTTTTTGCTTTGTTTTTCTAAATTTACAAGTTACTTATCTCAGAATTACAAGAATTTTTCACGGTAAAAAAGTTTTTGCTTTGTTTTTCTAAATTTACAAGTTAATTATCTCAGAATTATGAGAATTTTTCATGGTAAAAAAGTTTTTGCTTTGTTTGTCTAAATTTACAAGTTAATTATCTCAGAATTATGAGAATTTTTCACGGTAAAAAAGTTTTTGCTCTGTTTTTCTAAATTTACAAGTTAATTATCTCAGAATTACGAGATAATTTTTCATGGAAAAAAGTTTTTGCTCTGTTTTTCTGAATAAACGAGTTAATTATCTCAGAATTACGAGAATTTTTCATGGAAAAACGTTTTTGCTCTGATTTTTTTTATTTATTTTTTGTCCCAAGAAAAATATATCTTGTAATTCTGAAATAATTAAATAAATAACAAATAATAAAATAATAAATAAATAATTAAATCGTAAAGTCGAGAGCAAAAAACAGAGCAAAAACTTGTTTTCCATGAAAAATTCTTGTAATTCTGAGATAATTAACTCGTAAATACTTGTTTTTAATTAAATCGTTAAAAACAGAGTAGATTTTGTTTCCTCAAGTGAATGCAATAAGCTTCCGTACATCCCTGCAATAATTCAATAGGAAAATCTGAGAAACTCGATGCCAAAAAAAAAAAAGTTTTGGTGCAAAAAAAAAAAGCGTGTCACGTCAGACCCACACTAGGGCGATCTGATGACACTTTCCCAAAGTTAACTTGGAAACCGCACTCGCTGAGCGACGGCTCAGTAAAACGTGCTAATGTGACAGATGGAAAGATGTTTTGAAACACGAGAGAAAAAGAGGAGTGTGCAAACAGCTGAGAGCGAACCTATTAGCATCCATATATCCATCAAAGCACTGCGGAAAACAAATGTCTGTCATAAGGGAGAAATCCATTAAGTACATTTAAGATCATTTGAAGCAGCGCTGGCATTCATCAGTCAGACTTATGGTTGTGTGTTCACGTTCACGTCAACGATCTGTGTCTGTGGGGAGAATCTGTCACGCGAGGTGCAACTTTACAAGAGCGCTTGACTTCTAATTACGTTTCGAGTGTGACTCTTTCAAAGAGTAGTATATGAAATCTACCCTAGAGTGCCAAACATACAGCCGCTCCGTCTATGCCGAAGCCTGGTGGCAATTATGCTGTGAACAAAAAATGTAAAATCTATTTGAAGTACATTTATTTTGTGCCAAGTATACTGCAAACACATTTGCATATTTATGTGCTTGATAAAAATATTCTGCAACTGTACTTTTTGGCATAGGGGCCTACTAAACTGGTAAAGTGTGCTAAATTGGAACTACAAATGTTTTACTTCAGCGCTGTTTCTGGATTACTAAAGTGCGTTAAGTTTTAACTAACGATATAATTAAGTGTATTTGATTAAGCATGAAAAAGAAATGTCTGCTGACTTTAGTTATAAAATGGTGTACTTTCTTAAAGGTGTATTTTTTTTTTAACAGTATTTCTAATTTATTTGATTTATTGTTTGCTTTATGCTTCCTTTATTTATAGTTTGCTTTCCTGTCAAAACTATGAATGTGTGGATGATTGTGGTATGAATGCATGGGGGAGTGATTTCTGAAGCTTGTCGTGTCAATTTTAATCTTTAATTAAAATAAATAAATAAATACAAAAAATAAATTACACTTAACTATAAAAATTATATATATATGTATATATATATATATATATATATATATATATATATATATATATATATATATATATATAAACATACATAATAGTATTTTATAGTATTAAAAGGTAAAAGTATTTGATTGTGCTAATGTGGAACTATTGCAAGTATACTTCAGATACACTTAATATTTTTATTTATTTTATATATATATATATATAAATATAGTATTTTATAGTATTAAAAAGTAAAAGTATTTGATTGTGCTAATGTAGAACTATTGCAAGTATATTTTAGGTACGCTTAATATATATTGCATTTAAAGACTGATGTTGTACAGAGATCATACAATCCTTATTAATAGTGATGATTTTAAAACACATTTTAGGCATAATATTAAGAAATGTTCAATGTGTAATAAAGAACACTCCAAATAAAGTTTAATTATAATTTTATATCATTAAGTCTTAAGTGAAATGTCAATACATATGTTTATTGATTTCAAGTATATTTAGTATGAAATAAATGTATTTTAGAAAAGATTTTGTTATAGTTTTATTTGACATTTCACTTAAGACTTAATGATTTAAAATTATAATTAAACTTTATATATATATAAAGTTTAATTATAATTTTATATCATTAAGTATTAAGTGAAATGACAATATATATATACATATATATATATATATATATATATATATGTGTGTGTGTGTATATTAACATTTCACTTAAGACTTAATGATAAAAAATTATAATTCAACTTTATGTATATATATATATATATATATATATATATATATATATATATAATCTGCATCGGGTGAATCTTATAAAAATAAGGCCAGGTCATATTTCAACCCAAAATCAGAAAGATAGGAACAAGGAAAATAAAACCTATTTATTAGACCAACATGGTAAAATATATATAAAATAAATAGTAAAATATATATAATATATATATTTTTTAAAAAATATTTGAATGTATTTTTAGTAATATAACAAATTTACATAATTAAATGTGTCATTAAAACATGTTTATAAAATATAATTTTATATTTTCCGACGCATTCGGTCATGGCACACTTACTCGTACACCGCCGTGATGATCTTCTTTTGAGGGTCATCTTCTTCAGTTAACTCCATCTTGAAGATTCGCGTGCTCTCGGGGTCCTCGGGGACGTCTGCGCTGGACAGGTACCAAACCCTCATCGTGATGTACACAAACTTTCTGCCTATAGGAGAACCAGAGGTGTTCAACTCGTCCGTCAGGGTCAGCCTAACATATTTCATATTCTTAAAGCTGCTCTGCTGCACTTTGTTGGATGACAAAGTTTTAAAAGTTACATTATAGGCTGTCTAACAGCACTCGTCAATGTCAAAATCACTGAGGCGGCCAATCAGATCAAAGAAGGCGGGGCTTGCTGTTCACAGGAGAGTCAGGTCAGGTTTATTTCTATGAAGCTTTTTACAGTACAGAGAGTTTCAAAGCAGCTTTACTGAGATTACAGGAAAATAATGCAATAAAGTTTGTTTCAAACTTCAATGCAATGCTCTAGTTTTAATAGTGAAAAAGTAGCTTAACCTTTAATATTTGACAGCTGTTTTAAGTGATGCAAACCACTTAAATTTTTTTATGAAATGTTACCGTTTTGAATTGAAAATATGCTAATAATTTAGATGTAATTCACAACTGAATGTGATTAGAGGCGTTTTGCCTTTATTACATGTTAGATATACAAATAAGAGTGAATTTGTGCATTTTTTTAAGTATTATTAGTAAATAGTTGATTACCTCATAACTATAATTTACCGCTCTTATTTATTTTCGCTCAGCCTTGCTTTGCATTTTCATGTCCATATATATGTTAATATATTGGGAAACAGTATCATAATTAAATGAGCACGGGTTCATTTTTAATTATTTTGCTAGTAACATCTAACACAAAATGTTGTTGTTTTTTTCTAATCAATATTTCAAACAAAAGGTGTTTTTCAGAATATTGTTTTAATCTGTGATCAATTCTTTTATTTATTTGTTTCCCAAATATTTCATTCCCTCACGTACATTTTTCCGTAATCTCTCCAGTTCTTAATGACATCATCATCCTCCAGGAAGTGACATCACTTTGGAGGGAAAGCAACAGCACAAACTTCAGTGAGTATTAGCAATAGATTTTATATGTATATCAGTTGGTTTGTGTCACCCTGATCCGTTCAATCCTGTCTGACAGAATTACAACAAAAAATCAATATCGCATGAAATACTTCAAGCATCAAAATAATAATTAAAAAAAAAATTCTCAAATGGTTCAGTTTTAATCTATAATTCCATCCTGTTCATTTTTCTATAACCAGTGCATATTTCTAAAAGTCTGCTAGACTCGTTTATAGAAAGTTACACCACACGCATGATATTAATCATTTTTAAGGAGAAGAATGACGAGAGTAAGACTAACCGGTTTGGTCGAAGAATATGGACACATCCTCAGGCAGCAGAAATATCACGTCATCAAGGGAAATTGCAAGATGTCTTTTTTGGGCCTCTGACAGACTTCTACATTTCTTTCTGACCCTTTCAATAGCCTATACACAAGACAAAATATGCTTTATAGGCCTCACATGACTTAATGTGTTGGTTAGTTAGTGTGTAATGTTGCTGTTTGCTAAGTTCCAACACTCAAAGTTCAAAGAAAATGGAGATATTTACTTTTAAAGAAATAGTTTTTTAAGGACTACAACAAACGGCTCGTATGAACTACAATGACGTAAAATTTACATAAAGCCAGCCGCTGGATTATCATGACATCATATGCTAATCGATGACTAGAAGATAGTTAACTAGCTGCATAAATTCAACTAACCATTCATAAATGTCCAGTTACAGTGCATAACTTGCATTCTACATGTTACTTCTTCTTGAACATAAAAGGCTAAAAGTTTTTGAAATTATCAGCGTGTGTGTGTGAGGTAAAAGGACGCGAGATCGCGAAGCTCCGCCCACTATGTCGGGAGCAGCAGCTCATTTGCATTTAAAGGGACACTGCGTTTTTGCTAACCCTCAAAAAGTGACCATTTTAAAATGCTAGATAAAAATATCTGCGGGGTATTTTGAGCTAAAACTTCACATACACACTCTAGGAACATCAGAGACTTATTTTACATCTTATGAAAGGGGCATTATACCACCCCTTTAAGATCAGTCATTTATATGAAGTGATGAACGAACCTCTCTGGACATCACAGTTCTCAGCTCCTCAAACCTGCCAGTGGACAGCAGAGTGGACACATGCACCACCGCCTGCGGACATCACAATATACGTCAGTATCGTGTGGGAACACTTCATTTTACAGCGGCATTGTTACATGTAGTAAGTTAACTACTGTAAATTATGCATTATTACATGCAACTAAAACCCTAACCTTAAAGTAAGTACATGTAGTTGATTATTACTCAGAACTTAGTATAATAACACTAACACGGACATCTTCAAATAAAGGGTTACACTTTATTTTAAGGTGTCATTGTTACAGTGTAATTATATATTTAAGTACTCCGTAATTTTAAGCAACTACATGTACTTACTATAGGGTTAGAGATTTGGTTGATTGTTAGTTGCATGTAATTATGCATACATTTTATTTATAAACTTTTTTTTTGTTCTGAGATGTAATTAAATAGCATTATTTATTACAGTAAATAACATCTCAGAACAAAAAAAATTGATTTCATTTCATTTCTAAACATTTATTTTTTGTTCTAAGATGTCTATTACTGTAATTAAATAGCATTATTTATATGTTTTTTTTTTTGTTTATTTTTTTTTGCCAAATGCTCTCTTATTCCATTATCTGTTCTTTTAGTATCATGGAGATACTATTATGATTTTTATTAACATTCTAATTTAAATTCGATTTTAATTTACTGGTTTAATTTCAAGTGTCATAGTTATTGTTTCTTTTATTGTTTTTAAAAGTTAACTAGCTGAAATAAAATACTTTTATATTTTAGTTTTTGTATTTTTCAAAAAAATAATTTTGTTTGAGTTATTTTAGTTATTTTATTTTAGGCAACTAGCTGAAATAAAATAATTTTATATTTTAGTTTTTGTATTTTTCAAAAAATAATTTTGTTTGAGTTATTTTACTACATTGAGTATGACAGTTTTTTATGTATTTCAAAATATATATTTTAATTTTGTTTCAGTTATTTTTTTATAAACCTTCTATTAGACTTTTTGGCCTGGTTTCACAGACAGGGCTTAGATTAAGGCAGGATTAGGCATTAGTTAAATTAGGACAATTAAGTAGCTTCTATAAACTTGCCTTTATAAGAAAAAAAAAACATTACTGGTGTGAATCTGGTGAAAAAGACAAAACAATGGCATTTGAAGATATATCAGTGCAAGTTGCTTTCAGTTAAAACAGCTCAAACATGCATCTCAGTCTGTGAATCCAGCAGTGAGATTTTAAGGATTTTTCCCTCATGAGAGTCACTTTTGACCAACTAACCTGTTTCACACCGTTGTCAAACTCCACACTGAACTTCAAGCCAAAATACAGTTCAATTAAAAACAAGATGCACTTATTCCTGATCCACGTGATGGGATCCGGGCTCCCCACCACGGTGATGCCAGGATGCTCCCGGTCCTCCGAGTCCCTTCCTGCATCTTTACTGTAGTGTCTGTATTGCGCAGACGGTCTGCGCAGGTGATGCCAAGCGCGCTCCGGAGAAACTGCGCAGCTGGCGTGGGTGCGCGCGCGCTGATGCCACCAGGGTTTGCAATGGGTGTCGCGTTGTTTAGTAGACAGAGGATTCCTCTTCCAGGAGCAGGCCAGGGGACGTGCAGCCAGACCCGTCAATCGTAGCATCACAGACGCGCATTTCTTTTACAATTGCGCAATGCAAATCTGGTCATTGTAAAACTCGTGAATGACAGACTCACAGTCCTCCTCAGTGTCTCTTCCGGCACACTTATGAAACTAACCCACGGTGTACCCATAATGCTTTTGGGTTCTCAGCACTTGTGTCATTTCTCCAGTAGATGGCGGCACAGACCTGTGTTTTCCATGTGACGCACAGACGGCATGATGATGAGGATGAGGATGATGATGGATGGCATTCTCAAACTCCTCACAATGTAAGTGGCATTTTTTTATTATAAGTTGTAAATATAAATATGCATTGCAAGTTTGCTTTAATTAGATGCGTTTAATGTGAATTTCAACACTCGTTGGTCGAAATGCTTTTATTGTCGTCTCAATCCAACGCATAACGTTATTTTAACATTTATAAAGTCCTTGCATTAGATCAGCTGATTATATTTGTGTTTTCTTCACTTACTTTTCCCTCAATGTGTCGTTTAGCTTCTTCTGTTTATAGTGCATGTGTTAAATCAGTTTACTTCAAACTCGACAATCAGAAAATAACACTTTTTCTCTTCATTCAGAACAGTGTAATCGACACCGGGGCTAATTGTCACACAGTTAATATTACTACTACACCTTATTTTCTGCGTAAACCCAAAGTCTGTTACTTTAAACCCGCAATTAATGCAAAAACGACGTGTGAAATTTTTACCGGTATAGCATGTTGACGCGACGGGGCATGTTGTCACAATACAATTAAACAAAGTGAAATAGCGAAAATTATTAAACACAAACTACCTAAACATTACAATAGCATTTCAAACAACCTGAAAACCCAGTTCAGTCTGCTGGTGTGGTTTTATTTGATTAAAGTGATAGTTCACCCAAAAATTAAAGTTTTGTCATCATTTTGTCATAAATGTTTCCAAATCTGTATTTGAAGAGTTCAGATGCAAAAGCCTCTAAGTGCCATTTGAGATTTTCTTCTAAAATGATCATTTTTATCAAGCTTGTATATTTAAATTCAGTAATTTCACTTAAATTGCAATGAAGATTACCTATTAATTGTCATTTAAGTGAAATTACTGAACTTAAATATACAAGCTTGATAAAAATGGTCATTTTAGAAGAAAATTTCAAATGGCATTTAGAGGCTTTTGCATCTGAACTCTTCATATATCATCTGCGGAGTTAATTCTGTGTAGTGTACAAATGTGAATAAGCGTCTATATGTTTATGCATATGCTTATTTTCAGCATTTTTTTTGCACTACTTGGAATAATTACTATTTTATTCTACATTCTAGTTGCATGCAACCTGCATTTCTTTGGATTTGTATTCGTTTTGCATTGATCAATGGGAATAAATTAATTGAACTGAACACATAGGAAGATATTTAGACATTTGACTTGCATTGCATGAGGGAAAAATACTATAGAAGTCAATGGGGACCAGAAACACTTTGTTTACTTACATACTTGTTTGCATTCAGCAGTCGAAATACAGGTTTGGAACAACAATTTTTGGGTGAACTATCCCTTTATAGCTATTATTAAAAATATGCATTCACACTTTTGACCTAGACTGTCTGCTTGTGAAACAAGTATTTGTATAACTGGACCCTGGGACAACTTGCCCCGGTCATTTAACCAATGGAAATGAATAAAATGCATGTACAGAACTGTATTAGTGAGATTTGAGCAGGTTAAGCAAGTGTTCCTGTTGAATCATATCATGCAAATGAGTGACACAGGTGGGCGAACGGCTTCAAAACGCTCTCCGAAGCTAGCGGCGTCACCCAAACACACCTCACAGGTGCACAACATCATTGTTTCAGAAGCTTAAATGTGATCAGCAGAGCAAAACATCATTAAATTCCTGCTGTTTCCACTGATTACAGGTCATAAGCTTTTGTATTTGCCTGCTATCTGTGTTTTCTTTTGAAAATGATGATTATTCATTCAGGGTTGAGGCATAAAAACCAAGACTAGAGACACCTGCACGAATTACACGCCCCTCCAAATTCGTGACTATTTTTATTGATAAATAATTGCTATTGCGGCTCATCATTATTGAATTTGCGCTCAGATATGGAAACCTTTCTAAGATGTATTATAGTAATTATCTCTGTCAGTCTGAAATGCTTTTACATCTGTGGCTTGAATGAACAGAATAATAAAAATCTTGCAGCAGTTCCGATTTCGATTAATTACTTTGCCAGAGTGATTACAAAAACTTTAGGTCGTGATTTTACAGCGGAAAGAAAGTCGGTGATAAATAGCAAGGATGAAGTTTTATTCACTCATAACCTTTGCATGCTTTTTTTCTATATTTGTGAGTTCATGCCACATTAATTATCTGGATTTTATTTTGGACTTGCATACCAAAGTGAACAAAGAACCAATAATAAATGAAAAAAAAAATGCATGTTAACATTCAGCATGATTCATTTTGTATTAAAACTGCAATATGCCACTGCAGTGCTGTTATTATCTCCCAAAAGCATTTTTTGATGAATATAACCTGTCAGTGCATCTATGAAGATGTTACCATGGTAAATGAGTGACGCGGCTTAACTGTAACTTTGACGCTGGATAATGAGAAAATCAGTGCAAATGTCAAAATAATAGTTTCAGATTTTTTTTTCCCTCTCAACAGATTATTTTTTTTCTTGTTTTTGCATCCATGCATAAATTAAAAAATCTGCTGAAATTTATTATTCATCTGAGATGTGATTAATATGCAAAATTATGCAAATTAAGATGCAATTAGGCTCCAATTCTCTAGTGGAATTTTCCATTATAATTTAATACAAAGTAACAGAGTAATTGGTGTCACGTGTAATTACGGTTACTCAAGTGTACTTTCAGGCATGCAAATGATGCGCTATATGTTGGTTATCCGATGCAAATGCGATGCTTTAACAAGTTGCGAACGGCAAATGTGCGATCTTAAAAAACACTGCATTTACTTGGGATTTAATGTGGATGGCATGAAATACTTTTGGAAAGTTGACCGCAAATTATTTAACTATTTGAATTATGCATGCACCTGGTATTAATTTGGGATCTTTCTCTCTAAACAGTCCCGAAGGATCACTTCTGCTCAAATCTGCACCATCTCTAAGTGTCAAACTCGCAAGTCCGAGCGACAAAGCCAAGAAAGAGGAATGATTCCCAAACTTTCCAGGGCGATTAACGTTGCGCTTCTCGAGTGCCTTCGAGATCAGCTCCTACTTGGGAGGTAAATTGATTTTGAATTGTTACATGGCTGGTTACATGACTTGCTTGACATCTAGCCCAATGACATTATAACACAGATGCTCGCTTCATTGAGCTATGCCTTTCTTTTCTCCGTGTATATCCTCTCTCCCTCTCCTCTTCCCGATCGGCGCTCCGAACAAAGACACGGGTTTCTCCTCCGCCTCCGCTCCGTCCCCCTGCCCGCACAACTCTCTCAAAGAACATAATCCCTCAACAAAAATCCACGCACAAAGGAAACTTGAGCTCAATCCTATAACGCACAGCCGTGGCAGACAATACCCCCCTCCCACCAGCCCATCCGTGCCTCTTCAGGAACGCTAAATGCCCTGTGGCAAAAAAAAATAAAATCAGTCTTGATCCCTCCCAGCCCGGCTGATTAGAGGCGCCCCGCTCCGGGTTTGGCCCATTAGCGCATGGCACACACACGGCACGGGCGGCCCACTGAACGTTCGCTGCCGTCCTCAAGGGCCTGTTCTCATCCGCTGCTGATTGATTGATTGATGAAAGTGTGTGTAAAAGTGATGGTTCTGTCCGAGCCGTGCTCAAGAGGTGAAAGTCAAATCCCAATCCCTTCCTCAACTTTCCCACATCTTGATTGTGATTGCAAGTGTAAAAATCAGATTGATTTAATCAAGTTGGCATGCTCTAATTGATGGTTGCCATGAAAATGCACACTTTATGCTATGTTTTTATGCTGTTCAAAATTTGGTTTTCGGTAAAGATTAAGTATAATGCATATATATATATATATATATGAAGAGTTCAGATGCAAAAGCCTCTAAATGCCATTTGAAATTTTCTTCTAAAATGACCATTTTTATCAAGCTTGTATATTTATGTTCAGTAATTTCACTTAAATGACAATTAATAGGTAATCTTCATTGCCATTTAAGTGAAATTACTGAACTTAAATATACAAGCTTGATAAAAATGATCATTTTAGAAAAAAAATTCAAATGGCACTTAGAGGCTTTTGCATCTGAACTCTTCATATATATATATATATATATATATATATAGAGCTAAAAAAGCATAATGTTGTTTTGTTGAGGGCAGGGCAAGTACAAACACAGGCCAGCTGCAAAGATCCTTATTATTCAGCTCTATTGGAGAATTGTTTTTCAGTAAAGGAAACTTGTCCTGCATATTATGTTATAATATTATTTATTTTTCAGAATTGAATTTGAATCTCTGATTTCAACATTCGCAATTGCAAGTCATAAAAAAAATCAGAATTGTGTGGTAAAAATTTAACGTTTTTTTTTTTTACTTTTTATTGGTGGAAACAAGTTTTCATAGCATATTATGGAAGCTTGTTTCCGCTTTGAATGAAAAATAAAAAAGGTAATTGCGACTTTTTATCTCACAATTCTGACATTATTTTCTCTTACAATTGCGAGTTTACATCTTTACAAGTCCGAATTTCGAGATATAAAGTCACAATTGCGAGATATAAAGTCAGAATTGCGTGATATAAAGTTGTAATTGTGAGATATAAAGTCAGAATTGCGAGATATAAAGTCAAATTTGCGTGATATAAAGTCGCAATTGCGTGATATAAAGTCAGAATTGTGTGATATAAAGTCCCAATTGTGAGATATAAAGTCAGAATTGCGAGATATAAAGTCAGAATTGCGTGATATAAAGTCACAATTGTGAGATATAAAGTCAGAATTGCGAGATATAAAGTCCGAATTGCGAGATATAAAGTCCGAATTGCGAGATATAAAGTCAGAATTGCGAGATATAAAGTCCGAATTGCGAGATATAAAGTCAGAATTGTGAGATATAAAGTCAGAATTGCGAGATATAAAGTCAGAATTGTGAGATATAAACTTTATATTACTTTATATTACGCAATTCCGACTTTATATCTCGCAATTCTGACTTTATATCACGCAGTTGTGAGATAAGAAGTCGCAATTATTTTTTTATTTTTTTAATTTAGTTGTGGAAACAAGCTTCCATAGCATATAGAATAGAATATGTCACCTAAAAAACATAGATTTGCATAATTTTGCTGTGGTGAGGCAGGTGTAAAAATTAGTAGGTCAAGTACAAACTCAGGCCGGCAGCCTTTTCTTTGAGTTATTTGGAGAATACAAAAAAAGAAAAGAATTGTTTCTTTAGATCTTTTCTATACAGAAATGTGTTTGTGTAATTTCTTAATGTTCTTTTATGACACCAGGCTTTGCATTTAAGTTATTATTCGGGGTTGAGGTTTCAGAAATGTGCGTTTTTATGAGTTTCCGATGACCTTCTCTAAGCATCTTGGGTTTCCTTTGCTAACGAAATGCATTTGTAGGCCAGTCTCTCGAAACAAAGCTGCAGTGATGATCTCATTTTCAAGTCAGGTGTTCGGAGACGTCTGTCAGAAATATGGGGATCGGGGTGAGGTGCAACAAAAGATGCACGGCAGGAACTTGAACTGGGTTTGTGGCATCAGCATTGTGTACTGTGATATAGGGCGATGCAGGTTGTGTTTCCTGCATGTGACGGTTTAATAATAGCACCCCAGCTTCCAAGATGCACAATAATGCTGCTACCTGAATCTCAGCCAAAGCGTTTTTAATGCGTCCCTCAGCTTCGGCTTTGGGCACACGAGTTCGCAGTGGGAGAGCGTGGGTGAGGCCGATGTAATCTCGTGTTTGGAAGCGTAAGTGTTCAGCCCGGGTCGTCTGTGTGGTCTTTCTCTCTCGGTGCATTCGCAGAATGGCAGTCGAACGCAGCCCGTGTGAAGATTACATCGACGGCTTGCAGAAACTAGGCCACGCTCTGATGTGTTTCAGGGTGAAGGAACCTCACCTGTGATATCACCGAATAGGGAACGAACAATGCGTGCGTCTCTAGTCGGCACGTGCCTTCAGAAATTATGTTGCATAACATGGAAAATGTGGCTTGCTAACGTGCCGCTAGTAATATTTAAGAAGCTAATCCGACTTTAACCCTCTGGGGTTCTTCGTTTAACAGTCACACTCGGGACCTTCGGGTCAAAATTGACCCGAAGGGCGGGATTCATATTTAAAAAAGAAAGTCATAAAAAAATAAATTTACTTGTTTTTTACAATATTTTTTCTTTTCTTTTTTGGTGTTTTGAGAAAAATTTCAAAAACAAAAAAATTTATAATTAGTATTAATGCAATAATTATGACCAAATTTTCCCACATTGAATATAATAGAATATATATATATATATATATATATATATATATATATATATATATATATATATATATTTTAAGGCTGTATTTCATTGGTGTTTTGAGAAAGAATTCAAAAACAAAAAAATGTATAATTAGTATTAATGCAATAATTATGACCAAATTTTCCCCCATTGAATATTATAGAAAAAAATATTTAATTTTTTTAAGGCTGTATTTCATTGGTGTTTTGAGAAAAATTTCAAAAACAAAAAAAAGTATAATTAGTATTAATGCAATAATTATGACCAAGTTTTCCCCCATTGAATATAATAGAAAAAAAATATTTAATTTTTTTTTTAAAGCTGTATTTCATTGGTGTTTTGAGAAAAAAATCAAAAGCAAAAAAATTATAATTGTATTAATGCAATAATTATAGAATTAATATTAATGCAATAAACATTGAATATAATAGAAAAAAATATTTATTTATTTATTTATTTATTTAAGCTGTATTTCATTGGTGTTTTGAGAAAAATTTCAAAAACAAAAAATGTATAATTAGTATTAATGCAATAATTATGAACAAATCCCCCCCCCCATTGAATATAATAGAAAAAAAATACTTTTTTATTTTTTTTATTATTTTTTTTTTCTAATAATTTTTTTATTAGATTTTTATTAAAATTTAAAATTTTTATTAAAATTTTTTAAAATTTTATTTTTATTAAAAAGCATTTTTTTTCCTAATAAAATTGCTTTTATGAGGCCTAGGCTTGACTCCAAAATGAAATACAGCTTTAAAAAAAATATTTATTTATTTATTTATTTATTTTTAAAGCTGTATTTCATTTTGGAGTCAAGCCTAGGCCTCATAAAAGCAATTTTTGAAATTAGATGGATGCCATCTCGTGGACAAACTGAGCTTTTTAAAAATGCAAAACACATGTATAATAGGGCTGCACGATGTATCACTTTAACATCGATATCGCGATGTGCGAATCCACGATAGTTACATCGCAAGGATGTGCGATGTCACTCATATCGTAGTTAATCCGTGATTCGTGATCAGTAGGCTACGTGCCAGCAGCTCCCCGGCCCGTAAGGCTTGTGATTCGCGGATTAAATGCAAAGTTTAACCATCATAGTGTGCGTTTATCAATTTGCAAGTCCTGTCAGTTTAAACATCAAGCGCAAGAAGACTGGAACTTGCGCGTTATTTTCTGTCAGTCTTACTAAAGCGCATTTTTGTCCCGCCAAAGCTTGACCGGTGAATGATGTGTGATGCAGATGACGATGAGTGAGTGACTTCTGCGCTCGTTTAAATGAGAAAGTGAAAGTCCCAGTCGCGCGTGCAGTCTCACCGTCTTCAAACGGTCTTGATCTCTCTCCCAGTCTCGCGCATATAATGATTTGAGTTGACTAATATCTTTGAGAATACATTACGGTAAATGGTCGGAAGACAAGTTATTTTTTTTTCTGAACTACTACTGGTTGTGAATTGCCGTTCCACATCCAGATGACATTACATAAACCACACTTTGAATAATAAAAAAAAGCTATCCAGTGATGAAATGTTTTCTCTGTTGACACAAATCTTGTGCGATTTTCTAACCTGCCTGGATAATCACACGTGTGGCGTGGTCCGTTAATGACGCGTCCGATTCGCGAACTAATGACTCGTTTGAACCGATTCACTTTAATATATGGTTAAAACAACTGATCTATTCAACACTGAACTGAAGATACATAAATCGGAAACACTTCACAATAAGGTTACATTTATTAAAGTATAGTAAACTACATTAATAATAGTAATTCATTACATTTATATAGCACTTTTCTCTGCACTCAAAGTGCTTTATATAGGGGGAAGGGGACTCTCCTCAACCACCACTAATGTGCTGCATCCTGTTAACATAACCTGTTAACAACATTAGTAAACATTCAATTAATATTAGTTTCTTTCTATGCGGATTTACTCCATGACAAAACCACCCCAGTCATTCTAGAATGATTCATTCTTTCCAAATAGAGCTATTCAAGTCGTCTGGGGAAATTGTTCTAATATCGCAATATATATCGTGGAAATATAAAATATCGCAATGCCATTTTTTACCAATATCGTGCAGCCCTAATGTATAATCTGAATTTTTTTGGTGTGTTTGTGTGTGTGGATGTGTTTGTTTTGCACTCTTGATGTTTTATAGATTCACCCCTTCACTGTTGTGTGCTTTTTTTCAAGATCGTTGCTGATTTGTAGATTGTACGCACAAAAAAACTCAGTATTTTCACATTTTTGCAAATTTCCCATTCATTTCCTATGCGGGTCATTTTTGACCCGAAGGTCCTGAGTGTGACTATTTTTTTTTTACGACCACTTAGACGTTTCAAATCCTGTCCCCAATTTTTTGGTGGGGTATTCATACACCAAGTACCAATAAAGTCACCAAGTTTCGGACCATTCCGATGAAGCTACGATTTTAAACATTTTTTTATTTAAACGCCTCGGGTCATTATTGACCCGAAGAACCCCAGAGGGTTAACATGCATAGACAATATCTGAGTTTGGGGGGGAAACCTGTTTGAAAACAGTCAGCATTAATGACGTTTTAAACTCTCGTGAATGCAACAGGATGTGATGCATAAGAATAAATTCATAAATTCATTGCTATATTATGAATTCGCAGGTTACGCAGCAAAAAGACGTTCCCGTATCCAGCGGTCGTGGAAGTGGATGGAGACTCATCTGATGGTAACGTGCTTGCTATTGCATTTCTTTGTTCCGATCAAACGCTTAACAATAACAAAGTGCCCATATGTCCCAAAAGAACTACATTTCAATTGTGTGTAGTGTTCGACTTTGGAGAAGAAGCGACTGCTAAATGGAAATTAACAACAAAAAGCGCTCTAAAGAGTAAAACAATCTTTTTGGTTCTTTTCTCTTTCTCTTGATTGTTGGTTTGAATTAACACCCCAATAAGTGAATCACAAAGACTGACGGTTGTGTTTCTGGCTCAGCTTCTCGGCTTTTTGCTTCTGTGGAAGTACACAAACATGAAACAGACATTATTTGAAATATTTACTCAGCAGATGTGTTTTTTTTTTAAATCCATCACGGAAAAGGAAACGGGGTTGGGAATAAACGCAGTAATTTGGTTCTTCTCTTCATGGATTACTGTCACTCACCATCAGCCGCTGTGTGCGCTTGCCAGTCCTGTTTGCGATTTCTGGGCTTGTGCTGTACCTTGAAATATTTGCCAAATGGATTTTATAGAGGCTGTAATTAAATTTAGTCCACCTTCACATGGTTTAGGAGGGCAGAGGCAGACTCTCTCCTTTGAGTGGGTTTTCCTGGTGCTGTTCTCAAACACTTCACATGCAGATTAACACAGAGATTTTATGATATGTTGACTTTTTAGAAATATTCGACCATGCACATGTAAATGTTTATAATTTACAATGGCAATAGAACTATAAAAGCATAAAATGTGCTGCATAAGTTTAGCCTAAAGTGACCTATTAGAAAGATGATGCATATTCGGGAAATTATGCTTTTTATCATCTTTACCTCTATTTCCAGTTTATATGAAACAGAAGATGTTTTGAAGACTGTTCAAGGTGCTCTTTTAAAATATTATCGGTAACACTTTACAACAAGGTTTCACTTGTTTACATAAATGAACATGAACTAAGAATGAACAAACTATTTACTAATACATTATTAAAATCCAAATCTGTTGACATTAGTTAATGCACTGTGAACTAATATGAACATTATTATTAACTAACATTAAAGGACTAGTTCACTTTTTAAAAAAAAACTTTTGCTGATAATTTACTCACCCCCATGTCATCCAAGATGTCCATGTCTTTCTTTCTTCAGTCGAAAAGAAATTAAGGTTTTTGATGAAAACGTTCCAGGATTTTCTCCATATAATGGACTTCAATGGGGTCCAAACGGTTCAAGGTCTGAATGAGAGTTTCAGTGCAGCTTCAAAGGGCTTTAAACGATTCAAGACGATGAATAAGGATCTTATCTAGGACCTTTCGAGTCATGACTCGAAAAAAGATTTGTTCATTTTGATGAACGAGTTCGAACAGGAGAGTCACGAACACTCATCACTGAACAGAGCAAGGCGAGCATTTGTGCTTATAAAACTTAAACTTTTTAATTTATTTTTGAAATGAGCGCTCGTTTCGCTTGATAAGACCCTTATTCATCGTCTTGAATCGTTTAAAGCCCTTTGAAGCTGCACTGAAACTCTCATTTGGACCTTGAACCGTTTGGACCCCATTGAAGTCCATTATATGGAGAAAATCCTGGAACGCTTTCATCAAAAACCTTAATTTCTTTGGGGTGAATGGGGGGTGAATAAATTATCAGAAAAAGTTTATTTAAAAGTGAACTACTCCTTTAACAAAGTTTGATAAATTCTGTACAGATTGATCCCTGTTATGTTATTTTATATTAGTTTATTTATATTCATTTACATTCACTCACTCTCTCTCTCTCTGTACCGGGGCAACCTGCACTCACTGTGACTGGGTCATGAGCTTTGAGTATGTGCATGAATGGGACTCGAGCGCGATGGGGGGAGGGGGGAATGGTACGACTGTTTGATTGACGCACTTATGGTCCAATGATTCTAGGTGGTCTCGGAAATGATTGGCTGAAGTTTTTCGAGTCCTGCCACAGATGATTAATATTATATTCGTTTCTCTAAATACCTGGATATGTAGCCTGAATGTATCCGTTGTGCGACTGCATGCACTGAACGGTTCAGGACAAATGCATGTACTGTTACACCCCTAGTATGTAGGAGGGCTGGGTATTGACACAAATCTCACAATTCGATTTGATTTCGATTCACAAGCTTGCAATTCAATTCAATTTCGATTCAATATTGATTATTATATGTCAGTTACAATAAATAGACATTTTTCTCAAGGAAATCAAATCTCTACTAAACTATGGGAGTCTAGTTGTAGCCTATAGGCTTCATTAGCCTAATATGAAGGTAATAATTAATTGTTTTGTAGCTATACAAACACTTAAATTACACTTTTATTTATTTTTATAATAAGAAGATTATATGAAATATAAACATTTAAATGGTGGCTGTCAGAAAACTTGCCAGATTTATTCAAATATGCATTAAATATTGAAGAACATTAAGATTATAATGCATATGTAATATGGTGTATATATTTAGCAAAATGCTCCTCTCTGGAGTTTTTTTTTCAAGCTGACTAATGAGTTGATGTGGGTTTTCTGAGGTAAATATGACGATACATTGATTACAAGCTGTTTAACTGACGTCTTTCCACGGTTGAAACGCTGATTGAGCGAATCAATGTGACATGATACGGTTTTCGATAAGTTGTACTCTATCTTTAACTCAACAAAACGCTATTTATGTTTTTGAATTTCTAAAGAAAATGGACGTTATTTGAAATTTGAGACTTTGTTTCATATCAATAGTAACAAAGGACAAAGATTATTGCGATTTTTTTTTTTTTTTTTTTTTTTTTTTTTTGATGCGCATTCAAATGAAACAGGATGACTAATCGATTCTGGAGATTTAACAATCGATATCGGTTCGTAAAAATGAGAATCGATTAATATCGAGAAATCGATATTTATTACCCAGCCCTAGTATGTAGGTGTTTTACTTGTGTTTTACTTGCTGATTCAAAATTATTCATATGTAATATTCTGCTTATGGAATTATATACAGAAAATTTTGACCGGCAAATATATACGGGTCAAAAATGAATTAAAAAAAGACTAAACTAGTGCTTTCAATGGAACCATCATTCTCGTAAATCACTAAATGTGAGACGTTACACATGCACACGCGACACACACGCACAAATTACTCGCTGACGGCCCGTAATTACCACTGGTTCGCTGGCCCTTTTGGATAGCAGTTATGGTGACATAATTCATTAGTGTTTGCCCAAAGAAATGATTTGAAATATTTAAAGTGCTCCTTCAAGCATAATAGCTATTAAAGGGGGCCACACGCAAGACTGAAGTGTTAAACGGTTTGTTGAAGTCAGCTGGGGTACAAGAGATGATAAATATAAATTATAGTTAATATACTGCACCAGTGGTTTTTAAAAAAGACTGCATGCGGCAGCCCTTCACGGATGCACGCCACAAAATGCACAACGCCCACAAACAACACTTCACTTTCACAACTCTGAGAGGTTAGTGCATTGCTTATGCCTGGCTACACAAATTTGATTACCAACAACATGTTTTGTACACCTGCAACCCACATACAAACAGTCAGTGCGCTCGCAGGGTGCAAATACCCTTATTCGATTAAGAAGAGTTGAAAACTTTGCACTTTAAAAGTAGATTCGCTCTACACTTTGTGTTGTTTGTGTTTGTAACGTAATTTGTTCAAAGCGCTCGTTATAACTGGTGACAAAGCCTTCTGGTAACAATATGTTTTTTTCTCGATGTATTTTTTATCATTTATGAGCTTAGGTGCAAATGAATAAAATCAGACAACTGTGAAACGTGATCACATGACGTGCCGAGCAGGTGAAGATGTAGATTTTTGTTTTTGTCTGGTAATTTATAAGGTGAAGGAAATGTGGTGCTCCAGAAATGTAAAAGTTTAAAAGTCTGACTCTGAAAAAAACATTTATTGTTCGATTTATCATTTTTATTAATATATATATATATATATATATATACAGCAAAATTCCCAGTGTTAAATTAACACTCCTGGTGTACATATAGGACCAAATTAACACTCCTGGAGTTAAATGGACCTACATGTACACCAGGAGTGTTAATTTAACACTGGGGATTTTGCTGTGTATATATATTTATTTATTTATTTATTTATTAGGGCTGTCAAACGATTAATCGGATCCAAAATAAATCTTTGTGTTTACATAATATATGTGTGTGCGCTGTGTATATTAATTTTATAAATACACACACATGCTTGTATATATTTAAGAAATATTTTCATGTATATACTCTATATAGATTTATATATAATTTATATGATATGTAAATACAAATATTATATATATATATATATATATATATATATATATATATATATATATATATATATATATATATATATATATATATATATATATATGCACCCACATATATTATGTAAACACAAACTTTGAGCTATAAAAGGTCATATTATATTTGGATATATTATATATATATATATATATATATATATATATATATATGATATATTATATTATGGTCATATTATATTTGGATATTATATTTATATTATATTTGGATATATATATATTAGTGCTCTCAATCATTAAAAAAAACTAATTAATTGTACATTTTCTGTAATTAATCACGATTAATCGCACCTAACATTCAAGTTTGTTTTTTTTTTAATTTATATTATAATAATTTCAAATTCAATCTCTCAATTAATGTAGAAACAACATAAATACAGTAGCATATATTTTAAATGTTAATTACATCTTTTTACAAGAGAAGGCCAGTATCACGATACCAATACCATACTGATTCTGTATATTTTAAGATTTTATTTAAAAAATATTATTTAAAGAAAACATTATTTAATTATTTAAAACTATATTATTTTAAATAAATATTTATATATAAAATATTTACATTTATATATAATATAAATTATATATAAATCTATATACATGAAAATATTTCTTAAATATATACAAGCATGTGTGTGTATTTATATATATATATATAATAATTATACACAGTGAAACCACATATATTATGTAAACACAAACTTTTATTCTGGATGCGATTAATCACGATTAATCGTTTGACAGCCCTAACTGTAACACTCACCAAAGGATGACGGAAAAAAAAAGAAAAAAAAAAGAAAATAAAATACATTTTTGACAGTTTAATTTAAATATTTTAAATAAAGAAATAAATAATAAATATAGAAATAAAAATAAATAAATAAATATAGAAATAAATAAAAAAAATAATTTTAAATTAAAATATTTTAAAATTATTATTTAATATTGTAATATTTAATATACCCAAATTTAATATTTTAAAAAATATTAAAATTAAAAAATGATTATTTGTATGATTGTAAGGTGGTCCATGCCCTGCACGTACTCCAGTTTTGCACCTAATCTGGCTTTTAGGACCGAATCCGGTTGAAAGAATGACGTGTCCTAATAGGCGCTCCCACCGGCAAGGCCTCTTTTATGAGCTCGACTTGTTCATTGTCCGCATGGGCCGAGCAGCACCACAGACACGGCATTCATCACTTTGTCTGGTCTTTGTGTGTCTCCTTTTGAACCGAACAGCAGGAATTATTAAGGGCTTAACACGTACGGGGTCCCGATGACGGCATAAGCCTCTTCCCGAACCCGAGCGACCCTTCCTTATCCTTCCTAGGGTTAGGAAACGTTTGAGCCTATTCTTCACGTTATCGAGCGTCTGCATCAAGCGTTTGATTTCTGCTAAATAAACGAGCGATCCGAGCCGTATTCCCAGGGAAAGGTGAATGAGTCTGCGTTTGGGGAATTCCAGGGATTATTATTATTATTGGGAGCGTGAACGCGGCTCTCGCGAGCGTGGTTTTCCGGAGCACCTCGGCGTCTCGGGTCCCGCTGATTTAGGGAGCGTGTGAAATCCATGGCACCTCTCCTGCATTCCTGGCTGAATCGGTGCCATATCTGTGATGGACTGAGGCAGAAGAGCAGGCAGCCGGGGATGAATACGGCTTAATCTTTACACAGGCCACATGTGTGCGCATGATAACATGGATGCTTTCTTCCTGCGCTGGGTTATTCTCATCCGGCTGCCAGGTTGCTGCCTCGAACAGCCGTGTTTCGCTGCGATATTTAGCTTGCACCAGAAAAGAACGAAGGCACCTCCTAAGGAGGGGGTTAATGCATGTTTTTGGAATTGGAGGCAAAAATTGCTGTAATTCCTGACACATTTCGAGAGACAGATACGGCGCTTTTTCGCCGCAGACAATATGTAAGAGCAACTATAAATGTTTGATTTAAGTCCTCGTTGTGATGGAGATGAGATGAGGTTATTTTTGGGCACTCGTTTGACCGAACGGAGACCCATGCCTTTTGTTTCCAGTCATCTTTTTTGTTGTTGTTGTTGTTTTTTCCCCCACCCTTCTGGTTTTCCCAGGATCACTAGAACCTTCATTGTGATTGCATTAACATAAATGATTCTATAGCGTCCCCGTCTGTAATTACGGCCCATGTTTGCGCGGCCTTCGGCCTTGAGTCGAGATGAACCTCAGGTGTAGGTCTGGGCTCGTGTAATGAACAGACACACCGACTCTCTCCTCTCTGAACCTGCAACCGACTCGATTAAAAAAAACGCAGGATGTGCTGTGATGTTAACTCAAAATGAATAGACTCTCACTAATTGAATCTATCACATTCAGTGCAGTATACCTTGTGTGTTTGGACGGCTAACAAACGTTTTGCTTAGATACCTCTGAATATAATACATTTATTGTAGCATGCTAACCATATTTATTTATTTGCATGATTTATGCATGCATTTACGGGTTTTAATTGTTTGATTGTATTTGTGTTGTCGTATTTTCGTATGTCTTTGCATGTTTAATGCATGCATTTGTGTACTTGTGTGTTTGTATGTTTTATTTATTTGAATGTATTTGTTTCGTCGTATTTATTTATTTAGTATATCTTTGCATGTTTAATGCATGCATTTGTGTACATGTTTGTGTTTTATTTATTTATCTGATTGTATTTGTTTCGTCGTATTTATTTAGTATGTCTTTGCATGTTTAATGCATGCATTTGTGTACTTGTTTGTTTGTGTTTTATTTATTTGTTTGATTGTATTTGTTTCGTCGTATTTATTTTGTATGTCTATGCATGTTTAATGCATGCATTTGTGTACTTGTGTGTTTGTATGTTTTATTTATTTGAATGTATTTGTTTCGTCGTATTTATTTATTTAGTATGCATGTTTATTGCATACATTTGTGTACTTGTTTGTTTGTGTTTTATTTATTTATTTGATTGTATTTGTTTCGTCGTATTTATTTAGTATGTCTTTGCATGTTTAATGCATGCATTTGTGTACTAGTTTGTTTGCATGTTTTATGTATTTATTTTCTTTGTGTGCATATTGTTTATTATGTTTGTATTTGATTTGTTTTAATATGCATGTATGTATTTGTTTGCATGTTTTACGTTTATTTATGTGCATGTTTTTTGAGCTATTTAATTTTATTGCATGTATTTTTATTTATTTCAGATGAGACACGATAAAAAGAAACATACGCAGCTCTATCATCATCCTCTTTTGAGAGATTTGACTCTATGCAAACTCCGTCATAATTATTATTTTGGCACGTATTTCGCCTTTGCTCTTTGATGTATCTGTCGCACAAAGACATCAGAAATCATGACATCTGTTTGGAAAGCACGTTGTTTGTTTGCAGTAATAATACATCTGCATCTCCTTCAGTCGCTCCTTAGTTGTTCAAGTAGATACAATTGCAATGTCAGATGCACCTCTAATTGAAAAGTTAATTATCTTTCTGAAGCCATCAGCTGTCACTTACGAGGATCAGATACCGGCGTCCTCTCGGGGGACCCGCGCTATTTTGGATGTAATGGTTTGGGACCCTACATTTTGTTGCATGTGAACATTTGATCACTGAGCAGACCATTTATAGCTCACTGTTTAATTGAAGTCAAATTAGCAGGACTGTACGCAGTGTTTAATCTCACATAGGAATTGTTTTTTTAAATGTGGCTCAACTAACACAATCAAACTTTCCATTAGTCCACTTGTGTCTCTTGATGCCTTTGTTATTTTCTCATTACTCTTTATCTGAAACTCTGTGGCTCCCATAAAAATATCAAGAGAACTGAAGTATCCAGTGTTTTAACTACTATTCCTTACATTTCTGGAGTCATGAAACCAGAAATACTGCCTTAACATTCTCTAAACTGTAAGTGCAACTGTTTTCTTTTGTAGAGACACATATTTTCAAGCCACTCCCCTACATTTACTCACATTAAGACACTCTCAGACAGGAGCTCGCATGCAAAATCCTATACGTCTCTGTACTCGTGATGTGAAGCCTCAAAGTGGCGTCTTAACTCTTTCCCCACCAGCGTTTTTGAAAAGAGTTGCCAGCTGCGGCCAGCATTTTTGGATCACTTTCACAAAAGTTTTAATGGGCCGCAGAATATTTTGTTGTATGGATAATCTGAACATGCAACATGCAATATCTGACCATGCAATGCAATATCTCAAAAAGAACCGACCCTCTACTTTTAAACAACTATAAAAAAAATGCTTCATGCTTTCTTTTTTTAATCAACACTGTGTGTAAGTTTCATAAAAATCTACATTTTGAGCAAAAAGCTGAGAGAATCTGTCAAAGACTACATCCAGTTCGGATTCTTCACGATGATGAATTACATCCTTTGTGTTTTTACTAGGGCTGTCAAAACGATTAATCGCGATTAATCGCATCCAAAATAAAAGTTTGTGTTTTCATAATGTGGGTGCACTGTGTATAATTATTATATATATATATATATATATATATATATATATATAAATACACACACATGCTTGTATATATTTAAGAAATATTTTTATGTATATTCTGTATATAGATTTATATATAATTTATATTATATATAAATATAAATGTTTTATATGTAAATAATATTTTTTTCTTAAATATACATGCATGTGTGCTTTATATATATATATATATAATAATTATACACAGTGCACCCACATATATTATGTAAACACAAACTTTTATTTTGGATGCGATTAATCGCGATTAATCGTTTTGACAGCCCTAGTTTTTACAGTCCTACAGCTTGTGGCTCGTCAGTTTATTCTGTAACATTGAGCAGTTTTGATTCATATGTTGTTTAATGTTGATGATCACATTATTTTACATATGCTTCAGATTACATGCAGTATATCAGCCCGTTCTCATCCCAAAGCGCCATATACGACGCTTTTGCAAAAGCGTAAATATCGAACGCACATGGCACCCTTTAGCGCCAAATGAGACGCAGAAATATTAGGTCCAAAAGCGCCCCCTAGTGTTCTAACCCTTACCCCACACCATACCTAAACTTAACCAAAACGAAAGCGTCTAATTAGACGTTAAAGGGTGCCGTGAGCGCCGCATTTTTACGCTTTTGCAAAAGTGTCAAATATAACGCTTTGGGATGAGAATGCGTTGAGTATATCGCTTGTTAATGCTTCTTCGTGTGTGTTTTGATCTGGAGTTTCAGTACTCTTTCAGTAGATGTGAAATAGCGCCCCCTAACGTATAACATATAAAAACACACGTATAACATATGAAACGCAACTAGAGCCAGACCGATATATCGGCCGAAATTAAGTTTTTCCAAACTATCGGTATCGGCAGTTATAATGCCCGATAAATGAATGTTTCAAAAATAAAATAAAAACGGACGAAACAAGCTTGAACCATGCTTGAACCAAAAAATAAATATAAAAAATATCTGCAGATATATCGGAATATCGGATTTTAAAACCCAAAAATATTTGTATCGGTATCGGCCTTCAAAATCCTTTATCGGTCGGGCTCTAAACACAACACACGTCACGTATAACATATGAAACACATGCATGTGTAACGTATCACATATGAAACACACGTATAACATGAAACATGTGTAATGTATAACTTATACGCAGAGGGCGCTATGCCTCATCATATTTCCTTGTCTTTAAAGCACAGTATCTACACTGGACGTGAATGATGTTTTTGGTGCCGCACTAGCTCAATGATGCTGTGCACATCAAAGTGAACGTTGCAAATCCATTTCTACTAGCTGAGAAATAGCTTGAGCACTTGGAGTTCGTCAAAAACGTGTCGCCACATCTAGTGTAGACAGCATCACTGATTATAATGGGTTCTCTCTGCTTTTTCTCGTGACACCGCTTACATATAGACAAGTTGTGACATTTTGAGTAGATTCATCACCTGCTTTTACAAACTTGTCCATGGTTTGATGGTTTTTCCTATGGTAGATGCTTCATGGGAATCAAACGCTGACCTTGGCATTGGCCTACAGGATCTGAACGCTTTCTTATAGTATTTCACTGGTCTTCCTCTGCAAGTTTTGTTGTCTTGAATATTCTTATTTTCAAGACTCTGATCACTTACTTACAGTCAAGACATTGGCATGTTAATTTCACGTTGATGATAAAGCACACACTTCTTGCATTTTTTATGTCGCTCATAAATAGAGACTTGTGTGCTTTCTGTCAATTACTTGGTACAATTAAATGTGGGCAGTTTTTCTCCTTTTAATAGTTTAGGTCAGTGTAGTGGGTTGAAGAATATTTTTTTCTGTTTTAATTAGAGGTACCGCTTTCTCCATGGTAACAAATTATTAATGCTTTTAGATACATGATGTGATATATATATATATATATATATATATATATATATATATATATTGTAATATATATATATTTATATACAGTGCTTAACTAAAGTTGATTAAAAATAGAAATTAAAATCATCTTTTGGAAATGGATCTTAATGCCTTAATTAAAAAAAGAGCCTTTAAGGACACCAATTTCCTTTTGTGAATGAATAATGTATCGTAAATAAATTAATGTTCTTCCTTAAAATACAGGGTCATAAGTCAGGACACCCTTGAGAGGCAGATTTATATTTTTAAAGGCCAGTTATTTCATGGATCCAGGAAAATACTCCAGGTAAATGCATCCTGATAACGTTCCCTTGGCCTTTGGAGTTAAAATATCCGCACATGATCACACACACTTCACCACACCTAGAGATTGGCATGGGGTGCTATCCGTAAGATCATCTCTCAATGCAAATCAGTGAAAAATACAGCCCATCAGTAGGTATGGTGAAGGGTATGTGATGTGTCAATCGCGAGTTAACAATGACATTAATGCGATTAATCGCGAGTTAACAATGACATTAGTGCGATTAATTGCGAGTTAACTATGATATTAATGTGATTAATTACGAGTTAACTATGACGTTAATGCGATTAACCGCGCGTTACCGATGACATTAATGCGATTAATCGCAAATAAACAATGACATTAATGTGATTAATCGCGAGTTAACTATGACATTAATGCGATTAATCACGAGTTAACTATGACATTAATGCGATTAATCGCGAGTTAACAATGACATTAGTGCGGTTAATTGCGAGTTAACTATGATATTAATGTGATTAATTACGAGTTAACAATGACGTTAATGCGATTAACCGCGCGTTAACGATGACAATGCGATTAATCGCAAGTTAACAATGACATTAATGTTATTAATCGCGAGGTAACTATAACATTAATACGATTAATCGCGAGCTAACTATGACATTAATGCGATTAATCGCGAGTTAACAATGACATTAATGCGATTAATCGCGAGTTAACAATGACATTAATACGATTAATCGCGAGTTAGATATGACATTAATGCGATTAATCGCGAGTTAACAATGACATTAATGCGATTAATCGCAAGTTAACAATGACATTAATGCGATTAATCTCGAGTTAATGTGATTAATCGCGAGTTAACTACGACATTAATGCGATTAATCGGGATTTAACTGACATTAATGCAATTAATTGCGAGTTAACGATGTCATTAATGCAATTATTCGCGAGTCAATAATGACATTTATGCGATTGATCGCGAGTCAACAATGACATTAATGTGATTAATCACAAGTTAACTATGACATTAATGTGATTAATCATGATTAAATATTTTGTTTAACAGCACTAGTATGTATATACTAGTATATTTTAGTAAATATATGTGAGTAAACCTCCCTCTTACCTTTATATACCTATATAACTCTTGTCTTTATATACATCACCATATCTGTGCACATAGGCCCTTTTAAAAACATTTGAAATGAATTGCACTTGTAAAATTGGCAGAGATTGGCCAGAAATTCATTCAGAGACAGTTAAAGATGAGCCATCGTCCCTGTACAGTATTCCCACGGCATGAAACTCACGACAGATTCAGAGCTCGGTTTTACTGTAATTAGGGAAATACTCTAAATGTCATTTTGAATCTTCATACCACTACAATGAATTCCACACTTTTGATATTACTCGCGGTGACTCATCGTATTGAACAGGACTGAGTGCTCTGACTCTTTGTTGTGGCACTTTCCGTTTCTAAACTCCTACGGCTTACTTGAAGCAAACCATCGCCGGTCTTTCCACAACAAGCTGTTGATTTAGAATAATGTTCTGAGAGACTGGGAAAATTGATGTAAAGCAACTAGCACGAATCCCAAAAGCCATGCAAACCACACAAAAAAGTGACTTTTTTTCCACAATGGATGCGTATTTCCCGTCTCTGATGGGCGTCTCGTGAAATTCAATTGCGTATTCAAAGATCACCGACTCTGTAACCCCGTGCTCATGAGTATCCAAAAACAAGGTCTGTCCCCGTCAGTTATCTTAAATCTAGCCGTTTAAAAGAATCAAGGAGTGAAAGGAAACGTTTGACCTTAAAGTCTTTGTGGTCGCTTTCACGTTTTGCGTGGGTTATTTCCTACCAATTATAAAAAAAAGTATTGCGGTCATGAGTGTTTCTGAAACTATGCGTAGTCAATATTGGAGGTAAATATGATCTCAACCAAAGAAATGCATAATGATTTTCACCTCTGTCCTGAATTCAGCAGCAACAACCTAATCTTAAAAGCACAGGCCTTATGTTTCAACCGATACGGTTCAGATCGGGAACAAACGAGATGCCATCCGTGCTGTTGAAGAATGTCGGTGTGGAAGTGTCCAGCTTTGGCTCCAATATGCCTCGCCACCATCACCCAAGCCTTCGCACGGTGTCAGACGCCGATATGAGACGCCACCTCTTATCGGCGCCAATCCAGATTAACTCAAAGACACGCTCCCCCTACATTTCTGGGCCCACTTGCTCCAAATTTGGGCAGCGTTTGACTTGTTTTTGAGCTGTGGCGAACCTAAGGCAAACGGAGAGCCCTGGCCAAGGCGCTCACAATTAGCCACATTTCCCAGGGCTGCGGGCCTGTGGGTTTACTGGACGGCTGAGGCTTAAACCCCCTCGTGTCCCTTCGGGAATCTCGGCCAACTCGGAGCCGCCGGCGTCCCTGGAGTGATCGCTGAGAGGTGGATGGGGATGATATGCCTTCCAAAAGAGGCCATTTGCATCCTGCTGAATTCTGAAAGGGATAAAAGAAACGTGTTGGCTGGAGGTGTGTGTGTGTGGACCGAGAGCTGCCTTCACTTCTGTCCTGTTTGTGTTCACACACACACAGCCGTGCAAAAGTTTGGGGTCGGTTCGAGTTTTAAATGGTTTTGAAAGTCTCTCCGGCTCACCACGGCGGCATTTGTTTCACCAAAAAATGAAGCAAAAATTCGTTTTTAAATTGAGAAATATTATTAGGATTTAAAATAGCTGTGTATATAGTAAAATTGAATTTATTCATGTGAATTTCTTCAGTCGTCAGTGTCACATGATCCTTCAGAAATCGTTATAGATTAACCATTTGGTCCCACTTTATATTAAGTGGCTTTTACATTTAAAAATAAGTACAATGTACTTATTGTGCTCATGTTGTATTGTAAATCACGTTTGCTGCTATTGAGGGGTGATACGGGTAAGGTTAGGGACAGGTGTGGTGGTATGGGTAGGTTTAAGTGTAAGGGATGGGTCAGCTGTGTAATTACATATGTAATTACATATATTAATTACAGCTGTAATTACATGCTGGTATTTTTAAAATATAAGTACAATATAAAAACATGTATGTACACAATAAGTCCATTGTATCAAATTACTCATTTCAAATTAAATACATGGTACTTAAAGCCACTTAATATAAAGTGGGACCAACCATTTTTATTTGTATTGTGTCATATGTCCTGAATATTGTCCAGATATGTCATGATGAGCTTTGTTTTTGTCTGTTAAATTTAAATTTGTTCATAAGAAATTTAAAAAAAAATTATAAAATAATGACAAAAGCACCTAAATATTAGCAAAACATAAATAGAAAATAAAATCTACTTATTCAAATAAATAAATAAATAATTGGGCAAGTCAGTATTTTTGTCTTGTTTTCCAGTAAAATGTCTAAACATTATTTAATCGGGATATATTACTTAATTTTTAATTTACATGTCTGAAATGTGGAATTTATTAAAATTAAGTGAGTTTGTGCTTAAAACAGGAACATATGGGTTCAGAAAAATAAATGTATTTTGAATTAAGCCTATTTTTCTGACTGATATTTGTTCTTTTAAGCATAAACTGACTTAATTTTGACATTTTTTTTTAGACAACAAGATTTAACATATCTACTTTTGACTCTCAAGTAAAGCAATAATGATAACTCAATAACTTTGCTGCTTCATATTTTTTGTGGGGAATCTGATGCATTTGTTTTCAGGATCTTTTGTTAAATAGAGAATTCGTCATTTTAGAGAATATATTTTTAATAAAATGTCTTTACTGGCACTTCTGATCAATGTAATGCATCTTTGCTGAAAAAGTATTATTTTCTTTTAAAATAACTCATTGACCCTAAACTTATGAACATGCACTGGAAACTTACAGAGTCACTATTTCATTTAAATGTTGCATTAAATGATGTTTTTTTGTGTTTGTCATGCAGGGTGTGGGAGAAATGGCAAGCTTTTGCATTTGAATTTATTCACAATAGATGGTTGTATTAGATTGTGTTTGTGTTTGGTCTGTCATTGCATTGCAATTGTCAGAAACACAGTGGTAAAAAGAAAAAAAAATGAATTAGTGGACGTATCATGAGGAATCAACTCGGTCTTTTGAGATAAAACTTCATTGTATAATGAAAACAACTTTCAGATTCAACACTTCTTTCAAAAAATATTAATTGAAATGTATCTAAGTTTGCATTGACAAATTGGATTGGAAGTGTGCAAAAACAAGTGTCAATTAAACATAAAAATATGAGGAAAATATTTTATAATTATAAGGGAGGAACAAAACCATAAACTTGGTGTAGGTATTTATCTGCATATATTATTTGCCAAAAAATGCAAACTACAGCTACTATGCAAAAAAAAGACAGGAAAAACATAAAATATATACTATAATCAGTTATTAATATTTCTTGTTTGTGCATGTGTTCATAATTTCTCTGTATGACAGCCTGGCCACAAAAAAAAAAAAAAAAAAAAAATCTTCACAACTAATTTGGATTAGGTTAGGATTATTTTTTGGAAAAGGGAAAATTATGTCCATTTATGGCACAAAAGACGTTTGTGCAAATGATAAGTGGACCTCAAGGGGAAAAAATTAATAATACATTTATGATATGCGCTGATTTACAAGTATTACGTATGACTGTAACTGTTAATTCAGACATCAAACATTTCCTTCCTTATCTCTGTCGGCTCTACCCAAACGGTTTTGATTAATTCACACAGGAAGTGCTTGTGAAAGAGATTTATATCACAATTCATCTGCAAAATAATCAAATCATTAGCCGTTAATGACAGCAGGATGACGGATGGTGTGGATATTTGCCCGGTCCCAGTAACACTAGCGCCCGTAGACACACTGCTAGACCGTAATTGTGTTTCTGCTGTTCTGAGATCAGTCGCGCAGACGATCCTGATCTTAATGAAGTCGTCTGCGGCGCCGGCAATTACTGACTTCTGTCACTATCACCGGGGGCAACGAGGTTTGGGAGAAGCGGGAAAACGCTCCCTTTGGTTGAGGGATCCCCCATTGCGTTCAATGCCGTGATGTAGAGTGCTTGTCAAAAGCAACGTGGAGTATCGCAGGATTAATTGGTCGGAGAAAACAAGTGGAAAGTGTCTATCAATAGAGCGTAATTGAAACTCGTTTACTTCTCAGTGTAATCAAACCGGCGCTGTGTTTCTCAGGTTTGAAGACTCGTCCAAATGTTATTTATTATTCTCCATTTTAATCTGTATTTTTTTTCTCATTACTTTTTTTTTGTTGCAGAAATTAATACTTTTTTTATTTAGTGAGGATGCATTACATTCATCAAAAGGGACTTGTTTTGTGTATTGTTACAACGTATTCTATTTCATATTTCACTTTCTATTCATCAAAAAGAGCTGAAAAGACAGTTCCGACTTTATATCTCGCAATTCTGACTTTATATCTCACAATTCTGACTTTATATCTCACAATTCTGACTTTATATCTCGCAATTCTGACTTTATATCTCACAATTCTGACTTTATATCTCACAATTCTGACTTTATATCTAGCAATTCTGACTAACTCGTAATTTCGACTTTATATCTCGCATTCTGACTTTATATCACGCAATTCGGACTTAATATCACGCAATTCTGACTTTATATCTTGCAATTCTGACTTTATATCTCGCAATTCGGACTTAATATCACGCAATTCGGACTTAATATCACGCAATTCTGACTTTATATCTCGCAATTCTGACTTTATAAAATGCAATTCTGACTATATCACGTAATTTGGACTTAATATCTCGCAATTTCGACTTTATATCTCGCAATTTCGACTTTATATCACGCATTCTGACTATATCTCGCAATTCTGACTTTATATCTCCCAATTTGGACTTTATATCTCGCAATTCTGACTTTATATCAGTCAATTCTGACTCTATATCTCACAATTCTGACTCAATATCACGCAATTCTGACTTTATAAAATGCAATTTTGACTTTATATCTCCCAATTTGGACTTTATATCTCGCAATTCTGACTTTATAAAATGCAATTCTGACTTTATATCTCGCAATTGTGACTTTATCAGTCAATTCTGACTCTATATCACGCAATTCTGACTTCATAAAATGCAATTTTGACTTTATATCTCGCAATTACGACTTTATATCACGCAATTCTGACTTTATATCACAATTCTGACTTTATATCTCGCAATTCTGACTTTATATCTTGCAATTCTGACTTTATATCACAATTCTGACTTTATATCTCGCAATTGCGACTTTATCACGCAATTCTGACTTTATATCACGCAATTGACTTAATATCTCGCAATTGTGACTTTATATCTCACAATTCTGACTTTATAACGCAATTGTGACTTTATAACACGCAATTGTGACTTTATATCTCGCAATTCTGACATTAAATCTCGCAATTCTGACTATCACGCAATTCAGACTTTATTTCTCACAATTCTGACTTTATATCTCACAATTGCGACTTTGTCACGCAATTGCGACTTTATATCACGCAGTTCTGACTTTATATAAAAGTCGCAATTACCTTTTTTATTTTTCATTAAGTGGCGTAAACAAGCTTCCATAGAAAACAGCTATTTTAAATACTAATAATATTTCACTATTTTTTTTTGTTTTTGTTTTTGTATTTGATCAAATAAATGCAGACTTGGTGAACAGAAGAGACTTTCAAAAATCAAAAGGACCCCAATAGTTTGTTTTATGCATGCAGTTTTATGACTTTTGAGAGACTAGAATATTTGTTTACTGATCCTTATTTTTTTTTTTATCTGGAAAATAGTATATGTATTTCCTCATAAAGCTCTTTTAATGAAATTGAAATTGAAGACCATGTTTGACAAGCTGCAACAAGACAAACAGCGAATCCCTCTTTGCATTTTATGGAGTATTTTCTGGATCTGACGTGATTGACAGGTTGCTCGGCTCTCGTCATCAGAGAAGAACAATAATGATGTGCGCCGCGGATAAATCAAGAATTGTCAATTTTGATTTCACGGTGACCTTAAACAGAAATGGTGATCAGCCACAGCATCTAAAAATATACACTTTCTCTGATTTCAATCTAAACACTTAAAAGTTCACGTTATTTGTTAAGCAGATTTATTAAAGAGAAAAAAATACAGCTTTACCTAATGTATTGTATGCGGCAAACATCACGTCGCTGCTTTAATGTTTGCTTGTTATGTTACATAGGTAATTTTCTAAAAAAAAAAAAAGTTAAAGATGCTTCATGAAAATGCTTTTACTTGCAAGAATGTTAATAGAATCAAGTCTGAAATGCTGTTTTGATTGACGTAATGCTGGAGTTCGTCACAATTCACCTCTTTCCGCCCCGTTACGGTCGTGATTGACTGTAGCACAGGTGTGCTCTGATGCTGACGGATGTTGCCATGGTTACACACTGTTTTCCAGCCCATGCAATTATGCATAAAAGATGAACTTCACTCTTTAGCAAATTAACAACAGGTAAAGCGTACTGTAGTCCCCGATCGTCTCGGAAGCCGGCGAGTTTTCCCTCATAAAAGCTTTCTCCAACTGATGTGTTTGTGCTTGTCAGGCGAGGGCTTTTCATGGCAGGCAATCACTCGCTTTGTTTGCGAACTTTAGGAATTTTAGGAATCACTGTGTGGTTTGTCTCTTAAATTACTGTAATAAAGTTGCATTTAAGCTCAAGCGCTTGAAACGGCTCATAAAACACAAGGGAAATCCCTCCCTGAACAAAATGAAAACTTTTTATTTAAGTCTGAATTTTGACAGAATTTCCTAAAACAAATGTATAGATTAATCTTTATTTATTTTTTTTCAATGGCAATGCATTTTTGCACTTGTTTTCTTTTTACGATGCCAGCTAATAATGTCCAGTCCGGCTGACGAGTGTATCATGATGTGAGTTTACTGACGCAGAGGAACATCATCATAATCTGTACACTTTTTCTCACACTCTTTCTGTTTCTCTTCCTCTCACTTTTTTCACATTTACAGATATGTATCGTGACTCACATGCAGCGTCTGCACTTTTTGGAACTGTTGTTTCATACGGTCTGCGGATTTTACATGTTTTTTTGTAACATTAGAAAGGGCTCAATTAATTGTTGATACATGTTTTTGATACACATAATTATTAAAAAAACATTTTTTTAAAAAATATGGTAGCACTTTTGCTTAAATCCTTCATATGCAATGCATTATAAAAAAAATTTAATGCACACCTTGTTATGCATTGTATGATTTATATTAATAATTGTATTAGTAACTAGTTATAATACATTATAACAACTATCTATTCATTGAACGAAAGTATAATGCGTTAAAACATGACAACCAAAGATGTAACAAGCAAATCTACAAAATTATACAAATCATCTTCTATTTGAAAAATTATTATGCATATATATATATATATATATATATATATATATTGTATAAAACTACAGATTCAAGAGGGTTTGTATAATATATTAATATATATATATATATATATATATATATATATTTACATGTACTTTTTAATAATGTATTATACATAAAATCTTTAAGTAAAGTGTAAATCATGCCTCCTGACCACTAGATGCATTTCTAAAATTTGAACTGTTTTTGAAAATGAAGCTTTTAAAAACAAATCATATTTTTTTTACTTATTTTTACTTAATTTATGTAGTTCAGATAACATAATATTTTGAGTTTCTGATGGTTAAATCAATCCACTTCATTGTATTAACTCAATTTTTCCATTTCAATGAACTTAATATTTTTAGAAGGGCTGTGCAAAAATTAATTGCGATTAATCGCATTCAAAATAAAAGTCTGTGTTTACATAATATATTTGTCTGTGCTGTATAAAATTATTTTGTATAAATAAATACACACACATGCATGTATATATTTAAGAAAATGTGTTATTCATATATAAAATATTTATATTTATATAATATATATTATATATTTAAATATATTTAAGCGCAAATAATTCTTAAGTATATACATGCATGCATAGGTATTTATATATACAAAATAATTATATACAGCACACACAAATATATTAAACAGAGACTTATATTTTGGATATATTTAACTTTTGCACAGCCCTAATTTTAAGTTAAACCAACAATATTTTTACAGTGTAATTATAAAATGTAATAATTTTGTTATTAAATGGAGTCTACCTCTGAGAAACTGACAAACTCTTGAAACTTTTCGTAGTTTTCAGTCTCGTGACCGACGCAGAGCATCAGTAAGCCTGTCATTTTTCATCTCAAAAGCAGAAAAACTAAAATATTTGAATATCATATGCAAGTGTTGTGCACTTCTGATCATATTCAACACTTGCTTTATTATTTCAATCATTACAAATAAAGGTACATTAAAGTGAAAAACACTTAAAGTACCCTAATGTATTAAAACAGTGATATTAAAAGTCCAAATTCAGTATAACCTTATTGATGATGCACTATGAAAGCAACTCGCTAAATGGTTTATTTTCTTTATAATGCTTTCCTATGGGAAAACGCTTAATGAGAAACTGTGTTGAGTGTATATTGAGCTCTTCTGCTTGCTTGTATATAGTATGCATCATTAATAATGTCTTAATACATGAAAACTATCAGTTGTAAAATGTATATTGTTGATTTACTCGTCTAATGTCTCAGCAAATATTGATTAATTTGATTAATGATAGTGTGATTTTGATTGGCAGCACAGGAATGTTTTTTTATGGTTTAATAGCGTGTCTCGTGCACTATATGATGAGGGATGGCAGGTTTTTGCTTGTTCATCAGTTTCACACTGTAAAAAGCTCCTTTATCTAGAAAGATCTTCAAATCAACATCCTGCCAGGGCCCTGCATGGGTGCGACTCTGGCTATCAGCGTCTCAAACGCTGCGCTTTCATGTCTAGGGAGTGTAAACTGTGTAGAAATTTAACCACACAGAAATCCGGGCAGTTTTGCTGATCTAATAGATGCTGTTATTTCTGAATTCAGTTATTATTAACGTGTAAACTCTACTAGTTTTGCTAGATCTTGCGTTAGAAATCAATGTCCCATAACCTGTCCATGTCTAATCTGTACCAAGTGACGAATTCATTTGTGCCAGGATACTCTAAAATATATGAAAGTTTTGGTAACACTTAATTTTGATGGTCCACATAGACCTTCACTAACTAGTATTAGTGCTTATTAACACTTTATTTTGATGCTCCTCAACAGATCAGTAACTTTACACCGACATGTTACTTATTTTACTAACCCGAACCTACAGTCTACTTACACTCTACAAAATGCTTGGCAATATGGACAAACCCAGCTGTTGTGTTAAATTTATAAATTGCATTTTTTAATCCAACAATTGGGTTTGTCCATATTTGACCCAAAATTGGGTTAAAACAACCCAGCTTTTTTAAGATTGTAGGCCGTGTTCAGAGTGCAAGCAAAAATATGATTTGTTGCATATCCAGATATTATCCAGATGGGTTTGTGAAAGTCTGGACAGCCAAGAAATACATTTTTTTCACGTATAAATGTACACTCTAAACAACGCTGGGTTGTTTCAACCCAAATTTGGGTCATATATGGACAAACTCAAATGTTGGGTTAAAAATGTCATTTCAAATTTTAACCCAACTTCAACTTTCACTTTCAGCTGTACATTTTTTAATTACATTTTTAACCCAACTTTTGGGTTTGTCCACATTTGACCCTAATTTGGGTTGAAACAACCCAACATTGTTTAGAGTGTAGTTTGAAATGCAGATTTTTACAGATGTTCAGATTTGGCTGCTCGAATCGTATTCTTTTTCGTTACTCTTATCGCAACACGTAATGATAATGTAATATTAGATTGTGGGTGTTCGCCGAAACTGGTGACGTTTTAAAGCACATTTGTAGATTGGTTGGTTACACTGTAAAAAAGGCTGGGTTGTTTCAACCCAAAATTTGGGTCAGAGATGGGCAAACCCAAATGTTGGGTTAAAAATGTAAGGAAAAAGAAAGTGAAAGTTGAAGTTGGGTTAAAATTTGAAATTACATTTTTTAACCCAACATTTGGGTTTGTCCATATTTGACCCAAATTTAGGTTCAAACAACCCAGCATTGTTTGGGTGTATGTCTGGACACTTACACTCTAAAAAATGTTGGGTTGTTTGAACCCAATTTTGGGTCAAATATGGACAAACCCAAATGTTGGGTTAAAAATGGAATTTCAAAATGTAACAGAATGGCTGGATTTATCCATATTTGACCCAAAATTGGGTTAAAACAACCCATCTTTTTTAAGATTCAGAGTGCCAGCAAAAATATGATTTGTTGCATATCCAGATATTATCCAGATGGGTTTATGAAAGTCTAGACAGCAAAGAAATTGATTTTTTTCACGTATAAATGTACACTCTAAACAACGCTGGGTTGTTTTAACCCAAATTTGGGTCAAATATGGACAAACCTAAATGTTGGGTTAAAAATGTCATTTAAAATTTTAACTTTCACTTTCAACTGTATATAATTTTTAATTACATTTTTAACCCAACTTTAGGGGTTTGTCCACATTTGACCCAAAATTGGGTTAAAACAACCCAGCATTGTTTAAAGTGTGGTTTGAAATGCAGTTTTTTACAGAATTTACAGAATCGTATTCTTTTGCGTTACTCTTAACGCAACACACAATGAAACTGGTGACGTTTTAAAGCACACGTAGATTGGTTGGTTACGCTCTAAAAAAGGCTGGGTTGTTTCAACTCAAATTTGGGTAAAATATGGACAAACCCAAATGTTGGGTTAAGGAAAAAGAAAGTAAAAGTTTAAGTTGGGTTAAAATTTGAAATGGCATTTTTAACCCAACATTTGGGTTTGTCCATATTTGACCCAAATTTGGGTTCAAACAACCCAGCGTTGTTTGGGTATATGTCTGGACACTTACACTCTAAAAAATGCTGGGTTGTTTTAACCCAATTTTGGGTCAAATTTGGACAAACCCAAACGTTGGGTTAAAAATGTCATTTAAAAATGTAACCCAATGGCCGGGTTTGTCCATATTTGACCCAAAATTGGGTTAAAACAACCCAACATTTTTTTTAGAGTGTATTTAATTGCCTGCCTAATACTCTAATGACACTAAAGTTAGCTGCTTAAAGTTAGGAGAATGTATAAAGTCGACTATTGAAACAGTGTTCACTCTCTCTCTCTTCTGATAAGCTTATTTGTTTTGCATGGTTATAGTTTGAGCGTTTAATAATTTGCATAATTTTTCCCGGCTCTTTGTCAGATTTTTGAGTTGAGATCCGCGTCTTTTCCTGTAACCGTAAACATCAGCATTTGCTCAAATAAAGATGATAACTGTACAATTCACACACTCTAAATACTGCAAATTGTTCAGCAAGAACAACAAAACAATAAAACCTTCTATATTTAGACGAGACCTCTGATATTTTTGCCCGAGGCTGCGTAATAAATACGGTCTGTAATTAAAATGTACCGACTGGATGAAAACAACAGTCTTCTTCTTCTTCCTCCTCAGCCTGTGTGTGTGTTGTTATCACTAATTTCGGGGTGTTTTTCAGGGCGAGTGGGAACGGTGTGTGTTCTGCGAATGCACCTGATTTATTCCCATTTCTGAGTTCTTTTTCAATCATGCGTTTTGATTGTGCTGTCCATTAGATTCGGCTGGCAGAGAAACTGACTCTGTCAACAGAACGAAGCAGTTTCCGGTGTCACACACCCACGCCGCTGCTTTAACACCTCCTGTCAGTGTGCAGATGTGTGTCAGAACATGCACTGTTAGCGGCTTCTCCAACACACACGCTCAGCTGTTATGGCAGTCGTGGCAGACAGCGTGAAATATTGGGCTTTAAAGTCAACATGACATCAGAATTAACCCGACTCAGTTCTTCATATGTGTTTCTGCCGCTTATTATTCCACATCACACAAAAGTATGGCTTTTATCAGAGTGGAATCATTTGATCCATCGGCTCTGAAATGACTGACGTCACGAATGGCTCTATTTCAGTGTAGGTTTAAATTAAAAAAACTTCACTGTAAAGTTTCACCATTGAAATTGAAAGAGTATTGGGCAGTGCCTCTTCAAAATTAATACGTTGGGAATTTGGTAATTCATAGATATTAAAAGTTAATATTCTTTCTTTTACTTTCATATATATATATATATACACTCTCACACACACACACACTATTATATAGTATATTTTGGAGAAAAAAATCTTAAAAGGTGAATGTGTCTGTTAAAAAAGAACTCTCTGAATATAATGTTAATAGTCGGTCTATATATATATATATATTATATAAATATAAAACATATAAAAGTTTTATATATATGTACAGTATATATGTATGTGTATATAAATATGTATATATATATATATATTAGGGCTGTCAAACAATTAATCGCGATTAATCGCATTCAAAATAAAAGTTTGTGTTTACATATATGTGGGCGTAGTGTGTATAATTATTTTGTGTATATAAATAGACACACATGCATGTATATATTTAAGAAAAATGTGTTCTTAATATATAAAAAAACTATATTTATACATTATATTAATTATGTATAAATATATATAAAGTATATACTTTCAGATTTTTCTTAAATATATACATGCATGTGTGTGTATTTATATATACAAAATAATTATACACACTACACCCACATATATTACGTAAACACAAACTTTTATTTTGACAGCCGTTTGACAGCCCTAATATATATATATATATATATATATATATATATATATACGTACATATATACTGTACATATATATAAAACTTTTATGTTATATATATATATATATATATAAAGTTTTAGATATATGTACAGTGTATAGTACTGTCCAAAAGTCTGAGGCATATTAGTATAAAAAATAAAGAAAAGTTTTTTAGCGAGTTATTAATATCTTTTGCTGGAGTATCAGTAGAAATATCAGTTTACATTTCCAAACATTCCCTTTTCCATTAATTGTAATAATAATCCAGTGAGATTTCTGTATGATTAATGAGTCTGACAGCAGCCGGTCTGATCTGATCTCACCATCATCATGTGTGTGTGTGTGCCTGTCTGTGTGTGTGTGTCTGTGTGTCAAAAAAGCATCAGCTTAATGAGTGAAATGTAAATGTAATTGTGTGTGTTGTGTCTGTGTCTGTGTCTGCATGTGCATCTGTCTATGTGTGTGGTGTGTAAGGTTTGAGTGTCTTTGCTAAAAATGTATTTTCTCTATAACTGTTGCACACAATAACTGTTGGAAGTGTGTTTCTTGTCATAACCGCTTCTACACTGTGTGTTTCAGCATGACTGGAACGCTCCTTTATTATCCAATCAGCATCCAGAACCGGAACTGTCCGCTTGCTCTGTGATTTGGATGAATGTGTGTAAATCAAAGCTGATCAGTGTGTGTCTCCAGCGCTCATGAAGCCCTCTTGTGGTCACTGCGGAGAACAGCACATGTAAGTGTTCTTCATCCTCATGATGATGACGAGGGTCAGTGTGATCCAAAGCCAATCCTGCAGTGTCAGATATTCTCTCCCCTCTTCATATTACTATTTCAGATTTAAGGAATTTCCCATTTGAGAGATCGCTCCCCTGAAACTAGTGTGTGACGGTGATTCATACAGAGAAGGTGAAAATTATCAATGATAAACGATAAATGAAACCATCATGGCTTTTGTGGAGTCCCGAAGCCACTATCTGGGCAGGTTTTCTGAGAAGCAGTTACAATGTGATGATAACAAGAAACGGCTCTAACGATAAGAAGCTCGTGATATTTCACAAAGCAACTCATTGATTGATTCAATTAACACACACACACACACACATATTGCATGGCTTTAGAATACAGCTTCCTTTGTGATTATGTAAATTTTGGCCTAGTTATCAAGTCCGAGGTGTCAGTGTGTTTTTGGAAATGTACAGATGCTTGTTTCCATGATGTGCAGTTAAACATAGCAGCCGCCTTTCCGTTCAATGACAGTAACACCGCAACAAACAGACGAATGCACAAACATATTTGGACAAACACACTTGAGCTTGTTAGCGACAGGTGATGCTCGGCACGTCCTGAAGGGTCGTGATGGAACACGTTGTGCGTCTCAGACTTCGATATAATTCCCATGTGTGTGTGTGCTAGAAAATAAAGTTGTTGTGAAATCCACTGCTCATCCTAAAAACGTGTAAATTAGTGTCAAGTGCAAAGAGGGCTGTTGTTACAACCCATCTTTTAGATTTTGTGCATGCATTTTTTTTTAAAATTGCAATGGATCTGGGTGTTAAAAATGTTGCCGCCTTACGTTTTTAAGTAGGATGTTTAAGTCATGTCAACTTAAAAAAATAGTTGAATCTTGTATAACTTATAAAAAACAAGCAATATTGTCATAACTTATTGATCATGTCATTTTTTACAGCATAGGCCTATTTAATGTGGAAGTAGGACCCAAATTTGTCATTTAACATCCAACAAATCAAAATATAGATAGACATAGTGCTTTCAAAAAATGTTTGCCCTTTATTATAATTTTTTTCTCGGGGACTTGTCACTTCAGGAGGCTGGTGGTCATGTTACAACACTCTGGTCTGAACTATTCATTCAAGGCTTCCTCGTGTTGCATCATTGTAATCTCTATATGATTTCTACCCATGTTTGCATTACAGTAATTAATAAGCATGCTGATATTATTCAAACTGAGGAATTTCACACCTATTGAAACACTGGCGTTCGAATTCGAATTTTTTTAAAAATTCGAATTCTTTCAAAAAAAAAGTGTGCGGCGTTCGTTATTTCCTCTTCATCAAAGGAAGGAAGCGCTGAAGCTCCACTGGAATCTGATGAATGTTTACTGTCGAATAAATGTCAGATTATCTCTGCTGTAAAAGCTTTCTAATAACGTGAGCGTTTGTGTCGGATGACTCACATTTGAAAGGATTCTTTCTCATCGTCATCATATCTGGTGCAAAACTCCCGCAGAGCTACAGTTCACCTCAAATAGTTTCCTTTTCCGCCTTGAATATTAAAATATAATATGCATGTGGCTATGTGTTTCGAACCGCGATTAAACAGGTGTTTGAAACTTGTCGTGAGTTAAATGCGAGTCTAAATGTTTAAAAACATTTGTTTTTAATTCATTATACAAAAACGTTTCGGAAATTACATAAATTGTCGCTTTAGTGTGTGTCTAACATTTATTATTAGCATACAAACGGACAAATTAATAAATCAGCGCTCGGTCAGAAATGAGGGATAATTCCATTATGTAGACTAAAGTTTAAATATAAGCAATATCTACATTCACTGAAGCGACAAAATTAATATTTATTTTGAAAATCAACATCCGCTTTAAATGCGCATCACAGCTAAAAAAAAGTCTCTAAATGCAGTTGAATTTCAATCTCACACACGCACGTGCATAATTGAAAACTTATTGATCTATAAACAAGTAAATGCGCTCATAACAAAAAAAAAATGTTTTCTTGTGATCCCGTATCAAGATGCACGAGAGCGTGTGTGTGAGAAGTCGCACATAAAATCAAATGACTGGAAGTGTAAACACACCGTGGCTGTGGATGGCAAGTTTTAGATAATTTTATACAGTCCCCCTGCCTGACAATTTTAACATGTGGTGTGTAAATATGAGAATGGCTGAGTGTGAAAGTGGATGAGTCCCTGGAGAGCGCGCACGGAGACGCGCCGCTCCAAAAATCAAAGTGGGGCAAGAAGACGCGGTGCGCCACAGCTGGCAGATCGTCTTATGTCGACGGGGAGGGGCGGTTCGTTTACCTGACACCCCTCTCCTCGAGCTCGAACCCTCCCCCTTCCCTCGCGCTTCTATCCCGCACCGCAGCCCACGTTACGCGCAGTCCGTGCGCTCCCAACTCCAGCGGCACGCGCAGGGACACCTCCATCTCCATCCGCGAGCAGAGCTGTGGATCTCCAAGTTAAACGAGCCTTCTCAACTTTTGGATGGAAAACGAGAGCATTCGAGGAGATTGCTAACTTCTCTAAGGTATTGTAGGATTTCCTTTCTCTCTCTCTCTCTTTCTCTCTTTCTCTCTCTCTGTCGGTGTGTGTGTGAGCATCTGCTCCGAGCGCGAGGCTGCTGTATATTTAACGAACAGTCAGATCTGTTTGCTGCCCTCTCTTATCAATAGAATGCATGATAAAGAATTGATAACGAAAGAAGAAAAATCAGTGAAACCCAGTTTTTTTTCATCTCTAAATGTAGATTTTTTGGCAGAATTTCATTTTTAATAAATGCAATGATTTATAACTCCAGAGTGTTTTTTTAAACACAATCCGGTGGTCAGGATTGCATTTAAATGCATTAATGTGCACAAGATCTAAGTAGGAAAAAAAAAGGATAAACAAATCCCATTTTATGTAGACATGCTCCTAAATAAGATGAAATGACTAATACGACTAAATGCTGCTAAATAAAACACTCTCAGCCTGTAGAGAGAATCGCATCACACTGATTTGTTTTTCCTGTAAGCTAACTTTATATCTCAGGAGTCTTTATAGAGCAGTGTCGTGGTCAGGACCCTGTGTCAGACGCAAACATGAGAAGTGTACATGCAGGCAAAAGAAGATTCAAATGCACAATATTTGTAAAAAAAAAAAATAATTTAAGCATTAAATGCATGTTTGTCTATATATCTGTTTTGTAAAGTATATTTGCTTTGAAAAAACTAGATCATTGTGTGTTCAGGAGCTTAGTGCTAACAAATAATTATTCACATCTGAGATTAATGCATTTCCACTTATTTTTGACCCGAATTGCTCGGATTTAGGCTCAAAAAAATATCAAATAAAAAATATATTTACCTGTGTGCTTTTAAATTCACATCTGCTCTTAATTGGCAATTATAGAATAAATGTTACAAAGTGCTTCATTAAATGTTGCATTTAAATGCACCGTGATGGTTATGAGTGGCAAGCACGCATCACGCTGTGTTGATCTCGTGAAGACGTTCGCACACACTCACTCTGGCCAAAGCGTGACGATAATAAGGAGCGTGTAGAGTCGAATGTGTGACTGACACACTTTCGGAGTTTATCTGATCCTCATTAGGAGGTCAGTGTGGTGAAAACGAGGTTATTCTTCTTGAGATTACTCTATTTATCTGTGGTTGATCTGGTCAGTGTTTCTGAGAACAGAGTTCTTCCTGCCAGCGTCAGGTTCGCTTCTTGTAAGTGCCGTTCGACATCAAAGTGCCTTTGATTATGCAGCTTTTTCACACTTGTTTCATTCTTGCATCTTGTCACATTGAGAAGTACAGTCTGCCGATGTGAAACCGTGTGGGCCCCTCTCGATCTCAACATGAAAGTTGTTGAGCATCTTCATTGGCATCGCTTAACCCCATTTCCACGAGATGCCCTCCTTGATGAGATAAGCGAGCCTCGATTCGTATCGGTGTCCCAAATCTCTGCATGCACGCTCGGACGGTGTGTTTTAAAGGCCCTCAGTGACCAAAACTGCATCTCTGAGAGAGAAAGAGAGAGAGAGAAACACACACATCGCCCTCCCGACCCTTCGAGACCAATTACCCGGTTATTTCCAGCATCACCTGAGAGTATAATCAAGGCAACTCGCCCTTGATGAATTATTTCCACTCCGTCTCGCACGACTCGTCCCGTTGTAAGTGACAGCGATCAAAAGAGAGCGACGGAGAACTTCTGCAGAGAAGTGGGCAAAAGAATTAATCGTCTTAACCGCGGCGGTAATGAACGCTGAGGTGAAATAACAGCTCAGCAAAGAGAAGAATTATACTTGCGGTTAGAGCACGGTAAATACCTGTTTAGCTGCCAGCGTATGCGTTTATTAGACTGTCGCCAGCAAATAAGAGGTCTGTCTCGTTTTTTAATGTGTGGCTGCTCGGAGATTCCACCCTCTTTGGAAAAGGGCTGTTATGATTTCTGTTTAGGAAAGGGAACAATGAATCAGAGACTTTTGATGACAAGCTCAAACCAGTTTGGGAAAACAAAAAAAGAAAGGAAAAAATTAAGGATTGTTTGTGCATGCTCGAGCTCTGAGATCATATGCAACTTTCTTCAAGATCATTTGCATATATCAGGGCCGATTTGATGGTTTGCGCGTTTAATTCCTCAAGCGCCGTCTTTAAATGTGCAAAACTCGTTTAATGTGTGTGTGTGTTTGGCCGCTTTTATCTGCTTTTGAGAATCGTCGTCAAAAGTGCGTCACGTCGATTCGGTCACGCTCGGGCTGAATGACGTTTGCGTGGCAATATTATCGTTCTCCGCAGATACGCACTTGCAAAATTTGGCATAACCTAAATTTAGACACTCCGTATGTTTTGATCTGATGTTATTGTCTGCTCTTTCTATGCTTGTCGTTATCCGATCTGTGTAGGTTTTCTCGAATCCTTTGTTCTGGTAAAGCGACACAAAGACGGCAGTATGTATCAGAGGAATGCACGTACTGCAAAAGATCAGGGTTTTAATACCCACCCACGTACTCGCAAAGAAACAATTAAAGAAGATACTCCCTTCACACACACACTCATGCACTTATAGAGATTTGGTGGGACGCAGATTAACGCCATATAAATCTTTGCCTTTTGCGGTGTTGTAGGCTGAAAAGAAGCGAGGGATTTTCATTTGTTGCTTTTGATTGGTCTTGCACACACAAACGCACCAAAAAGCGAGTGATATTGATAAAACGCTTGCAACTTTTTTGTCGCCAGGCCTCTGAGTGTGTGCGTTTGAACCCGATGACCTTTCTAATGTGCATTCAAGCCCTATTTTTAGGCCAGAGCTGTGTGTGTTTGAAGGATCGCGCCGGTTTTGATGGCAGAAACGAGCCGGAGAACTTTGTGAGTTGAGGAAAGCCCGGACAAAGAGCTTCACAGCCGTCTCCCCTCCCTGTCGCTTTAACTTTATTAATTGTTGATACGTCGCAATCCACGAGGCAGAAATTAGAAGGCTAATTATTGTGTCATGTGATGCTGCCCCACTGCAGTGACAGAAAACTCATTTTCCCAGGCCTTGAAACTGATCTCACTCGATCGCTGGATGAAGGATTTGTTTTATAATTCGATAAAAGCGGGGAATAAACAAGCCGATAAAGAGCCTCTCTTGTGCGCATGGAGGGAGTAATTGTTTTTAAATAATTGATACGGATTCCTCCGGGAGTCTCGAAGGGAAGAGCGGGATCTTTGTGTCTATGTCGTTTGCGGCCGGACTTCGGGATCCCACAAAAGCTCATGCACGCTTTCACTGATTTAAAAGTCTGTCTTTATTCGGCAGGTGCAAGGAAGCCACAGGGGGATTTCTACAGTGCACACGATCTCTAACAAATGCTGGGGTGTTTTAACCCAATTTTGGGTCAAATGTGGACAAACTCAAACGTTGGGTTAAAAATGTCATTTAAAAATGTAACCCAATAGCTGGGTTTGTCCATGTTTGACCCAAAATTGGGTTAAAACAACCCAGCAATTTTTAGAGTGAACAAATGCTGGGTTGTTTTAACCCAATTTTGGGTCAAATGTGGACAAACTCAAACGTTGGGTTAAAAATGTCATTTAAAAATGTAACCCAATAGCTGGGTTTGTCCATGTTTGACCCAAAATTGGGTTAAAACAACCCAGCAATTTTTAGAGTGAACAAATGCTGGGTTGTTTTAACCCAATTTTGGGTCAAATATGGACAAACTCAAACGTTGGGTTAAAAACGTAATTTAAAAAAGGAAACTCAATGGCTGGGTTTGTCCTTATTTGACCCAAAATTTGGTTAAAACAACTCAACATTTTTTAGAGTGAACAAATGCTGGGTTGTGTTAATGTTTGGGTCAAATATGGACATTTACATTTTTGAAATTCAACTTTTAAAGCCATATTTAACCCAAACATGGGTTGAAACAAACCCAGAATTTTTTAAAGCGTATAGTGTTTTTGTAAAGCTATGAAACAAATCTAATATGTCTGCTGTTTGTTATTACACTCTAATAATGCTGGGTTGTTTTAACCCAACTTTGGGTCAAATATGGACAAACTCAAACGTTGGGTTAAAAATCTCATTCAAAAATGTAACCCAATGACCCAAACATGGGTTAAAACAACCCAGTATTTTTTAGACCGTAACAAATGCTGGGTTGTTTTAACCCATATTTGGGTCAAATATGGACATTTACATTTTTAAATTAAACTTTTAAAGCCATATTTAACCCAAACATGGGCCCAGAATTTTTTTTTAAGCGTACAGCGTTTTTGTAAAGCTATTAAATACACAAAGTCTAATATGTCTGCTGTTTATTATTACACTCTAATAATGCTGGGTTGTTTTAACCCAACTTTGGGTCAAATATGGCCAAACCCAAACGTTGGGTTAAAAATGTTATTCAAAAATTGAACCCAATGGCTGGGTTTGTCCATAATTGACCCAACGTTGGGTTAAAACAACCCAGCATTTTTTGGAGTGCAACAAATGCTGGGTTGTTTTAACCCATGTTTGGGTCAAATATGGACATTTACATTTTTAAATTAAACTTTTAAAGCCATATTTAACCCAAACATGGGCCCAGAATTTTTTTAAGCGTACAACGTTTTTGTAAAGCTATTAAATATGCAAAGTCTGCTGTTGATTATGCTGGGTTGTTTTAACCCAACTTTGGGTCAATTATGGACAAACCCAAATGTTGGGTTAAAAATGTAATTAAAAAATGTAACCCAATGGCTGGGTTTGTCCATAATTGACCCAAAGTTGGGTTAAAACAACCCAGCAATTTTTTACTTAAAGTTTAACACACTTACAAGTCATGTGAGTCATGCAGCACAGTCAACTGCAAACTACTGTATTAACATGCATGAGTAACGTTCGGTCTACAACGTGCCAGCGAGCGACTGTAATGAGTTCCAGGTTTTGGTGTTTTCCAGGAAAGGTTTGTTTTTAATGGAGATGTGTGTGTGTGTGTGTGTGTGTGTGTACTGCCCATTTGCCTGCGCATTGATTGAGTCTCTGTGTTCAGTGTGTGGTGGGCACTGATGACTTACCCCATGCTGTGTGTGTTATCAAACTGCTGAGATGCTCTTGGCTCTGATTTATAACACTACCTCAAATAATCTTGTTAATGCACATTTAACATTGCGGAAGTGGCAAGCACATAGACTAAACAACACCTACGCGAGCGGAGTAGCGCTGGTGAAATGTGCCGAGTGATAAACAGCTGAAGAGAGGAGTCTTAAGGGTTTAGAACTTCACATTCGCTTTATTGTGGCAGTATTCCAGGATAAAGGCTAAATAAGCAATCTTTAGGATGCGCAAACGGGGGGGAAAGAGTTCAAATCGTCTGCGTTTTTGAAGTGGAATGCATTTCTTCTTTTTTTTTTATCAAATTTTTGCAAAAAAAGCAAAAATATATATATAAAAAAAATATTATGTAATAATATAATATAATTATATAATATAATATTATTGATATAATAATTAAAAAATATTAAATAATATGCAAAAAAAAAAATATTTTTTTTATTTGCGTTTTTGAAGTGGAATGCATTTAGTCTTTTTTTTATCAAATTTTTGCAAAAAAAAAATGCAAAAATATATAAAAAAATAAAAAATATTATGTAATAATATAATAATTAATATAATATAATTATATAATATAATATTATTAATATAATAATTAAAAAATATTAAATAATATGCAAAAAATAAAAAAATATTTTTTGTCTTATGAACTGAACGTTTCAAATGAGGAAATCTAAAAACTGTTTATTTATATTATCATGACCAAAACAATAGTTTACACCGATAAAAGTGTGAAAGTGACATTTACAGTGTATTATATTTGTAATAAGTTTGCCCTGAGCATGTTGGCATTTTAAACTCTTCAATTGTGTTTACCCTTCTTCAAATAGGCGAGAGCTGAATTATAACCACAGTTGATCAAATCATTTCTGCTCTGTGAATCTGCATGCGCTCCTGTATGTCAGGGTGTGTGTGTGTGTGTGTGTGTGTGTGTGTGTGTGCCAGGGCTCTTGGCAGTGTGTGCACCTGTTGGCAGCATCAGGACCCTCCTGGCGAGGCCGGCAGAGATTGTGTGATGCTCTTGTACGAGACGTCAACATGGCCGCCACGCTCCGCTTGCACTGCGTTCGTTCCTTCGCTCGTTCGGCCAGAGATTCAGGCTCAATCCCTTTGTGTGGACTGATGGATTGTGGGAGCTGAAATACAGAAGAGATAAAACCATGAAACACATTTTTTTTAAAGAAAAAAATCAAATCCGGAAATAGTTTCACTGTATATTTTATATGAATACTGTGCATCGTTTTAGAAAATAGCCTCCAATGCATATTTGTAGTTTTTGTCTCTGGTTTTGACTGGTCATATTAGTTTGGGCCTGATGTGAGTGTGTGTCGATGTAACACAGCAGAAACAAGCTCTCGGCAAACTCACTTCAATGCCGGAAATCTGTTCATCGCTGGCACCAGATGCATTGATATGCACTCGTATGGAACATTAAACAAAAATCATTTATTTGTGTGTATATTGCCATTTGCGAATGCATCCGCCTTTTTTTGCCCATCGCTTTTCTCGTACGTTTCCTGTTTTTATCAAGTTGAGCTCTGCTGATTTCATATAGCTCCTTTAGTTTCATGTCTGCACATGTTGTTAAAACTGTTACTGTCTTCACTGTAATTAATTATTGGGCCTATTAGTCATTCTGATTGTTGATTCTGGCACAGCATTCGCTTGGTTACTTTAAAAACAAAGATAATCTCAAGATATAAACAATATCACTCGGTATTACGATAACAGAAAGAAAGATAAATATGAATGCAGTGAAATAATTAGCCTAAATATTCAGTTATGGACTCTGACTCTGTACTTGTAATATTTTTAATGTAGTCATGCTGAAATTATGTGATGTCGGAATCAAGTTCAGATCTTCCAATATTAACCTTTCAGTTACTTACAAACGACCTTTGACCCTTGCACAGAAATCTGTCTGACTGTTGTATTCATGCATCTTTGTGTTTTTTCAGTGTGGCCGGGGGGGAAAAAATGCCTCTGCAAGTTATTGTCTTTTATGTGCATGCTTTTTGAAACTCAAATGATTTTAATATTGCTTTGGTGTAAACAGAATTATAGGAGTTTTTATTAATAATAATTAGTAATGCTTGAAATTCTAGTCATTTTAATAAGTTTAGTCAGATATGATCGGCATTTATTATTTTACTGCATAACATCCTTAACATCATCATTTTGTAAACTTTTTTTTATTTTTTTAGTGTGTGTGCATTCATGGTTGGACGTTTGATGTCACCTGCACATACGTGTGTGTCTGTGTGTGCGCGCGCGCGTGCGTGTCATGCACCAGCATCACTGACAGATGGCGTGTCCTTTTGCTATAAGAAATATTGTACTCTTGAGGCTCTTTTGCAACTTTTAAAAACAGAAAGGCTGCTATAATATCATCACACTCGTTCATATGATCATTCGCGTTTGCCTTTTACCTCCGATTCAGCTGATCAACAACACACACACACCATCGGGATCAAAATCAACATTGTGCACTAAACAAAGATCGTTTATTTTGTAACAAAAAAAAATGCAAACTGATTTTATTGTGTCATGCACAAATTCATGTGCATCCCGTATGTGTGTGTGTACAGGATGTGTGTTGTTCAGTAATAAATGCAGAACCGCCTCACTCTAATCAAGCTGATTAAAAATTCCTGCGCGCGTGCAGGCGGAAATCCACCATCATCCTCATCATCCTCCTCGTTCTCCGGCACTTTTACTTTATTTTCGCCTTCGTCCTCCAGGACAGCGAGAGCTCCCGAAAGCAGTCCTCAATCGCGTCGTTTAGGAGCTTTAGGGATGAGGAGAAGCGGCAGGCGCGCGGAGAGGGAGGGATGAGCCGATGCAACTCATAATGTAATGGGGACAGAGAGAGAGAGAGAGAGAGCGAGCGAGAGAAAGAGAGAGACACACACACAGATAGAGAAGGGAAACAGAAAGAAAAGGACCCGAGCGCGAATGTTACAAATGTAACAAGCGGAAGATACAATGTCGCGTTGACGCGCGTCGGGAATCTCCTCACGCTTTGATGTTTCATTCGACGTTCGAAAGTGTATCGCGCACTTTTCCAGCCGCCGCGGGTCCGCGCGTGTCGAGATGAGACTCGGCGTCTCCTCCGTGCTGTTGTTCGGCCAGATGATCCAGAGAGGAGACGAGCTTCGGATCCCACAGCCTCGCATTGTTCAAGCTCAACGGGATGTGTAGCGAGCGCCGACGCTTACTTTTATTTATTTTTTTGCGTTATTTTTGCGCACAGAACGGATGCTGGATGTGACGGTAAACTCTATTGAACTCTATAGACTCACCGGAGATCGTTGATGAAAAATCACATATTTAAAGTACTGTTTGCGCTTCGTATTGTATGTATTATCCGCTGTAATTCATGACTTGGCACACGATGGTGTGGACGATCGGGAAGTTTTGCACAGAATAGAATAGACATAAAACTGATATTCGAGTGAAGTTTGTGCTCTTCCTGCCGAAACTTGAAGTCGCTGTTCATCCTCAGCTCTTTATATGCTCGTCTCAAAGTGGTGAGTGAAAGCTGGTTGATTTCTTTGTTTTGTGAAATGATTTGCACTTGATTTAATTTAAATGCGTTAAATGCACTCGCATATAATGGAACATGCACATTATCTAGATCAATGATGTAATATATATGGCAAACTGCAATAAAAGTCATTTTAAGCTTCGTGAGAACTATTAGAGGTTGTTTCATTAAATACACCTCAAGTGCACAGAGTTCATCTTTTCATATCCTCTATACCTGTTATATTGGTTCTTACGTAAAGTCATGTGTGCTGTGGAATTCATTGTTGCATGTCTGATGTCTCGTTTGGCCTGTTTGATGAAATCTAACCCCGTCTGTCATGATTGACTGTCTGTGAATGCAAGGTGCACGTCCCTTATAATCTCGTATGGACGTTTTAGGGAAACTTTACAAACAATTGCAACCAAAATCCTTCATTTTACATGGAAAAGTGCGTCACTCTTGGAAAAAAGGGTTCTATATATGTAGCATAGGGTTCTTTACTCAACTCCAAATGACATTTTGTGCTAAAAAAAAGGTTCAATGATGACAAGAAAGAACACTTTTGGCACAAAGGTTCTTTATAGGCTGTTATTCATTCATATATTACATTATTCTGCAACATTTTTTAGTTGTTATGAAATTATTGTTTGTTAAACTGTTGTAGTAACTTAATATCACATTTTGATCACGCAGATTTTTGGAAGATATAAACTGAATTGGCACTCTTCGTCTGATATTGATTAATTTTTTAACCCACATATTTTGAATTTTGTGATCATTCACACTCATTGCATTTTAGGGGTTCCAAATATGTAGCGCTTTAGAACCTTTTAAGGTTCCATACAGAACCTTTTCTTCTAAGAGTGTGCTCTTCCGTAACAGATCAGACCCGCTAAATATTTCACAGCCCGTCCGCTTGTACAGTGCGCTGATCACTGAAGTGGACTCATTAATGCGACTGTACAAAAAAAACGAGCTTGTTTGCTCTTCACGTGGGATTCTTAGACATGCATAATGCATGCTCTTTGTGATCGTTGCATGAAACATTGTAAATGCCATGTAACATTAGGCCTGATTTGACATTTCAGTCTGCATGGAGAGACGGTTTATGTTGCAAAATGGTTCGGTGATCTCCAGAACTGTTTACCGCGTGGAGATAAAAGTTTATGGCACTTGAGCGTCCTGACGCCGCGGCTCTGTTTGCTTTTATTCTCCCCTTCAGGTGACCGTGAGCAGTGGAGCTGAGAACCATGGAGCATCTCAGCGAAGCATGCCTGGGGAAGGAGAACTGTGAGATGAACGACACCAAGGCTCCTCCGGCCAAACTGGCCCGTCTGGAGCAGAACGGGAGTCCTCTGGGCCGGTCCCGTCTCGGCAGCACTGGGGCTAAGCTGGCCGGCGTGCCCTTCAAACCCCCTGGACATCACCTGAAGGCCTGCCACAAGAGGGGTGAGCTGGCCCTTTCTTTGTCCAGTTGCGGTATTGCAATGCACAAAAAAAATTGGCTGTTTGTTAAAATGCGAAATTATGTTTTACGTTGTGGGGTTGGGATTTAATTTGGTGCTGGAAACCCAACAGGGACATCACAATAACAACATTCATGATATTGTCCGTCACTAACGTTCAATGGTCTTCGTTTCCTGGGTCTAATATGACCCCAACAATTGATTGAGTAATTGTACAAAAAATATACATTTTTAATCATACAAATAATATATCATTTTTTTGGTTTACGACTCATCTGGTCGTTAATGCTTTGTTTTTGGAGATATAAAGTACTGGTAACACTTTACAATAAGGTTCATTAGAGTTAATGTATTAACTAGGGCTGTCAAACGATTAATCGCGATTAATCGCATCCAAAATAAAAGTTTGTGTTTACGTCATATATGTGGGGGCACTGTGTATAATTATTTTATATATAAATACACACACATGCTTGTATATATTTAATAAATATTTTCATGTATATAATGTGTACATAATTATATTTAATCTATATTATATATAAATATAAATATTTTATATATAAATAATATTTTTTTTTCTTAAATATACATGCATGTGTGTGTATTTATATGCATACAAAATAATTATGCAGAGTGCACCCACATATATTATGTAAACACAAACTTTTATTTTGGATGCGATTAATCGCGATTAATCGTTTGACAGCCCTAGTATTTAACAGTATTTGTTAATCTTCGTTGATGTTAGTTAATAAAAATAAAGCTGTTCGTTGTTTGTTCATGTTAGTTCACAGCGCATTAACTAATGTTAACAAGATTTTAATGAAGTATTAGTAAATATTGAAATTAATGTTTATAAGGATTAATAAATGCTGCATAAGCGCTGTTCATTATTAGTTCATGCTAACTGATGTAGTTAACTAATGGACCTTAATGCAAAGTGTTACCAAAGTACTTTTGTATCCATATACCACACAATTCCTCAACGACACCATTAGCTTGCATATGAAATATTATTATTTTTTTATGATATATTGGATTTATGCTCTAGTACGAGGCCTTCATTTCTGTGTGAAAATTTTCAGATTTATGCCGGATTTTTGACACATGAAGAAAATATATTTAGTTTTTGTTGTTTTTTTCCCACATTTCCGATTCATTTCAATGTGGGGTCATACTGACCCCGAAGACCAGAAGTGTAAACATTTATTTTTACACACCTTCAGAACAACCGAATCAAGCCCAGTTTTGTGTGTGTGTGTCGATAGATGATGCATGAAAAGTCACAAAATCTTATTCCACTGAGATGAAGGAAACCTTTTTTTTAATGAAGTAAAAGTCGATTAGGGCCCGATTAAGGGCTACAATAATCTAGGCTGGTAACATCAGACATTTGGCAGTATCAGAACCCACAAATGCCTTTTTATACATTATATATAGTGGTTTAATGTAGTACTGAACCTAAAACTCCAGTATTTAAAGGGGTGTAACGATACCCTCATGTCACGATTCGATAAGTCTCACGATACGATATTATTGCGATACACCAAGACACATGATAAAAGGTTAAGAAAAATGCTACCAGAATAACAATATTCAAGATTCTGAAGCTAAAAACTTGAATTATTGAATTATTTTAGACGAATATGCTTACACTCTTTCACCAAATAGATATATTTACTAACATCAGACATTTGGCATTATCAGGACCCACAAATATTCCCCCATTGCGTTATTATACATTATATTCAACATTATATATAGTAGTTTAATGTAATACTGACACTAAAACTCGGAAAACTACAAACAGCATATTGTATTGTGTTTTTGTATTGCGACATATTGTTAAACCCCTTAGATTCCAGTGAGAAGTAATTCACCTAAACGTGATGTTTAATGCACGGTTATGAGAATTTGGACCGATGATATTTCACGAAGTGACCAATAATAAATTGTTCTGTTTGTGTTTTGGCCACTAATGCGTTGATGCAAAGTAGTCTGCGTATTGTTTTATGCATTTCTGAAGATCTGTTTAGCACTAAGCATATTTGCATTAATTTTCAGAAAGCAGTCACAGATTAAATCCTCTTGATTTGAAATTCTTTTTTGATGATATTGATTTGTTTGGTGATTTTGGCTATTTGCATGCATGCATATATATGTGTACTGTATGCTGTATGTATCTTAGAGACCTTAAACAGTGGCTGAAATCGGGCCAAAGTTGTTCCCATGTCTAATTGATTTTTGTTTTGTTTAATAATGTGTTTTCATCTGTACTAAAAGCCCCTATGGACAGGTGTTGAAAATTAGCACATGTGCTATTACACTTTAAACAATGCATCTGGTTCGTCTAATGTTATTATGTCCATATTAAATAAATAAATAAAAAAAGATATTTTAGTTATAACATTCAGTGGTAGTTCATCTTCTCTAGCTCTCCGGGCAACCGTTATTATTATTATTATTAATGTGAAATAGTGAACTTTTACTGAGTGCCTGGTGAACTTTGCTAGCTACTGTAATTCATTGTTTTTAGCTGAATAATATTTACCATGGGCTTTTCTCAGCTCTCTGGGAACAAAGCGTGTATTGATCCCGAAATGAACCGACACAGCAGTCTTTATTGTTAGATCTTTATCTATTAAAAATGGAAAAGCTTCGATTCAGCACATTCCCTGGCATCTGCTTATGATTACACCCCTATTTATCGATTGTTTTCCTGAAAACGGTCGCATTCTCAGGAAACTGTGACCGTGAGGAGCAGAAATGTGATTTACAGTGGATAAGAAGAGGTTGAAGTGTGTTAAACCCTGTAAAAATAAAGATCCCCAGTCCAAGAGATCATGAAGTTCCTGAAATTTCATCACCGGAGTGTTGCAGCTGGCTGGTATTATGTGATATTTGCACAGTAAACCCGAACACATGACAGCTTTGGACGGAGATTCTTCGTTTTTTTTGTTTTTTTTTCTCCCTGATAGCGGCGCGCTGTTTACACAGACTCGAGGCTATAGGGAGCCGCCGCCGCGTACAGTGCATCATGGGAAGGGTTGTGGGATCTGCCTGCAGAAGTATTCTAATGTGATTTGAGCACCTTAACAATAAATAAAGCGCTAAACCCACGATGAGCCCTAACCTTTTAGTGCGCTGAATAGCTGTTTCGTTGACGTCGTTCTGCGTTCTGATCTTATTATGCATGTTACAATGCTGCTTTATTTTAACGCCATTACTGCAGATTAAAATTAATTTTTAAATCAAGACTTAAAACGCATCTTTTTAAAGTGGCTTTACTATAAAAAAATATTGTTGGTTTGACTTAATTAGGTAACCTGGTTGCCTTAAAATTTTAAGTTGACTGAACTGGAAAAAGTGAGTTAATGCAATGAAGGAGATTGATTTAATCATCAGAAATTTAAAATAATAAGTAGGGCTGTCAAAACGATTAATCGCGATTAATCGCATCCAAAATAAAAGTTTGTGTTTACATAATATATGTGGGTGCACTGTGTATAATTATTATATATATATAAATACACACACATGCTTGTATATATTTAAGAAATATTTTCATGTATATTCTGTATGTAGATTTATATATAATTTATATTATATATAAATATAAATATTTATTTAAATATTAAATAAAAATATTTTTTTTTCTTAAATATACATGCATGTGTGTTCTTTATATATATATATACAAAATAATTATACACAGTGCCCCCACATATATTATGTAAACACAAACTTTTATTTTGGATGCGATTAATCGCGATTAATCGTTTTGACAGCCCTAATAATAAGTGATCTGAACTAAATAAATGATTTAAGTTGATTTGACGAAAGAAAAAATGTTGCGATAACAAATCTTGAACATATTTTTTAGAGTGTGTGATGGCACTTTTATATTGATTTTATTTTCAATCATCTTTCTTACTTTTCTCTCATTTATTGTTGTATTTGTTGTTTCGAATTGTTGTTTAATCGGTTGCAAAGCACTTTGGTTCACCTATCGGTCGACGTAAGGTGCTATATAAATAAAGTACAGTACAAAACAAATTGATAATTAGAGGTTAGGCACATGCAACGAACTCTCTAGCAACAACTTGGCATCTTCCTTGAGCAAATGCAAACTTTATTTTTAGCTCGTTTATAATTTGCATTTGCATTTTTGTAGGGCTGTCAAACGATTAATCGCGATTAATCGCATCCAAAATAAAAGTTTGTGTTTACATAATATATGTGGGTGCACTGTGTATAATTATTTTATATATATAAATACACACACATGCATATATATTTCGGAAAAAAAAATATTATTTCTATATAAAATATTTATATAATATATATTATACATAAATCTATATACAATAAATAAATGAAAATATTTCTTAAATATATACAAGCATGTGTGTGTATTTATATATCTAAAATAATTATACACAGTGCACCCACATATATTATGTAAACACAAACTTTTATTTTGGATGCGATTAATCGTTTGACAGCCCTACGTTTTTGGCTGAATGTGCAACACAAACTGAAGTGTAAAGCGTGCTCTCTCTCTCTCTCTCTCTCTTGTGTGCTAGGTAACATGCTGCCGGTGTTTTGTGTGGTGGAGCACTACGAGAGCCCCATCGAGTTTGACAGCAAAGAGGAGCATGCCGAGTTCGTTCTGGTGAGGAAGGACATGCTCTTCAACCAGCTGATCGAGATGGCCCTGCTGTCCCTGGGCTACTCGCACAGTTCGGCCGCACAGGCTAAAGGTACGACACTCCAAAACACCAATGCATTTTTTTTTTCTCTCATGCATTTAGATCAGAAATGTGAGTCATCGAACGCCGGTGCAGATGCTCGGGTATTTTTGGAGGCTAAACAGAGATATTTTTGGAGCGATTTGTTGGCTACGGTCTGGGCTGACCTGATGTTCGAGGTCAGGGGGGTTGTGGGTAGAGGAACACACAGGTGCGCCTCCTGCTCCCTGTAATCACACTTTTCTCAATGGGAACGAGTGTGGAGGTGGGTCTGCGGTTTCTAATTGCTCGCTTTATGGAGTTGGGGGCTATTTTAAGAGCTGGAGCCTTCAGCCTGTAATTTATTGCTGGCTGTCCATCATACTTTCTTTTTTCGTTGGATCTTCTGGATCTTGTTTTTTTAATCAGTGCCAGTTGAAAGACAACATGTGGTCGAGAGCCTTTCTTTAACCCCGTATAAAGAAGTACCATGGTATTATCATAAAAAATACGCACTGTTCTAAAACATGGTGAGCGTTTGGCATTGTAACATTGCTAAGTTCACTATATGATGCTCAGAAGTAGTGTTCAAAAGAAAGTATTTTTTTTTTATTCTTTCTTTCTTCAGTCGAAAAGAAATTAAGGTTTTTGATGAAAACATTCCAGGATTTTTCTCCATATAATGGACTTCAATGGGGACCAAACGGTTCAAGGTCCAAATGAGAGTTTCAGTGCAGCTTCAAAGGGCTTTAAACGACACCAGACGATGAATAAGGGTCTTATCAAGCGAAACGAGCGCTCATTTCAAAAATAAATAACAAAGTTTAAGTTTTATAAGCACAAATGCTCGCCTTGCTCTGTTCTGTGATGCGCGTTCGTGAATCTCCTGTTCAAACTCGTTCATCAAAACGAACGAATCTTTTTTCGAGTCATGACTCGAAGGGTCCTAGATGAGACCCTTATTCATCGTCTGGTGTCGTTTAAAGCCCTTTGAAGCTGCACTGAAACTCTCATTTGGACCTTGAACCGTTTGGACCCCATTGAAGTCCATTATATGGAGAAAAATCCAGGAATGTTTTCATCAAAAACCTTAAAGGAGTAGTTCACTTTAAAAAAACAAATTTGGCTGATAATTTACTCACCCCCATGTCATCCAAGATATCCATGTCTTTATTTCTTCAGTCAAAAAGAAATTAAGGTTTTTGATGAAAACGTTCCAGGATTTTTCTCCATATAATGGACTTCAATGGGGACCAAACGGTTCAAGGTCCAAATGAGAGTTTCAGTGCAGCTTCAAAGGGCTTTAAACGACACCAGACGATGAATAAGGGTCTTATCAAGCGAAACGAGCGCTCATTTAAAAAATAAATAACAAAGTTTAAGTTTTATAAGCACAAATGCTCGCCTTGCTCTGTTCTGTGATGCGCGTTTGTGACTCTCCTGTTTGAACTCGTTCATCAAAACGAACGAATCTTTTTTCAAGTCATGACTCGAAGGGTCCTAGATAACACCCTTATTCATCGTCTGGTGTCGTTTAAAGCCCTTTAAAGCTGCACTGAAACTCTCATTTGGACCTTGAACCGTTTGGACCCCATTGAAGTCCATTATATGGAGAAAAATCCTGGAATGTTTGCTTGGTGAGCAGAAAAGACATCTAAACCATCCCCAAACCTTTGAATTTCTCTCACTTCACCTTCCATCTTGTCTAGATTTTAAATGAATGTTGTTGCAGTGTATTATGGGATTGTGTTGTGCACAAAAGATTGCTTTAAATCCTGCCTGTGTATTGTCAGCTTACTAGTTTTTGAGGTTAAGACATTACTATAATGGTAATAACACAGTGTATTACGTTGAATATGGTTATTAAATGACACATCAAAGTACCATAATTGCCACATTATTTATTTTTTTGTAAAGACCTTTATGCTTTTTTACATGTTCGACTCTCTTTAGTGTGTGATGTTGCTGAGTTATTCTCTATATCAGTGTTTCTGAACTCCTGAGTTTCTTCCACGTCACAATATTCCTCATTATAATAATTAATGCGCAGAATAAAGGGGCGGGGCCTGGTTGAGTTAGTTAGTAGTGTGTTAAACTGGCGGTTATGGTAAATTAGGGGTGGGACATGCTCCAAATTCACTCAAAGCGCTCGACCAATCAGAGCACAGTGCTTTTCAGAAGGCGGGGCTTCAGACAGGAAGTAAACAGAGTGTTACTGACAGACTGGGAAGAGAGGAGCCGCAACAATGGAGGATATGAGGAGAATAATCAACATTTACGCAGGAAAACCTGTTCTAGTAGAGCCGAAATAGTGTTTTATTCGAGTGTGTGCCTGTGGTAAATGGTGTTTCCTCACCGCAGGGCTGATTCAGGTGGGCAAGTGGAACCCCGTGCCTCTTTCCTACGTGACGGATGCACCCGACGCCACAGTGGCGGACATGTTGCAGGATGTGTACCATGTGGTCACGCTGAAAATCCAGCTACACAGGTCAGTGTTTCCCATCCACTGTACCCACAACACAAACAGTGCATTTCCCACAAGCCACTGCTGTGGGCACACACAGACACACCTCTTCCTCTGTCTGTAGACACATCCATGTATATCTGTGTGTGTGTCTGTCTGTCTTGTCTCCAGAGACTCTGTGGCTGTCTCACACTTTAAGGTGTGCCGGATCCGATCGCTCTGTGTGTGTGTGTGTGTGTCTATATGCAAACATGGATGTGTTAATTGCACATTACAGCAGTCTCAACCAATTACTTCAAATAACCATCAGTATTGCGCTTTTTAAAAAAGAAAAAAAGATCCAGCAAGCCTTCATTTAAATTTAAAGGTGTCATGTGTCATTTTTACACCACTTGCATTACCAAATAGCATTGCAAAAATAATTCTTCGGGCCGGCGACAGTCGGCGTCAAGTTAAAGGAGTAGTTCACTTTTTAAAAAACCATTTGCTGATAGTTTACTCGCCCCCATGTCATCCAAGATGTCCATGTCTTTCTTTCTTCAGTCGAAAAGAAATTAAGGTTTTTGATGAAAACATTCATATAATGGACTTCAATGGGGACCAAACGGTTCAAGGTCCAAATGAGAGTTTCAGTGCGTGTCATTTGGTTCATTCAACGAATTGAAACGAACGAGTTGACTCTGGAAAAGATTCGTTCATTTTGATGAACGAGTTCGAATTGGAGAGTCACGAATGCGCATCACACCCTAACAGGGCAAGGCGAGCATTTGAGCTTATAAAACTTAAACTTTGTTATTATTTTTTTTAAATGACCGCTCGTTTCACTTGATAAGACCCTTATTCATCGTCTGGTGTCGTTTAAAGCCCTTTGAAGCTGCACTGAAACTCTCATTTGGACCTTGAACCGTTTGGACCCCATTGAAGTCCATTGTATGAATGTTTTCATCAAAAACCTTATCAAAGTCTTATCAAGGAGGCTTCGAGTCATGACTCGAAAAAAGATTCGTTCATTTTGAAGATCTAGTTCGAACAGGAGTCACAAATGCGCTCCACAGAACAGAGCAAGGTGAGCATTTGAGCTTATAAAACTTAAACTTTGTTTTTTTTTTTTTTAAATGAGCACTCGTTTCGCTTGATAAGACCCTTATTCATCGTCTGGAATCGTTTAAAGCCCTTTGAACAGTTTGCAGTTTGCACTGAAACTCTCATTTGGACCTTGAACCGTTTGGACCCCATTGAAGTCCATTATATGAATGTTTTCATCAAAAACCTTCATTTCTTTTTCGACATGGACATCTTGGATAACATGGGGGTGAGTAAATTATCAGCAAAACGTTTTTTTTCTTTTTTAAAGTGAACTACTCCTTTAAAGTCACCATCTGATCATTTGAAACCCGTCACTTCCGTTCGGTGGCGCGGAAATGACACTCCTCGTCCTTAATTTGCATCGCATGCTGGCGTGGAACGTCGTCGTTGCGATATTTACTTGGCAGCTTGCCGTTTATTGCGTCCTATTGAACAAGCGTTCATTAATGACGCCCTGAATGCAGCTGTGTTTTCTCCCATGCATGTATTTAATGCTCATCTAAATGCTGGATAAAGTATTAAGATGCTGGTCCTTTTTTTAATGCATCTAGCATCTAAATGTATCTGGAAACACCTTAAATTGTTTCAGCAAGCACATCAGGGCAGGAAGGTAGAAGTAACGTGAAATAATAGTCGCCGCATGCAGCTGATGTATAATTCATGCATCAATACAGCAGATGTGTTGTATAAAGTAATTAACTAATCAGAACAATCAGGAGAGAGAGAGAGAGGGAGAGAGAGAGAGACTCCAGATGCATCTGCTTCATGCGCCAAATGAAATCTGTCTGTCTTAGAGGGACGCTTGCAGCAGAGACGCAAAGCTCACTGTCCTCTCTTTCCATCTCTCTTTCTCTTGTTCTATCTCTTCCTGCAGTTGTCCTAAACTGGAAGACCTTCCTCCCGAGCAGTGGACCCACTCTACAGTAAGAAATGCGCTCAAGGAGTTACTCAAAGACATGAACCAGAGCTCTCTGGCAAAAGAATGTCCCTTATCACAGGTGCTGGAGCCTTCCCCGTCTAGTTGCCAAGATTGCAAAGTGTCCCTTTTCAAATGCCCAGAGTTTGATAGAGTGGAAATGGACAGAATTGCCATAGAAATCCAAATCAATAGCCATTGTCGTGCCCGTGGATTAATGCACGTTATTTTGATGCTGTCGCTGGCCGTTGTGAATGCGAGTATTGTTGGGTAAACAATGGGCGAATCACAATGATCTTGATAATGCATCGCAAGCTGTGAGCCGTTATGGGTGAATCTCACGAAACATGTCGACGTGTCAGTTTTAACCTTAAAAAAAAACAAGGAAAGAATTGTGCTTATGGAAAGTTAAGCCTATTTTTGGGGGATTTCAAACGATTAATCGCATCCAAAATAAAAGTTTGTGTTTACATAATATATGTGGGTGCACTGTGTATAATTATTTTATAAATATAAATACACACACATGCATGTATATTTAAGAAAAAAATATTATTTATATATAATATAAATTATATTTAAATCTATATACTGTATATACTTAAAAAAATGTAAAAAATATTTGAAAATTAAATTATTAAAAATAAAAATTATTAAATTATTTTCAAATAATTGAAAATAAAAATTATTTTGAAAATATTTAAAAAAAAAATATACAAGCATGTCTGTGTGTATTTATATATATATATAATAATTATACACAGTCCACCCACATACATTATGTAAACACAAACTTTTATTTTGGATGCGATTAATTTTTATTTTTTTATTGCAGTATTTTTATTGCAGCAATATTTTTTATAATTAATTTTTATTTTTTATATATTTTTTTTTTTCATTTTTATTTTGGATGCGTTTGACAGCCCTACTATTTTTGCATTATTGCAACTTAAATTCTCATTACCGCAACTCAAAACGCTCAAATAATTTACACAGCATGCTGGTTATTATTTTAGATTAGGCTCCAATTCTCACTATTAACTAACCAAGCCTCAATAAACTCCTAATTAAAGGAATAGTTCTCTTCTCATCATTTACTCACCCTCAAGTTGTTTCAAATCTGTGTGAGTTTCTTTCTTCTGCTGAAGAAAATCGGTTGATTGGACCCCATTGACTTCCATAGTATTTTTTTTCCTACTATGGAAGTCAATGGGGTCCATTCACAATCAGTACTAAAAAACACCTAATATCCTAGTAATATGCATAAGCAACTAGTTAATAGTGAGAATTGGACCCTAAACTAGTGTGACCTTATTTTCTTACCATTTTTATACTGCTTTTTTAATGTACAGTAATGAAAAATTTCATCAGAATCGCTTTTGAGAAAAATCAGGATTTAGTTTGTTTTTTTTTTAAGACTTTTACAGTAATGAGAATTTATATTAAGATCCTAAAAATGGGCTTCATTTAAAAAAAAAAAGAATTAAAATGAATGTTTGTGGTTGAAATGTAAGCGGGACACATTTCCATGAGATTCACCCTTAAAACTGCTGCTGTTTAAATAAGCAGAGCTACTGTTTGAATGCTTAAGGGAAGACGAGCGTTTCAGCTGGTGTGTGTGTTGGCACAGTCCTAGTGCATTTCATCTCAGGGAAGCCCGTTCTGTACCTGCAGGTGTGTGTGTGTGTGTGTGTGTGTGTGTGTGTGTGTAAAGAGTCCCAGGGTGCTGTTCAGGCAGCGCAGGGGCTGGGCCGCTCCACATCTCTCTAATCACTCTGTTTACAGTCCATATGTGAGCTATTCCCACTGAGCAGCGGCCCGGCACTTACACTGAATTACAGTCCGCTCCTCGCATTTTCTGCTTTCCGCTTTTGTTGTTTCTAGGATGCCTCGTCACGTTAGGTGCGTCTCTTTGGTTGGTAACCTAGTAGAGGTGACCTTTCTTCTAGTTGAACAGGAAGAGTTGGAGAGATCAGGCCGATTTAGGAACGAACGCCAACTTTTATAGGATTAGTGTTTCCTTGATACTCCGACGGTAATCCCTGCTCTTGAAAAGGTTAATGAATGGAGAATCAGAAGGAGGAGTGCGCCGCTTTGGTTAGCAGAAGGGGATTGTGAATTGTGTTTGTTGCATGTTTGGGGCTAGTTGGCGAATCATTCTTAAAGGAAGCTTTATATGAATATGTTGACTTGTTTCCTAGTGCCGTTCATGTGGGATGTTGAGTTTTTAAAATTTGGCTTGAATGCTGAGATGGCAATGGAGAAAAAACGATTATGCATGAATGTTTGTGCTTTTTCTTGACTTAAATTGTCATGAAATCATTACTGTAAAGCGTCCTTGTGCTAAAGGCACTTTTTTAAACTTTTATAATAATGATTTTGATATTGATATTTATTAAATTGTTGTGTTTTTTTATTTGTATTTATTTATTTGAATTGAGCAATTTGTTAAAATAAATTTTGGATGAATTTAGCAACTTCTCAGCTCAACACACACACAAAAAATTCTTATTTTTATTTACATTTAAATATAATTTTTTTTTAATTTATTAAATATTTTTTAAACATTTATATATATATATATTTTTTTTACATTTAAAATAATTGAATCCCCTAAATTAAACATTACATTTTTTAATCATATTGATGTTGTGAATTTTAATAATCATATTTTAATGTCAGCTGGGATGAATTTAGAAACTTCTCTAAGTCAACGCGCTAAAACATTTAAAAGTAAATGTTACGAAAATAAAATTGTATTATAATATTGGTACTATTCTATATATTAATAATGATTTTAATTTTAGTATTATTTTTTGTGGGATATATTTAGCAACGTCTCAGGAAGTCCCAATTAAGTATTAGGACTTTTAATTATTATAATCATATATATATATATATATATATATATGCATGTATATTATTAGGGCTGTCAAATGATTAATCGCGATTAATCGCATCCAAAATAAAAGTTTGTGTTTACATACGTACATACTGGGTGCACTGTGTATAATTATTTTGTATATATATATATATATATATATATATATATATAAACACACACACATGCATGTATATTTAAGAAAAAAATATTATTTATATATAAAATCTTTTTATATATAAATCTATATACAATATATACATGAAAATATTTCTTAAATATATACAAGCATTTATGTGTATTTATATATATGTAAAATAATTACACTTATATTATGTAAACACAAACTTTCATTTTGGATGCGATTAATCGTTTGACAGCTTTAATTATTATTATTAGAACTTTTAAAAAACTTTGTCGACGTGCTAAATTTCACGGACATGGTAAAATTTATGGGGGGAAAATATCTTAAAGTTACAAAAATGGACGAATTCACCAGTTAACCTCACTAATCGACTAGTTAGTTGTTGTGTGATTAATTGGCCATCCTGACCTGTTCCCAGTTCATCGTGTGTTTGTGGCCTAAGGATACCCTGAGTCATGCTTTTGTTTTCAGCACAATATAATTCGACCGCCGTCACATCGATTAGTCGTGCAACGCTAAAGAAAGGAGAAGAGTAAATAGCCCAGTCAGGTTTGCTTCCGCTCATCAGCCGTCTTTTAGCACACGTATGTTTCCCGTGATCAAACTTAACCCCTGTGTCCCCTCAGAACGGCATCTCTACAGGCCCTTTCTCACAGAGTAGACGGAAATCAAGCTGGAATTAAGATGTTGCATTAACAAGCTGGAATAAAGACACAATGCAAACATGCCACGTAAGAAGGAAGTGCAAACGCTGATTCCTGAGTATTTCCGTGCGAATCTCCCGTGACGGAGAGTCAAATAGATGTTTTATGTGGATGGCGGCGTGACGGGCTTCCTGGGCGCTCAGATAAGGCCTCTCGATGGTTATCTTTGAAAGAGGCTTGTCCCATTACCTGTTGACGGCTCCTGGCGCTCAGAGGTGTTTATCTGCATGGTTTGAGGTGACTCGGGAGATGTGCGGTGTGAGACGAGTGATTAATGAACGCAGACTCTCACAACATCTGTGTCAACTGTACTCAATCTCGAACGGATCATTGATGACGCACGGGTGATAGTTTGTTCGTTTGCTCTCTGACTGTTGTTTCAGAAGGGCTGTGACATTTAAATGTCTCCGGTCTGCATGTTCCACTCTTGTGTTTGGAGAGGGTCTTCTCCTCATCTTGGAGACCGTTATACACTCCTCATTTCTGAGCTGTGGCAGTAAAGGTTAATAGTCCTTCTCATTGTACACAGCGATGTGGTTAACCCTCCTCTGGCTGGACTCTGAAAAGGGGTTTTTATCCTGATGCCGTTGGATAAGGCGTTTAAAATTCCATATAGTTCCGTAGTTCCGTCCTATGACATCATATGGAACTCCGAGAGGTTCTGTTTGCGTTTAAGTACACTTAAAATGTCCATATAAGCCAGATATCCATATGATGTTGAAGAATAGCACTTTTAAAGTCCCCCTGTGGTGAAAACCCAGCTTTTAATGTTGTTTATATGTCTATGTGGTGTTTTTAATACTCTTAAAGAATGTTTAAATTCATAAGTCGAGAGTATTTCCTGCTTAAAACTGCAGTGAACCAAAGACAGTCTCAAAAACAGTGTTGCTGATGTCACAAATGAGCTTGTAACCAACTCATTTGCATATTCATAGAACCGCGTATACTAAATGAGGCAAGGTGTTGAGTTACATACGAGCTGTTTTAAGGAAGAAAACGTTTAAATGTCATTTTGTTGAGTTGTAATTAGGGATGGGCAACGATTAATCGTTAGCAAAATAAAAGTTTGTGTTTTACATAATATATGTGTGTTTAGTGTGTATAATTAATTTGTAAGTATAAATACCCACACATGCATGTATATATTTAAGAAAAATGTGTTATTAATATGTCAAATATTTATATATAATATTAATTATGTATAAATGTATATACATGCAAATATTTCTTAAATATATACATGCATGTGTGGGTATTTATACATACAAATTAATTATACACACAACACACACATATATTATGTAAACACAAACTTTTATTTTGCTAACGATTAATCGCGATTGACTACCATTGACTACAGGTGGACTTTAAATTGTGTATAATGTCATATGAAAACATAGATCAAATTTCCATACTATGCCATATGCAAACATTTTTTAAGTTCCATATGATGTCATAGTTAAATTCCAAACCTCATGATCTCAAATAGAACCATTTAAATGTCTCCATGTCATAAAGGAGACATTTAAATGGACATTTAAATAAACTTTTTAAAACTCAATCCCCTTGTTTCCCAGACTAAAAGCCATGAAAATAATAATTAAGGTAAATATTCAGATGTGGCATATTCTTGAAATATGTCAGTACGATTGTTTTGTGTCTAGATGCGTCATGTTTTTTTTTTTCTAAGGCACATTTATAAAAATAATAATGAACTAAGGCCTGATCCTGATTTAATCTAAACCCTTTCTGTGAAACCAGGCCTATATGAAATCACAGAGTTGCAGTTTAAATGTCCATATGATGGCATAGAAGTGCATTATCAAATTCCTTTTTTTTAAAACATTCCATATGACATCATAGAAGAGCAATTCAAATTGTATAGCATGCCATAAGAGTATGCTTTCAAGACATACAATGGTTCTTGATGCATACGTGCCACCATAGATGGCCAACCATTGCTGAAGTTATCTGTAAAGTTCCTCTGTTGAAGCCACGAACCCCCTCCTCCAAACCTGCAGGTCCCCGAGTGCTCATGTTATAAAAATGATAAAGCTGCTGTACCTGTAATTTAAAAACAGATGGTTTCATCTTTTGAATATTTATAACAATCAAAACAATTTCTGCGCTATGTTGCCCGGGGCTATTAAGGTGTTAAGTGTTGGGTTTAATGAAAAAGAATCTCAGCTTTTTTTTCTTTTCTTTTCTTTCTTTTTTCTTTTTTTGGAGTGGAGTGTATTAAAATAGAACAAGAAGAAAGCAGGGGAGATGAATAGAAACATGCTGTTGGGGCAGCGAGGAGACGTGAACTCGTTGTGTGGTCTCGACACGCGACTCCGGCTGTGAAAACAGATTGTGAATATGAGTCG